>VRLP01000145.1:0-333911 GCA_009660295.1 Lophius piscatorius
GATTATAAGATCTCTCTCCTCACTCACCAGTGCATCCATGGTAACGCACCCCCCTACCTAAAAGAACTACTCACCCCACTGACCTCAACACGATCCCTCCGTTCTACCCACCCATACCACCTCCTCCTTCCCCGGACTAAGCTCAGCACCATGGGTGATCGGGCCTTCTGTTCTGCTGCCCTCATCTGTGGAATGCCCTCCCTGACCATCTGAGGGCTCCACAGACGACTGACACATTTAAAAAAGGACTTAAAACTTTCCTTTTTAGCAGAACCTAAAACTTCGATTAACATTGCTGCTTTTTGGTCAGGTTTGTATATAGTTATTTATTTATTTACTTTTATAAATGTATTATTATTATTCCCATTGCATAATACGTCTGCATAATCAAGGGTGGAATCCTCCTTTTGAAACAAATATTTATTACATTTGTGTCAAATCCATTTCTGTTTCTCTTGGTCCTATTAAGTGATTTCTTACCCATGTGATGAAGATTAAATTGGGCAGGTTATCCGATGCTGTCTGGCGTTAGCTAGCATTAATGCTAATTCTCTGCTAACAATTGAGACATAAAATGTGGCTTAAGTTAATTACACTGTCATCAGCTCAATAGAAAATTATTGTCTGAAAACGTCGTTAATTCTTTTCCCATAAACTGTACAATTTTAGCAGACTTATATGTGTTAATCAATGTTTGTCACTGAACCGTGGTGCTGTAGCTGAAGTGTGTCAGGTTACAAGTAGCGCACCACTGGAAAAACAACAAGTGTCTCAAGAGAAAAACTATTTTACCAAACAATTTAAATGAGGAACCGATTACTTACCTGGTGATGCACAAACAAAATCAATTTAAACAGCAAGTTTGCAGCGTGCAGAAGAGAGACTGGCTCCGGGCAGCGCGATTCTGAGGGCGGGGAGAATTTACACCTGAAGTGTCACAGTAAGGCTCAGCGTTTAGAGTGAACCAATCACAGTTCATGTCAGTAAGGCTCAGCGTTTAGAGTGAACCAATCACAGTTCATGTCAGTAAGGCTCAGCGTTTAGAGTGAACCAATCACAGTTCATGTCAGTAAGGCTCAGCGTTTAGAGTGAACCAATCACAGTTCATGTCATCACAGTAACTCTTTAAGATTTGATTTTCAGACACTCTGTTTTAACACTCAGTTTTGACACTAACTATCTGTCAACTGGTAGTTAAAAAGAAAGGATTTGACTCTTACCAGAGGATGATTTACTCCACTTTAGCTGTTAATTCACCAACACCAAGAATTGAACACTTTTTCAATTTGCTGTGTACCGCATGATCCATGCTGGAGATGAAACCGGTGGTTTGTTGTTATGATAAAGATCACAGGTGGAGTGGACTCCAGACTGCAGCTGTACAATTCTCATGTTGCCATACAGTTACATGGACCATCGTAAAATGGGATGTTGTGATTTGTCCAGCAGTATGAATGACACCTTTTACTGTTCAGGCCGGAAAACAATCACTTTAGGCTTCATTGTGTATTTAAATGAGTCAGTGACTGGTTGTATTGTTATGGCTGGTTGGTGTATGTATTAGCGGGTATAATCAAGATTAATCTGTTTTCAGAGCCGCTAATGTATTTTCCTATTTTCCCGCCAGCTGAACAGATGCGATTGTAAACGACCACATCCGGTCTCAGAAAACGAAAAACAAACTATCTGTATCCGTATTTCGTTTATGTCTTCTCGTGATTCTATTTTTTTCAACTCAAAGTAGAAAATAAAAGTCAAACCATTTTTTTTTCCTCACCTGTATTTGATTTTGAAAAGGAAAAACGCCTTTTTCTCCATTTTTTTTAACTCTTGTACCTCAAACGAAAATTCCCAACTACCACTGGTTTTTCTTTTTTCAATATTCGTTTCTGAAACGAAAAACGAAATACGGAAACATACATGGACCCTGTGAGTCCAATTTTAAGTTTAAGTTTCACCAAGGAAAGTATGCCAAGTTTAAAAAAAAGCCAACTGAAATGTATTAATTAAACAGGGTATGAGTACAATTATTGAACGAAACAACTGCAAGGGGTCGTTTTTTTGAGTGTGAGTTCTAAATAATCATAATCACAAAAAGTCGACAATTTAAAGAAATTAAAGAGGTGTTGCACTAAGCACTAAGTCTACGTCTGTATTTATGAAGTTACTGTGTACACCAATATGGCACAAAAAAAAGTTAACATTAAAACAATTCTTACACAAATCATCATTTTAATATGTTAAGATTAAAACATCATAAAATAGTAAAAATGGGCATACAGTATTACGCTGAAAAACATCATAAAAATTAAACACCATCAAATTGTTTTATAAAATGAAACTCAAGGTTTAATTAAAAATTAAATAAATAAAATAATATCAAATAAAATAAAGTCAATCAAATAAAAAGTCAATGAAATAAAATAAAACAACTCAATTAAAACTTTGTTAAGAGTAATACAATCTTCGAAAACGGAGTCTTCAGTGTCATTTAAGGCCGCAGCTCCGGTAAAGTTACAGTGAAGACTGTGGTTAAAAACTTTATTATGAATTGAATAAGTGTTTTACTTTTCTATATTTAGTCATCCTGTATTATAAATTCTCTGCTTAGCCTTTCAAACACACATGAATGAAGTTATTTACCGATACTTCCTTCATTATTATAAGACAGACAAATACAGTCAGCAAACAGATGCATGTTCTCCCGATCATAGCTCCACAGCCTGGTCTGATGAAGAGGATATGTGAAGGCTGACTGAGTATTTTTACACATTTTCAGCATAGCAAAAAAAAAACTCATCCGTGACGTCACACTCATGTTGCCCGCTGGAATTGCTGGAAGTGCACGTTTCTATTTGTTTTGCTTATTTTTGCACTCCTTCAGCGTAACTTGCGTTCATGCATTAATTGTGAACATAAATATATGTATATCTGCATTTTTATATGTCACAGGAAATCGTTTGCACATACCAATCAGCCCCCTACTACATGTCCTCCCCTCGTTGTAGAAGTTCTATTTTATGTTTGTGTTTTTGTTGATATCATGTTTTGCACCAGGTTGAAGGTCAAATTCCTTATAAGTGTGACTTACTCTGGCGATAAATTATTTTTTAATTATTTAATTTCCGCTGTGTAAAATGAATTTTACACAGCGGAAATTAATTTTACACTGTGTAAATTTAATTGTGTCACCAATGGAAGTAATTTTTTCAAATCAACAATATTTGTCTTAAAACTCCGCAAGAGCAGAGTGTCAGATTGGTGCACCAATAAAACACAGATATGTATTCACCGTTTTATATTTCAATTTTCCTAAATTGAATTCAGTATTCTTTATTCTAATTTAAGCTGTAAATACTTAATATATTATTATTAATATGATCAAGTGTCACCACTTATCTTGTCTAACTGTCTAATTTATATTAAGATTTTTCTGATTTAATTACATTTATTTAGAAACAAGAGTGTGGTCTATGTTTCAATCGGCAATAAAGAAATAGTATGAATAATAATAATAATAATAATAATAATAATAATAATAATAATAATAATATACGGATAATAAAAGAAATGTAAAAATCGCCTTTGAAAACAGCGTGACAATTCTTCATACGTGTGAAAACATGTTGAGGTCAAATTCTGAACAAGATTTAAAAAATAAAAGTTACATTTGCTTTTGCAAAGTCGCCTCATCCGTTTGGAACTATACCCGTGCGTAATTACGCACAAAAGACATCAAAACACAGAAACCAGAGAAAAGGATTTACATTTGTAAGCTTTTATTTCTGCCTTGTGGAGACAAAACTCATTTCAACATGATGTCAGCTCTCCGTCAGTGGTCCTTGTACGGAACCTGCTGCAGGGTTTAGTGGTACTGCTTCCCCAGAGCGGAAACCACCACGGCCAGGAACTTCTGGAAGACACGCTGGACGTCTGGTGTGAAGGCAGATCCCATTTTGGCCGCAACAATGATGGTTAGGCAGTAGGCGAGCAGCTGTGCGAAAATATAAATACATTTTAGATCATATTCGGGTCCATAAAACAAGAGAAAATGCGCTCAACAGGAAACAAATGGTTTGCGTAATTAAACTATCTGAACAGAATTGGCGCACATGTTAACATGGTGTGCATTGAATATTTACCCAACGTTGCTTAAAAGTGTGCAAAACGTTGGTAACGGATTATTATGGGTTTGTAAATGTGCAGAAGGTTTACTTTGAAGTTGTCGGGGTCAACGTGCAGCGTCTCGGAGTGCAGGGTGCTCAGTTCTTTGTAGACAGCCTTGATGTTGTCCATGTTCTTCACAGCCCGGTCCAGACCGTGCAGAATCTTCACACCGTGTTCTTTGATTTTGTCGTTGTTCTTGATGGCCTCTGCGTTGTACAAGTTTCCAAGGTTTGCGAAATACCTCTGAGTCCATGGGTAGACGATCAAACACCTGCAGAGGAATAGATACGACAGGATGGAGGGTCAGAGGATTGTAACTCCCTATCATCTGAGATTCCTGCAGCTTTGTTTGCTTACCTGATAAGAGTTTTAGATCCGACGTCATCATAGTCCAGCTTGCAGAAGATGTTGTTGATGATGCAGCGCTCGCTTTCACACCACACGACCATAGTGACTCTTGTTTTGGTTCAGGCTTGAGAAGAAGGCTGAGAATTCTGACCTCATCCCTGAACCCACCTAGGCCTATTTAATCAGGCCAAAGCTCCCCCGCCCAAAAGGGGAGGTCAGCTGTGATAGGCTGGAGATGAAGCATCCGAGATAACAGACCGCCAGAAGATTCTGGAACTTTTTTAGGCGTTGAGCTTTCAAAAATGCCAAGATGCAAAATGTCACGTCAAATGTTTGCATTGGAATGTGCCAGCTATCTGCGGTTTCTGCGCAAACAGTCAGTTTCATGTGAGGTGACATGATGTGGCAATGAAGATTCAAGTTGCTGTGCAAGCAGGATCATGGTGCTATCACTAATATAAATAATAATAATAATAATAATAATAATAATAATAATACATTTAATTTATAATGCACTTTACTTTTGGATCAAATATCAAAGTAAATGACATTTCCAGTGACGGTTCCGCTCATTTAACCCTACAGAATGTGGATCCAGATGTCCAGAGCTCACTCGTACATTTTATTCTCTCCATGAAATATATGCGAAACAATTAATTGGATAAAATAATCTTTTTTTTTTCTTGTTTTACTGACTTTGCAAAAAAACACTCAGAAAATATGACGTGGAAAAGTGTTATCTGTAAAGTACCACTGGTGTTATCTCCAGTGCTGCCCCTCTACACCCGAAAACCAGTGACATGTTTTGATGAAGAAATCCTGCGGGCAGCGATAAAAAATTATCACATCTAGTTTTCGTGCCATTGAAAAAAAAAAAAAAAAAAATGATTCGAAACCATGACGAATCATTAAAAATATGGAGTATTTTTTTGTATAGCTGCAACAAGGTGAACATGTGATTTTTTTTCAAACAATTTTATAGGAAATAGTTATTCTTATTAAACTGTTACTTCGAGTTTTTCGGGGGTTTTTTTTGGATAAATATGCAGATTTCTTGTTGCTGGCTGTTTGAATAAAGCATTTTAAGGAAAAGCAAAACTCCCACAAAGGAAATTTACTCATTATTTCATTTATTTATTTATTTTAAATGAAAAAAATTAAAATATTACTCTTGTAAAAAAAATGTATGAAATTTGAATAAAAGGGGGATTTTGTTTTGAATTATTTCCGTTTGATCTTAAAATTGTTTCTGGCCATAGCAGTAACATCACAATGTCCAAATTATAATGAGGTGAATGATTTAAATGGGAATATTATCACCTGGATGGGAAATAAGACCAAACGGAAGTACATGGCTCTCAGGATGCTGGTCCGCTCTGGTGACAGAACGAGACTCTTTATTGATGTCTCATTGTTTGATTGATTGTTGTGTTTTCTCCCTTATCTTTGACCGGAAACGCCACATTATGCATTTGACTCCATATCCTGACAGTGTATGTGACAAATACACTTGAACTTAAAGTCTTTTAAGTCATGCAAGCCTCAATGTAACCCCAAATGCTTAAATTGATTAATCAAACTGAGTATTGAAAACTTAAAAATTGTCTTGAACTTTAATATTAACTTGAATTTGTTGAGCGCCAGTAACTTTTGTTTTAACCTCTTTGTTTATCAAACCCATTGTTTAACACTAATATACACTTGTTTGTCAATTTTACAATTAAAAGATGTTGAGCTCCAAAAATCAAAATTGGTTAAAACTCCACTGTTTCAAGAACTTGTTAAGATAAATTGTGAAAACCTTTGCTCAAAATTTCTTTGGATTTAAGAGGTTGAGTACGAGTATCATCTACTTTCTTTTGTGTCCATAAAATGTAATGGTTGATATGTAACCATGGCTTGAAATGTTAGTGTCAGATGTATTTATGACTCTGAAGTAGCAAAAATGTATTTTTGACAAAACACTGTAAATCTCGTTCTCGTTCTCGTTATCCTCCGCTTATCCGGGTCCGGGTCGCGGGGTCAGCAGTTTCAGCAGGGAAGCCCAGACTTTTCTCTCCCCGGCCACATCCACCAACTCCTCTAGGATTATTCTGAAGCGTTCCCACGCCAGCCGAGAGACGTGATCTCTCCAGCGGGTCCTTGGTCTACTCCGGGGTCTCCTCCCAGATGGACATGGCCGAAACACCTCCCCAGAGAGGCGTCCGGGGGGCATCCTGACTAGATGCCCCAACCACCTCAACTGACTCCTCTCGATGCAGAGGAGCAGCGGCTCTACTTTCAGCCTCTCCCAAATGTCTGAGCTCCTCAACCTATCTCTAAGGCTGAGCCCGGCCACACTGCGGAGAAAACTCATTTCAGCCGCTTGTATCGGCGATCTCATTCTTTAGGTCATGACCCACAGTTCTTGACCATAGGTAAGGGTTGGAACGTAGATGGACCGGTAAATCGTGAGCTTGGCCTTTCCACTCGGCTCTCTCTTCACCACAACGGATCGATATAGCGTCGGCATCACTGCAGACGCCGCCCCGATCCGTCTGTCCATCTCCCGCTCCCTTTTTCCCTCACTCGTGAACAAGACCCCGAGTTACTTGAACTCTTCCTTTTGGGGCAGAAACTCCCCGACCCGGAGTGAGCACTCTACCTTTTTCCGGCTGAGAACCATGGCTTCACACTTAGAGGTGGTGATGCTCATCCCGGCCGCCTCACACTCGGCTGCAAATCGTCCCAGTGCGAGCTGGAGGTCATTGTTCGAATGTGCAAACAGGACCACATCATCCGCAAAAAGCAGAGACAGGATCCTAAGTCCACCGAACCCGAGACCCTCCACCACTTGACTGCGCCTAGAAATTCCGTCCATATAAATTAAGAACGGAATCGGTGACAAAGGACACCTGGAAACGAATCTGACTTACTGCCGGCAATGCCAACCAGACTCTGACTCCGACAGTACAGAGTCTCCAGAACTTCTCCCACGATCGGGTTTTTGCCTCTGTGACTGCCACAGCCGCGTGTCGCTTGGCCTGCCGGTAGCTGTCAGCTGCTTCAGGAGTCCCACAAGCCAGCCATGCTCTGTAAGTCTCCTTCTTCAGCCTGACGGCATCCCTCACCTCTGATGTCCACCAGCAGGTTCGGGGATTATCGCCACGACTAGCACCGGCAGCCTTGCGACCAAAGCTCCCAACAGCCGCCTCGGCAATGGCGGCACGGAACATGGTCCACTCAGTTTCCATGTTCCCCACCATAACCGGAATGCGGTTGAAGCTCTGCCGGAGGTGGGAGTTGAAGACCATCCTGACAGTGTCCTCGGACAGATGTTCCCAGCAGACCCTCACTATTCGTTTGGGCCTACCAGGTTTGTCCAGCTTCCTCCCCCGCCATCTGATCCAACTCACCACCAGGAAGTGGTCGGTTGACCGCTCAGCTCCTCTCTTCACCCTAGTGTCCAAAACATGCGGCCGCAGATCAGCTGATACAACCACAAAGTCGATCAATATATATATATATATATATATATATTATTTTTATTTTTTTATTGATGCTTCGACTTTCACTTTGTAGCACTCTGAGATCTGATCCAAATGTGAAGTGCGTTGTAAATAAAATTTATTATTATAATTACTGCTATTATCATATATATAAATAAAAATACACAAAATGTTGTTTTTTTTAATATTACAGATCATTTTAAAAATGTATTTCAGGTATTTAAACGATCTTAGGTAATTGGTTACAATATCACTTTTTTTTTTTTTTACCTTATTCACTTTTACAGTTTAAAAGGATAATATAATTTTCTCACATTTTAATGAAAACATGACGAAATTATAGTGTATATTCTATTTTTCTCACATTTTAAAAGAAAATAAGACGAATTTATAGTGCATATTCTATTTTTCGTCACATTTTAAAAGAAAATAAGACGAAATTAACGTGTATATTCTATTTTTGTCACATTTTAAAAGAAAACATGACGAAATTATAGTGTATATTCTATTTTTCTCACATTTTAAAAGAAAATAAGACGAACTTATAGTGCATATTCTATTTTTCTCACATTTTAAAAGAAAACATGATGAAATTAACGTGCATATTCTGTTTTTGTCATATTTAAAAGAAAACATGACGAAATTAACGTGCATATTCTGTTTTTGTCATATTTAAAAGAAAACATGACGAAATTAAAGTGCATATTCTGTTTTTGTCATATTTTAAAAGAAAACATGACGAAATTAAAGTGCATATTCTGTTTTTGTCATATTTTAAAGAAAACATGACAAAATTAACGTGTATTTTCCATTTTTGTCATATTTTAAAAGAAAATAAGACGAAATTATAGTGTATATTCTATTTTTCTCACATTTTAAAAGAAAATAAGACGAAATTAACGTGTATATTCTATTTTTGTCACATTTTAAAAGAGAATAAGACGAAATTATAGTGTATATTCTATTTCTGTCCCATTTTTTAAGATCAGGTGCCTCGACTCCATAGCCTCATTCCTCCTGTGACCTGATCTAACTTCCTTGCCCACAGGGGACCTCCGGGTCACCCATGACACAAACAGACAATCAGGACACATGTGAGGGCTGGTGTTTTTCCTAACTGACACTCATGTTCAGCAGCTGATAGAAGATACCAGATAGGCATCCGGCCACTTCGGGCTCTATCAGTCGGGCTGGAGGGGTCTGATCTACGTCAGGGGGCGTGATTTGGCATCTTCTCCGGTGGGTGTGATTCTGGAGTCAACTGAATTTAAGTCAGGGTGGACTAAGTAGACATCACCATCTGATTCCGGAAGCAACAAAGAAGCAAACATGACTCTGAATGCGAACGACAAGGCTGCCGTCACAGGCCTGTGGTGTAAAATCTCCAAGTCTTCTGATGAAATTGGTGCTCAAGCTTTTGGAAGGTAAGCCTTATAATAATAATAATAATAATGATAATAATAATAATTGAATGCATCTTATTTGTATTTACATGCACAGAAATCAAAAGGGGAGAGAAAATGTTAATACTTTCATGCTTTAAATTGTATTTATCATTTATATAAGTGAATCCTATCCCATATAAACACGAATAGTCGACCACCATAAGGTTTCTTAGGTGCACTAATAAGAGGATTTTATTTTTATTCGTTTTATTTAGTGATTTTTTTAATAATTATTCGGGATTAAATGAATTAATTATTAGACTTAACATTGTCGATATTAGAAAGGCATCCGTTGTTGAAATGAGGCTCCAGGTCAGTTTCGAAGTCATAACCTCTGCATCTCTGAGCAAGGTTCTCATATACTGGCACGGACCAGTTGCACCTTCATCGAATCGCAAAATGTTTAATTTCATACTATTTAGACATCGGTGGATCGCTTTTATGGCCATGCTCAGCATCCTTGCCTCTCTCTTCATCCTCCGCAGGTTGCTGAAGGTTTACCCCCAAACCAAGATCTACTTCAGCCACTGGAAGTGCTTGGAGCCCGGCTCAGAAGCAGTCAAGGCCCACGGAAAGACCATCATGAACGGAATCGGTCTAGCCATGATGCACATTAACGACCTGAACGCCGGACTGCTGGACCTCAGTGAGAAGCACGCCTTCAAGATGAAGGTGGATCCGGCCAACTTCAAGGTGAGGCCTCTGAACTCATGCGCGTCATTGGATTTTACGCACAGAATAGTTCGGATTGGGCATTAAAACATACCTTTAGTCACTAAAAAAAAAAGATGAAAACGATCACTTTGGGACGTCAACGAGTTAAAAATGAAATCTGTATAAGTAGCTTTCCATAGTATTTAAATGAATTGTGATATTTGTGTCATAATGACTTCCTGTGGGGTTATTGTTCATTAAGTCATTAAAGGAGTCTTAAATGAACCATCTGAACACATTCCTGCGCAGCACGTCATACATGTATTTATTTATATTTGTCGTCTTCAGCTCCTGGCCCACTGCATCGAGGTGGTGATCGCCAACATGTTCCCCCATGAATTCACCCCAGAGGTGCACGTCTGCTTTGACAAATTCCTGGATGCAGTTTCCCTGGGTCTCTCCGAGAGATACCGCTGAGCTGCCACTGTTTCACAAAAGTTCTGCCAGGCGTGGCCATAAGACTCGTGATGAAAAATAATTTGAATAAAGAGCAAAGTCTTGCAGCTCAAAAACGTGTAATGTGTCTTTTTTGTATTTTTATTTCTGTGTTTTTTACTTTATACATGGAAAAGTAACAGTATAACGTCTGCATGCATCTCATTCTTACTGGGGGTTTTCTTTTTGTTCAGGGGTTTGATAAAAAAAGGTTTATCGTCTCCAACAAATGATGATGCTGTTATTTCATCACCACTCGTAACTTATTATCACCGAGAATCAGCCTGGAAGAGAAGAGAAGGCTTTGTGAGAATGTGAGAATCATATCATGTTATTGATTCATGATTCAGTCATAATGTAGAGAAAGGCTTTGTTGGATTTACTAAAATTCATTAGTCCCACAAAATAATTGTGTGTAGACTCTGACTTTTCCTTTCCTTAATCAAGTGCAGCTTAACTTATGACTTATGAAAAAATGAAAAAATGACTTATTTCAGATAAGTCATTTTTTTCCCGTTGGATTAGTTGATATCATAATATTGAGTAAATGCAAAAAAAAAAACTTTTCTCTTACCGGAGCAGGGCCGCTGCCACCAGACATCCTCCAATGGGTCCCACCCAGTACACCCAGTGGTAGGTCCAGTAGTTGGTCATCACCGCTGGACCGAAAGCCCTGGCGGGGTTCAGACACGTTCCTGAAATATCACCCCTGCAAGAAAAAAAAGGATTAAAAAAAGTGTCTTTAAGTCTAAATATTATTGCAGAAAAAATGATGATTTAATAATATATATACAATAATAATGACAAAAATGACTTTTTCCACATCAGCTAATGTGGGTCTATTGGAAAAATAGATTCTGAAACAAAATGAACTTCAAATCGTGAAGATTTTGTGAGATTTATTACCTATCATTTACATATTAAGGTTGAAAATATATTTAAGACATTTTATCGTACTTTGGGCCTGAACTTTGAATTTTTTTTAACTGTTTTATTTTTGCAGGGTGGGGGTTCAAACATATTCCTGAAATATCAACACATGCGGGACGAAAAAAGTATCTTTAGTCTAAATATTATTGCAGAAAAAATTATATGAATTATCATGTAATAATATAAACTACAATAATAATGATAATAATTACTTTTCCATATCAGCTAATGTGGTTCTATTGGAATAATAATTTTGAAATAAAATGACCTTCAAATAGTGAAAAAGTTGAATAAAAAATAAAAAACAGTTTTGTGAGATTTATTACCTATTATTTACATTTTAAGGCTCAATTAAGACATTAATTGACATTATCTTTAAGACATTTTATCATACTTTGGGACTTGACTTTGACATTCCCGAAATATCAACACATGCAGGACGAAAAAAGTGTCTTTAGTTTAAAAATAAGTGCAGAAAAAATGTAAAAAGTAAAACATTTTTGCTCTTTATAATAGATGGTGTTATAAAATACTTTCATGTATGTGAACAGAGTCGAGTCGGCTGAACAGCATTTTTAATCTTTAAACTGCTTGAACTGACTTTGTTATAATATAAAGTACAATAATAATAATGAAAAATTATTGTTTTTTCTACATCAGCTTGAGTCTGAAACAAAATTTTCTCAATAAGAAATTTAAATAATGAAAAATGTTGAGAAAACTTACATAAAATATATCTTATAATTATAATAAAATAAAAAGACAAAAAAAAAACAGCTTTGTGAAATTTATTACTTATTATTTATTATTTATTATTATTTTTAAGGCTCAAAGAAATTGGAGAAGTTTGTTTTGCATTGATTCTATCTTACTTTGGGACTTAACGTTGATTTTATTAAATTTATTTATGTATTTTTAAGGCCTCAGGCGTTTTTATTCATTCTTGTAAGGCTCAGACGCCTTCCTGAAAAATCTCCCCATGCAAGAAAAAAACAACATTGTCTTTAGTATAAAAATTATTGCAGAAAAACTTTTCTTTCTGAAAAGTACCCTTTGAAAAATGTACGAAAACTGTTGCTTTTCAAAAGAAATGAAATAGAATACAGAAAAAAAGTGATACAAGTTAAAATTTTATCCCTCAAAAAATGCCCTACCACTTAACTTTTTGATATTTTTTTTCTTTTCATTTGGGTAAGAGTTGTTCTTATATTTGTGCTGGTGTGGATCTCGGGTGTCCAGGCTGGACAACCGACTTTAAATGGATACTGTCAAGCTCATTTTGGGGTTAATGTTTGACACAGCAGACACAATAAACAGGATTATAATCAGCATTTTTATCTCACCCTGCCAGAACGTTGATGATGACGGTGCAGCCAACTAGGAATGGAGCTAGCGGCGTTTTTGTCTTGCCATTAACTGCCACCAGCAGCACTACCATGGTGACCAAGCAGGTCATGGCGATCTCGCCGAAGATAGCCCGCGACAACTGGCTTTCTGACTTGAGGATATCAAAGGCGGCACCCGTGGCGTTGAAGTAGCGGTCCGGCGGGGTCATCAACTATGAAATGTGTCATTAAGGGTACAGTCGTCACTTTCATGTGTTTAAGAGTAAAACATACATCCTCTCAGATGATTGCGCCATCAACTTTGACCTGACCTTGGCCATTCCAGCTCCCAGCACTCCCCCGATCAGCTGGCAGACGAGGTAGGGCCCCACCATTATCAGCTCCATGCCGCCACACAGGTAGATGGCAATGGTGAACGGAGGGTTGAAATGGGAGCCACTGGTTGAAGAGAAGCAGCAAACACACATTTTAAAGAGCAAATACACGACAGTACCGAGATGCCTTTTCATCTTGTTCTTTACCGCAGTTACCTGATGTTATCCATGACCGCCACCATCACCGCCACAGCCAGTCCATGGACCAGGGCGGGCTGCAGCCGTCCAGCCGCCGGCACGTTCTCAATCACAGACACACATCCAATGAAAACAAAGAACATCGTTCCCACAATCTCAGCTAAGCAGGGCTGGATCAGCTTTTCAAATTTGTTGGGAATGGGTGTGGACACAGGGGGCTTCTTGCCCTGCTCCATCAGAGTGGAGTCCGTGTCATCCGTTTGCTCAACTCCCATCGTCGGTTGTTTGCTTTCAAGCAAGACGCCTCTGTTCCAGGATGATTCTCACAGCACCGGACTCTTCCTGCACCCAATCCTGCATGTGCACAAAGTCAACGGCATGAGAAGGTGTCGTTATTTATACTGATCACCAGAAGTGGGCAAGCTTCGCCCGCCCTTGCATCACACATCGTAAAACATGCGAGATAAAGCCGTTTTAGGATCTATTATATCAATACAGTCCCCGCCTCCTGCAAGTTCTGTGACACCTGCCGTCTGATGTCAGAGTCAAGCCAGGTCCTCCAATCGTCACGGAAGTCCTCAAGTAGCCTTTTGTAAAGTGTTCAAACCAAGGCATGAGCTGTTCAGGGTTCACCGCAGTCACTGGGGTCAGATGATTCTCGAAGGATCAAGAAGTTCACCGCGGTTATCATCATCATCATCATCAGTCCTTACTTGGATGCTCATTGACCCATATAGATAAGACAAACCTTCTAGCACTCTGTAAATACCTGTTCCTTTCTGCAATACATATTCCAGCCACTCAAGGGAGTTAAAATCATGCTAAACAGAATATTATAGTATTTTTACATTTACATGTACATTTACATTACATTAAATCTTGATTCAGCCATACTGTGACGGAAAACGGGTCACATTTTAACTGCCAATGTTCACCATGGATCAGACAATCATAAGTGTCTCAGTAATAGTTTATGACCCATTTGTCGCTTGTGTTGGTGTCTGTATCTTCGGAGACTCTGGCCTCTGTCCGTCTTTTCTTATTTTGCAACATTTATGGATGTAAACCTTTGGACTGCCCAAGTTGTGGCCAAAACCAAATGGTAGCACACCAGTGGCCGAGCCAAGGAGGGGCCGTGGAAGCTGAAGCCCCCAAGAAATGTATGTGGGGGTGTTTTGTATTTTTGTCAGTCTTGTGGTCATGTCCAGCCTCAACTTATTCGCAGGCCTTTAAAGATTTAAATGTTTACGTGGACTCGTGACGTAAACTGGTCCATGGCTGTCAATCAAGTATTTACTCTCTTCATGCCATTGATTTCACAGATACTGATCTGATAACGTTCAAGTCCCATATTCTTTTATCAAAGGTTGGCCAAATTCTATAACCTGATAGACATTAGTGCGAGGAACAACTGGATTGATTTTGAGAAAATTTCGGTTGCATGTTTCTGACTTTAGGGTGAAGCTTACTCCACAAAGTTTTGATGGACCTTAATATCACACATACATTGGTCTGATTTAGTCCAAATCTGGTGCCTATGAGTATACCCCAGTAGATCTAGATCTACTAACCCTGGATCTTTATAGGCTATATCATATTTTATTCTAATAGTTTATACTTTACTCACTAGGGGGAGCTTTGTGACAGAAACATTTTTACTCCAACATAACGTTATAACTTTTGGTCCAATTAAGTCCAAATGTACCTCATATGAACCGCCTCAAGGAAGTCTACCTTGTATTTGTCATGTTTTACTGTAATTGTTCATATTCCCCTCACTAGGTCGGCTTTTATACAAAAAAAACTATTTTGGGCCGTAAAGTCCCAACCATATGTCTGAATAAATCCAAATTGGCTCATATTAATCTACACAAGGAAATCTATCTTTCACATAGATTATTTCACGACGATATTTCATATTTACTCATCGGGATTTATCGGGAGCTTTTTAGTGGAGAACACAGTTTTTCGTCGTTTCCAACCATAAGTCAAATAGTGTCAAAATTGATCTTATATGAAGTGACAAGAAGTAATCAGTCTTGTTTTATTAATGAGTTCGGAAGAAATAGTTAACTGTATTTATCTTCATTATTGAGTTACTATGGGATCCGATCTTAGAGCATATTGCTGGCGTCAAAGAAATAGTTATGTTTTGTCAATACGGCCTGTTTGAGATTATTAGTGAGTCACATTTAATTTCCCGAGAATGCTTGTATGCAGGGGATTGGGGACATTTGGGGATATACCCTTGCTGTCTGGTTTGACAACGTAGGCCTAGTTCCTTTTAATACTGGACTTCTTGTCAGCTTATGTCTTCCTGAGTCATGTTGTCATACATGACCATTCCTATAGGTTAAGTAATAGCACCACTCATCCTTATGGTCGCAGGGAGGCAGGCTATTATTATTTCAGAAACATTAGCTAAAGGTCAAACAAAGAGAAATCTCTCTTAAGCCTTCATCCACACTGAACTGCATGGTAAAACTTAATTGTTATCAAGGAAAGTACTCAGTTCAAAAGGCAGATGTCCCCAGTTCACTGATCCAACTCACCACCAAGTCGGAAAAACTTGGCCACAAACCACAAGCCCTGGGCAGAACTCTCCAGACGTCCGGGTGCAGTACAACTCCCGGATTATTCCCAATGGCTTCAAAATGGTCCGGCAGTCGGGACTTCTGTTCAGCCCATGAGCACAAACAGCAGTCAGATATCCTTTGTATCTCAATGCTCATCTGACACCTCTCACTCCGGGCAACTGTGGAAACTATGAGAGTCCAGTTCAACACCAGGAGTTTGGTTTCAGTCTCCACCAGCTTTGCTTCCTTCCGTGCCAAAGGGATACCATTCCATGCCTCCAGAACCAGTCTCCAAGTCCAAGGGTCAGCATATCAATATCCCTGCCTTTTGCCTGACATTCAGATGCAGGTTCACTTCACTTAAATCCAATGTGAATGAATCCCTGCAGAAAGTAGTTCCACATATTCCTTCATATTGATTTTTTTGTTCCTGTAGCAGGCCCGTTCAGTGTGTTTCCCTCTTGAGTCTGGCTCTAGATGAAGGGTGCTCCAGTTTCCCAGTCATGCAGCTTCTTCTTGGATGGTGCACGTTGGGTCCGGTTACCCTCCCAGTAGTGATTCCCCCAATTACAGAGATCTTATTGGGCACACAGAGGGCACAGAAACGGATCCGGGCCTCATTTATCTCTGTTGCGCAAAACAGGCGTATGCCACATTCTGGATAGAAGCCAAAATTGTGGGCGACTTAAATCTCCGACTGGATCTCGATTTATGAAATATTCAAGTTGAAAATCTTTATTCTTTTGTTTTATTGAGAACAAAACGATGTAAGAAGAAAGCCAATGGAAACCAAGAGCATTCATCTATTGAGAGCTGGGTTCTAAATCTTACCCAGAATCAGAGTGAAGAACAAAAATCTCGGGCAGATAACAACAACTCCTAATTTGTCTCAGTCTTGTGTTTATCCTCCAAACCCCATAACATCTGGACCTGCTTCTGATGAGATGCAGAAAGAGAGACATCCAGAGAGATCCAGCTCTCCTCCGGTAACGGCCCGTCCTCCAGCTCTTAGACCGTTCTTGGAGACTCAACAGACCTTCTTGCGACGGCATATATGGAGGTTCCATCCTGGAGGAGCTGGACTACCTGCACAACCTGAATGGGCCACAGGTACCACATCATGGTACCAGTAGAGACAAGGACACTATCAAAATGCAAAACGAGAGAAAGATCAGTCAGGAAGGATGAGGAGGCAGAAATGGTCGGTGGCCACCAACTCTTCTCTTTGAGGGGTTGTCTTTCTTTTGCCTCTCCTGTTCACCCGTTTTCACTTTCATTTGAACCAAAGCAATAGAAATGGATTCTCTTCCCTGCACTTCCTAACTGGACGGATCCAGATCCCATAAGTTTGATAGAGTTGGTGTTATACCGTGATGATTAAGTGTTCTCTTTTTTTGAATTTGATGGTCTTCTGATAGCGACCCTGTATTGTTGTAGTGATGCTTTACTGCTTCAGGGACAGGACCCCCCACCACGATTGAAGGAAACCTGAATTCTGCTTTCTGAGTAGAAAATTCTGATGTAGAATGTCAGGTCATCAGTCTGTGAGTTGATTCTCAAGAGCAACTGAGTCGTGTAGCAAGCAAATTGATCCTAGTCCACTTGGGAAGGGTATAAAAGTGGCGGTTCATGCTCACAAAGGATCTGCACTGATACATGCAGTTCTGCACAGAAGAGCCGGCCAAAAGTCCCCATTCAGCATAATACAATGTTAGAAAGTGTGAGGGGTCTGAATACTTTCTGAATGCAGTGTATATATTTTTATTGCAACTTGCTGCATAATTTAAGCTTTTTTAAGGCCATCAGTTTATGGTGTAGCTTTATCGTGTGTTGTAGTGGGGCCCTGTCCTTGAATCCATCTGTTAAATAATAAAGCTATCCCGACGTAACTCTCATTGAGGACTTTGACCTAAACAATGACTACAAAAAGAAGGAAAATTGATAACATAAAGTTTGATGATTCATGTGAAATTGTCTGTATGGAATTTATTATCTTGCGACCTCTCTGGCATCAGCATCAAAGAAGTCTGAGTCCAGATTAGTTATCAGATCCATATCACATTAAACCGTGAAATACAAACATGTCACTCAGCAAAGAAGTCAGGCTGCTTCAAGGACCAATACATTTGGACACAGTTCAACTCCTAATTTGTAATCTAAATATACAGTCTAATTTTATATCCTTATTTGAAAATCCAAATAAAAACACTTTGGCATGTCCACTTCCATTTTAGTTGATTTTCACTTCAGCAGAATTCGAATCTTCCTGTCACCAAACACAAATCTGCAAAAGAGGAACAACTCCATTAGTGAACTGACTGGTTTATGTCACAGAAAATGACCAGAAAGAGTCAAAACAAGGACGGGAAGCACAAGATGATGTCAAACACCACAAAGACACAATATGATGTCAAACACCACAAAAAGACAAAATTACATCAAACAGTAACAAAGAGACACAATATGATGTCAAACAGTAACAAAGAGACACAAAATGATGTCATACAGTAACAAACAGACACAAGATGATGTCAAAGCACCACAAAGACACAATATGATGTCAAACAGTAACAAAGAGACACAATATGATGTCAAACAGTAACAAAGAGACACAAGATGATGTCATACAGTAACAAAGAGACACAAGATGATGTCAAACAGTAACAAAGAGACACAAAATGATGTCATACAGTAACAAAGAGACACAAGATGATGTCAAAGCACCACAAAGACACATTATGATGTCATACAGTAACAAAGAGACACATTACGATGTCAAACAGTAACAAAGAGACACATGATGATGTCGAGCCACCACAGAGAGACAAAAAATGATTTCAAACAGCCACAAAGAGACAAAATAATGTCAAAGCACTAGAAAATGATGTCAAATAACCACAATAACATTTACTATAGCAAAGAAAATTAAAACCGTTACAAAGAGAAAAAGCAAACTTACACTTGAGGCCATATATATTAAAGCTTAAATGTGTAAAATTTAGTGAAGGGTGAAATGCCACTTTGGAACCTATATCACTCACCCGTTCACCTGTCTATCCGTTCACCTGTCTATCCTAGAACCTATGGTGGCCTTCAAGTGTCAAAAAGATCTCATCAAGTAGCCTGTTAAATGATGAAGTTATTTCAGATAAATTTAGAAATGTATTTAATTATTTATTATGCAAAGCCATGGCTGAAAGCTTGGATGTAAAACCACCAATGTTGTCGTTTGTTCTGGGTTGTGGTAGCATTGTTGTTCTGGCTCTATCCCTCACTGGGGAGGGTCATTACATTTTATTTCTTTATTTTTTTTAAAGAAGGTTAGCATGAAGACCCGACTGCTGAAACAGCTGAGGGGGAATCTGTTGAGGTTCACCGGGAGAACTAAACTTCTGTGAGGGACTAATCATTCCCTTCTTAGGAGAGATGGAGTAGTGAGCTCTTGGTCCACAGCCCAGTGGAAGTGGCGAGGTCCGGGCGGGTACAGGGGGGCGTCACACCCCGCGGACGAAATGCAACCTACGATTTCCTCGTTCATTTTTAGAGGTGAAATGTTTCTTCATCGTCTCCTATAAAGAGGAGGAGCCCTCTCTAGAGCCAGTGGTCAGTTTAGACATTCAGGCTTAGAAGGGGGCGTATACCAAACTTAGGCTAAAAATAAATCTTATTTTCAACTAATTCTACACTAATGTAACATAATTAGGAATATTGTATTGGACTTATTCAACGAGATAATCATACATTTTAAACACTGCACCTTTAAGTCTGGGGGGGATTCACTTGTATGTAAAAGGTTTGGGGCCTTTTTTCAGGCATGAGACCCATCGTCTCCAAAACATGCTCATTCATTGTCGATAAGCTTATTTGGTATTGAATCATAGCCTGGCTGAATTAAAACATGATTTAAGAGAGTGGAGCCACAGGATCAGAGTTCATCTGGCTCCGCTCGGACTGAGACTGAAGTCCAGAGGAAGAGGAGGACGGAGGTGACGACAAAACTACTCACCAGCAAGATCCACATACCAATGTATCATTCAGGTTTGAACCAGCTCCTAATCTATACAACTGGCTATTTATGATAGTCTCCTATTCCACTGACCTTTCACTACCATGTGGAGCAGACAAAATCATAACATCTCGTTCTATCTCGGTTATCTCTACTCGGAACTTTTCCACAATCTCATTTTCCACATTCCTGCACAAGAATGTTCATCTCCTGCATTTACAAACTACTAAAAGGGGTCGGTTCTAATTAGTGAATGCATCATAATGAACATTTAATTTAGAAATTCAAAAGAGAATCATGAAGGGCTGTTGTTTCTCCTCACCTAACCCCTCGTTTCAGCTCTAATGAGAAAGATAAACAGTGTAAAAAATGTTTTATGGACTATCAGAGCTGGTGTGAAATAACCCGTGTGCCACCTAGTGTCTCTATTTACGTTTCTGTGTTTGACCATATTCTACCTAAGGACTGATGAAATGATACCATAAATAGATCATTAAATATAGACCAAATTCATTTCATTTCTCAGACAAAATTACTCAGAAGAACCCTTTGATGTCCCTCTGAAGTGTTTGGTCGAGCTTATTCTGATTCTCAATTTCTAATTGAAAAATGTGACTGAACCCGTTTATAATATGACCCAGATGAAAGCATGCATATGCTGACGAGTAAGGGGCCAAAGGGGGAGCCATGGGGGATACCGTAGGTCAAATGGGAAAAAGAGGAGGAGTCATTAACCACGACTACTGACAAAGTCCTATTTGATAAGTTGGATTTTTTTTTTAACAATTTTAAGTTTGTGAGGACAGAATTATTTAACTTGTAACAACCTAAAATGTCTAATAAGGGTCAAATCGTTTTTAAAAACATGCTTTACAGAAAAGTTGAGCTAATTGAATTAAAATCGACTACTTTCCATGAAATAAATCCTTTCTTTAAAGCCAGATTTTGTTTTATTGTTAAGAAAATAGAGAAAAAAATTTTTTTTATAAAAAATTAAAGAAATAAGTTTTCAATGTTATATTTCTTTGTGAGAACATTAAAGGGTTAAGGAGGTTCTTAATATATTATTTATGACATGCAGTCTACTAAAAGGAAATTGTTATAGTAAGAGACTGAGGGTCCGACAATGACATGCCTGTCAGGGCTGACATGTTTGAATTAGGAGACATATTGTAAACATCACATAGTTTATTGATTAGCATTTTATTTATATTTTCTAATTTCCGAACTATCCTAGAAATTAGAATATATGCAAGCTCTTGTTTCAGATGGATATCTCCCCAGGACCGCCGCTAGCCATATTGGTGCCCCTAAAACACCAACTGTGACTTTTAGACTTTGTTTTTCATCTCTAACTGATTCCCTATTATATTTATTGTTGTGTTAGACTTTCAACTAATCAACAAGTGGCACATATGTCTCCTTAACCTTCGTTTTTGATATAATTGACATAATTAGCCTTAAATTAAATCAACTATAAATTATTAAAGATGCCCTATGGAGTTTTCAGGTATATAAACAAAAGTTTACATTCAATGATTCTAGGATCCTATAGGTATATCCTCCAAAAGCCCCCAATCCCCTGGATTGTACAGGGAACCCTTAATGTTACGTTATCCGACAAACATTCTTTTCCCATTAAGAAAAATGTAAATCTCCGCATAGTGAGTAAAATATGAACTACTAGAGTAAAGTAAGATATTTACTAGTCGAGTCGATTCATATGCACCAAATTTAGACAAAATCGGACCAACTGTTTGGAAGTTGTGTCTGAAAACAATGTTTTTCTTAAAAATCTCCCCTTGTGAGTAAAATATGAACTATAAGAGTAAAACAGGGATCAATGGTTGAGAATTTATGGCCTCAAAACTTTTGGAGATGAAGCTCCCCTTAGTGTCGTAAACATGAAGCCGACCTTTTTTTCAAATTCAGTCCAGTTCTTCCTCAAACAAAGGTGCATGTGGGTATACAATCTGACAAGGATCCATGATAGTTTTTGAGTCATCGCGTTAACGTGAAGGATCCGCAGCAGACGCGGCCGTAGCGATGACAATTCCATAATATACCCAACTTTTCGGGGATATAATTAGACCGTGAAGAAGGTTTTTGTAAAATTTAAAAAAAACAACCTCTTAAATAGTTACAGTAGGTAATTTGCAAACTACAACTGTGTTCTGAAATGTACCTGATGAGGCTGACTGTGATCAGAGCTCCACAGATAGGTCCAACCCAAAAGATCCAGTGATGTTTCCAGTGCGTGGCGACCACTGCAGGTCCAAAGGCTCGGGCGGGGTTCATGCAGGCTCCAGACACCACCCCTCTGAAACAGCAGCACATGCTAACATTGTTGCAGGAGACAGTGAGACCATGAAAAGATCACTAATTCATCCCAGGGGGACAAATCCAGACTCTTACGTGAACACTAGCCATGTCATAAACATAGATAATGTCTATAGTTTATGTCTACTCTTATGTCTTCTTCTATTTTATGTCAAAATCTATACAAAGGACATGTGACCTCAAATGGATCTACTTCAGATCCTTTTTTCTTTTTGTTAAAACAGTTAAATCTAAATAAGTTCAATAAAGCTGCCAGTTCCTCTGGTCACAATACGGACGGCACTAATAGAATAATGTTGACATTGAGCGGGACTTCCTTTCATTGGGTCTTACCCAGCAAATATGTTGGCCGTCACAGTGAGGCCGATGCAGAAAGGAGCCAGAGGTGAGCTTGTTTTGCTGTTGATGGCCCCCATGCACACCACCATCGTGAGGGAAGTGGTCATCACCACCTCTGCCAGCGTGACTGCAGCCAGGTTGTTGGAGGCCACACTGAAGGCGGCTCCATTGGAGGCATTATAGACATTAACGGGGAACACCGCCTGAAATCAGAGCAAATAGAACAAACGTGATCCAGGACATGATCCTTCTTCCTGACTGCTCTCTGACCAGCAACCCTGCATCTCAATAAATCAAGTCCATAAAGTTTGGATATCATTACTTATCTTTAAATTAAAGGAAGTCTAAATTTGCTTCTACCGGGACAAAATAATAAATTAAATAATAAATAATAAGTCAAAGTTGTGAGAATACTCAAAATTTAAAGTCTCAATTAAAAGACCATACATTGATGTTTTTTCAATATTTCTGTCTTTATAAAAGGTTTTAACAACTTCCAGTGGATATAAGTGGAATTTTCCAGCCAAAATCACATTATTGACACATTATGGTCATCCAACTGGGGCAAATTGGGAGACTTCCAGGTCCTGTCCCACAAAAACTGTGGAGAATAAAATGAACTCTGTGGTATTTGCGGCTATTTTAAGTTTATTTTAGGGATGTCATTCAGGCAAGACTTGTCTCAAGACAGGGCAACTGATGACTCATTTTTATGATTGACATTTTTACTAGCAGAAATGTCATTCCTTCCTTTTTCTTACCTTGGTCAAACCTGCACCAACCAACCCTCCCAACATCTGAGCGAGGATATAAGGCACCAGCAGCATAAACTCCATCCCTCCACACAGGTAGGCACTCAGAGACACGGCGGGGTTAAAATGGCCCCCACTGCATAAACATGATGGACAATGCTTGTACGGTTTTATCAAGAGATACAAGGTGATAATAATTGTGTAATAAATTGATAGTTACACAACAGCTACAGTATCTTCCTACCCTCCAGCCAATAAAACTGCTGTCTAGATGACAATAATTCCACTCACATCTTGAGAAAAATGCATTTAAAATTAAAATGAAAAAAAAGATTTAAAAAAAAAAAAAATGAATAGATGTATAAATGAGTTCATAAACAGTATCAGGCATTTAATAGCCACATCACATACAAAGTGAATTATTACCTGATTTGTCCGAACATCATGATCATCACTGCCAGAGCAAGTCCATGACCTACAGCGGGCTGGGTGACACCGGATAATCCAGCATTCCCAACAACAGACGCACAGCCCACAAACACAAACAGGCTGGTCCCGATCAGCTCGGCCAGGCAGGGCTGCACATACTTCTCAAACACCTGTGTCTTCTTGTTGGTGCTTCTCATCTCTCGCTCCATGGACAGCTCCCCGATCTCTGCTGCTGTGAAGACCTCTGACTTGGTGTCCTCGTCTGCCATACTCAGCTGATGTAAGCGGGCCCACAATATGGAGATGTGATGTGTGGACACTGGACTATATGAGCCATTATGAAAGTGACAACAGGGCATACGCACATCCACATTTTTTTTTTTTTCTGTTGCCACACCTTCCTCTGATTGTTGATCCTCCCAAGACTTTTCACACTCAATCATGATAATCTCATAAATCCACTAGCACTCAGATAAGGATGAGGGGTGTCTTATCACTCCACAGCCCAACACCGACCTCTTTTTCACAGTTCACTATCAGTCAGATCCTGGATTTTAATAAAATGTCATGTCTTCAAAACTTGACTCTAATACAGAAATACTACTATTAAGTAAACTAAAACTAGGTAAGAAAATGAAAATGATGAGGTCAGCTTTTGAATGATAACTTATCGCTGCATCTTAACTTGAAATACACCAAATCTTCTATAACATGTTATAATACACCATAAAAGTGAGGTTAATTATATTCTGGAATTAAAAAAAAAAAGTACAATAATCTAGTTCTGGAGGCAAAAATAGATACCACCAATGCTTCTTCACTACACACACACACACACACCCACACACACCCACAGATACATCCCTGACAGCAACTGTCCTCCACACGTGTTTATTATCAGGTGAAAGAAGGATCCAAGGGTCATTGTGGTCCAAACCTCATGTGTCAGTTCATTGTTCACATACTATCGGAGGACACTTTTGATACTACTGTCCTGTTTTGGATGAACACATCTGAGAAGTAACGCATTAAATTGAGGGGAGAAAATAGTAGGCAACAAAATTTCCCCCTGAAATGTGCTGCAGTAGATAAATAATATCATCAGGTAATCATCGCTGTCACGCGATCAGAAATACGAAGAAATAACAATATCCAGTTATAATATAAAAAATAAAATGATGCAACATTTTATTTATCAATCATTTTATAATGCGAGAGTGATGATGGATGGCAGCTTATTGTCAAGATTATATGTGCGTTCTGAAAACCATCAAAATATAACTTCCACCTCGGAATTTGGACGTAGATATTATTTTGGCTGGACATGACAAAGTCAGATACCTCTCAAAAGGAAAATCTACTTTAAATAATAACGGGTCAATGTCCAAAACCTGGAATCTTCCCCCGGGATGTTCTTCTGCTTTTGTACTCCAACTTCGTGCTCAAACAAAAAAGGAGCGTGACGCTGGAGTTGAATTTTTGGTCATCTTGGGAACCTAATCTTCACGTTCATCCTCCTTTTAGCTCTGTTTTGTTCTCCACCCACAGCTATGGTAAATATCCAGTTTGAAACTTTAATTCGTTCAGAAGTCAGTTACTCATTTTGTTGGTCTGAAAAATGCGACAAAGCTCAGTAGAAGTAAGATGAGACTAACCTTAACTAATAACAGAACATTATGAACATTAATGACATTAGAACATTAATGACAAAAGGGCCGTGACAGCTTATCGCTCTCCTGCAGGAGCTTCAATCAGCTCTGACATCACAGAGCCTCCAGCATCGTTTCATCAGCACCACCAAAAACAGTTTTCCCTCTGACGTTGATGAAGTATTCTACTCAGGCAGGATACATAGTAGTCAGGACCTTAAACATACACAACTCACCACTGTAGTGAATGAACTCAGCTTGTCCTTAAATTACCCATATTGCACTTCTCAGAGACCACTTTACACTATGAAATGAACTATATCACACTTTAATCATTAACTTCACCGGACTTTGCTGCTAAAAACATTATTATTTCTTGGCTTTTACACATGAATTTGTTTTTTTAGGGACTTTTTATTTTCTTCTTCCTGGTAAAATGCTTTGGATTGGGAGAATAGTATTTTTTTTTGTTTTTTCACATCTGCCAAGGGAGGATGTAAAAGTTTTCACCGAATTTTGTTTGTTTGTCTGTCTGTGAACAGCGTTAAGGATAAACTAATCCTTAACCTAATTTAAAATGTCTGCATATTGAACGTTTAGCATATTTGTGTAAATATTTTCATGAAGATTTACCCAGATGTAGGTCTGGGTAAATCTTGGGAGATGAGTCAATTCTTTGAAATAAAATTTCGAGTAGTGACGTCACTTGATTTCACTTGACCTCGACTTGATTTGACAGCATAATCCCCTGCTAATGATATACTTCATTGGAGTGATCACACCCCTCAGTGTGTCCCTCCTACTGCAGATAAGCCGTCTGATTATTGGATATGAGGTCTATAAACAACTGCATAAATGAACTGACACACAGTCTTACGCAAAACTAGATTTTTATTGTTCTACACTCGACCAGAATTCATCACATACAAGATAATCTGTCGGGCCCGCTTTGCTTTATGAATGTTAATAATCAGTAGCATAGAAAACATTTTATGTAAATGAACCAGTAGTTGCATGCAACACACTTCTTAAACTTTGATTCTAGTTCTATCACGCACATGCATCTTTCTCTGCTCAGACTCATAATTAAAATCAAAATGCCACAGAAAAACAGATATATGACTGAACTTCTTCATACATTCTTTAGCCTCCAACATATGATGATTTTTAAAACAATTCTCCGGATAGAGTGTGTAGAAACAGAAGAAGCATGTTGGTAGTTTAGTGCCAAACCTCGCCACAGCTCCCCGTCACATCATCAGGCTTACAAAGAATTCTCATGAGAGCAGCCGATTCTGCTGATGCCTGCAGTTCTCAGATGAGGGTTTGGTGGAGAATAAGTGCTTCTTCCCTTTACACAGCTTCCCCTCCTGTTGATTTTGGCGCACAGACATGTGAGGCACATCCAACAGCAGAGCAGTTAAAGGCTCAGAATGTCAGCTGTGACAGACCTGAGGAAACAGAACACGACCTGTGCTTGTAAGTTGCCCACAGCAGACGTTCAAACTGGACAGACGGGTGGAAATAAGGACAACCTTACGCACATGAGCAACACTATGAAAACACACTAAAGGACTGCATGACGCAAAATGGTCGAACAGAAGCTGATTCTGGATCCGAGCAGTCCCAGTCTCATATTTTGTGGAAAGTAAATGTGAATTACCCAGGCTGAGTTTGTCCTTAATGGCCCAGCAGATGCTGTAGTGTTGAAGAAGCTGCTGCAGAAGCTCCCGCTCATCCAGGAACTCCAGACGCTCAATTCTGCAAGAGACACGCAAGGTATTTCATCTTAGAATGTGACATTTTTCATGTCAGAGCATAAACATTAATAACAACAATATAACTTAATTTTACACACGGACAATCCTAAATTTGCAGTATAAACATTAAACGCAAAATATTCTAATTTATATTCCTCCAATGTGCACAAATATGCTAAATGTTCATTATGCTGACATTCTAAACTAGCCAGCAGCAAGACTCCACACCAGAACCAGAAAGAGAGGCCATAATAATCCCCTTTAAGCCTCCCTTCATTAGCTTGTGCTAATTTCTATAGACAACTTTTAAGGCCCGCTCTGGTCTCCTGACTCCTTAATATCTCCGATCGTAACCTGAGGTCCTCAGCCAAGGCTCTGATAGCTGTCGCCCATCCAGGCTGTGGATCAAGGATGACCCGGTCTTCTGACCCCCACCCTCTGGAACAATCTACCTGAGGAGATCACACTGGCGAGCTCCTTATTTAAATCTTTTAAAAACATTTCTTTTACCATTTTGGCTTGAATTTCATCTATTATTACAGGAGACAAATTAAGATTTTTGTTTTAATGATAGATAGATATGTAAATAACATTGTGTGAGTCATTCACTGGAGAAGTGAGGAGTTAGTAAGTCTTTAACCCAATCGGGCAAATTCAAGAGTAGAGTTTATTGTCAGGACAAGTGCTAATGCTTTTAACAATGAAATGGTTTTCATGGGTGTCATTTAAAGATTAGAGATGGTGACAAAGAATCCCTCTGAGGGATCCCATGAGGGGATCTGGTGCAACCATGTGTACGTTTGGTTAATACCCACCTTGTCACGTCCTCCTGGGGCAGCATGCTGTAAACCGTCATCATGTCCAGAGCATCAGCGTGCTCCCAGCCTGTCGTCAGAAACCGCTCCTTCTGCAAAGAGTCAGAAGTCAAATATTCATGTCTGGATATATCCAGAAGGAACTGAAAGGCATCAGAAACAACAGCGAGAGCTCCACCTGAGTGTCCAGAGACTGGCAGGCCTTCACTCCTGCCAGGCTGCACTGGCGTCGCTGCAGGTTCTCGATCATAACCTGGCCAAACCGGTCGCTCATGTTCACCTGGAAACACAGATCCTAGTGAATGCTTCGCTTCTGGCTAACCGATCAAATCTATTTATTCACGATCATGCACAACTTCTTACATTACTACATGACTAATATCGTACAGATCATATCACAGAAACAATGTGGATTTGAAAAAGACTTGATAAAGCAATTCACGTTTAATCAACGTAGAATTACTTCTATGTATCATAGACACTGGTACACCATGGTACTTTCATTTACTGTCAGTAAAAAAATCCAGATACTTGCTGTGTATGTGGATTGTTCACTTCTTTTGTTTGGTCTACCTGTTCGTAGCTGATGAACATGGCAGTATGGAAGGTTTCTGCTGCCCAGTGAACTAGATTGGACGACTGGGAGGGCGTCATGTAGATCAGAACACACTCTGACAGGAGCACCGTCGGTAATCTGGAAACGGAACAGGACAATTATCAAACATAACTGGGAACCAACCAGAGACATTAACCTTTTCCTCTAACACAACCAACCAATCCCTCTAATCTGTTATAACCTCTTCCAAGAAAGTGGAGTTTTTGTAGGATTGCTCACAAGGTTATGTATGAAAGGATGTTGATTTATGGCCCAAGGGAAAAAATTATTGAATTTTGGTGGTGATTCAGATCATGACAGGCTCAACTCACACTGCTGATGATTGACAGCTGGAGCGAGGTGTTAATGAGTGAAAAGATGATGTTTACTACCAGGTGAGGTCATGAGCTCCATAAGAGAATAATGGGTGTGCCACAGGGAGTTTGGAGTCAGCCACAGATTGCATAAATAATCAAGCTCCACAGGGAACTGAGCTGCCTTGGCAGAGGTTTTTATTGAGAACACAATAAAGAATGTTCTGTTGAATTTTCCTGATTGGGTCAAAGACTTAAAAACTTCTTACATCTCCACTGAATAACTCACACAATGTTCTTAACATATCTATAATTAAAACAAAAATATATATTTCTTATTTCAAATGGCGTGGTTATGGTTATTGCTGATGCTGATATATTATGACCACACTAATGTACACTATGCAAAAAAAAACTGAGGGATCATTTAAATCACAAATCGGATCTTGATAAGCCAGATTTGCCAGATAAGTGTTAATCTTTATTTTTTTTTATACATTTTGTAATTTTTTGTAAAACAAAATGGTGTAAGCTCGGTCAAAGGGAAGCAAAATCACGGAACCAATAAGGGCTGGATACTAAATCAAAGTGAATATCACAGCGAAAACTAAAATCACAGGCTTATCCAACTCCTGTGAATGTCTTCAAGACAACTCATAATGTGTCTCAGCGGTGTGTTTGGCTCCTGAGAACGTCTGGGTATGCTTCTGGTGAGACAGCAGATGGTGTCCTTGGTTATCTCCACCCAAGCCTGGATCAGGGCATCGGTGAGCTCCTAGACAGTATGTGGTGCTGGTGCAGTGTTCTCAATTGGATTCAGGTCTGGAGAACGTGAGAACCAGTCAATGACATCAATGCCTTCATCATGTTGTTCACGGTGAGGCACCGTCACGGTCACGGCACAACAACGGTGGCCTGAACAGCATTCAGGCCACCGTTGGTGAACACGTAACCCTCCAAGGATCTACCCCCCCAGTCCATCACTGACCCAACACCAAACCAGTCCTGCTGGATGATGCTGCAGCAGCATAATGATCACCACGGCATCTCCAGACTCTTTCACGTCTGTCACATCAGCTAAGTGGGAACCTGCTCTCATCTGTGAGGAGAACAGGGCACCAATGGTGAACCTGCCAGTTCTGGTGCTCTCTGGTGAATTCCAATCAAGCTTCATCTGACTGTGAGCACATGTCCAATTAAAGGACGTCTTGCCTTCATGCCACCCTCATGGAGTCTGTTTCTCACAGTTTGGTCAGAAACATGCACTAGAGTGGCCCATTGGAGGACATTCTTAGTGCTCCTCCTATTCCTCCTCACAAAGGAGAAGATACGGGTCTTGCTGCTGGATTGTTGTCCTTCTGCGGCCCTCTTCAGCTCTCCTGGAGGAGCAGCGACTGCTCAATGTTTTTGAGCAGTGCATTAATAATTCTAACCCATAGTTTTTTTCTCACTCTCATATATTATGGTCAAAATTTATTCAATCATTCATTTTCTCTAACCTTATCAGAGTCATGCAGGTGCTGACGGCATTCTGGGAAAATAAATGTCAACTTGAGAGATATATGAGGGACTTGTACCACTGAAGACAACATTAATGTTTTGCTACTAAAATAATATTGACCTCTGGCTAACTTGCCCTTTCTTCCAACACTAAATAATGAAACAAAGATGAAGAAAATATAAATTCACAAACTCTGGATTAAGCTGGAACTTCTTCAGTTTTTCATCCAAAGTGGAAATGTCTCTGAGGTCTGCTCCCGTGATACAGTAACGGTCTGAGTCGAGGCTGTGGGCGTCTGAGAAAAACAAAAGACACTGTAAGGAAACAGTAGAATGCTTAACGCAGAGTTTTGCTGACAAGAAGAGTATTATTACCAAAACTGTCACATATGTCATGATTTGTAATCATTTGATTTTGTGTTCATTACCTAGTATTAAAGAGTCTGTTGAGTGGGTTTCAATGAGGGGTTTGGAGAGGGGTGGCTTTGTCCTAGTAGCAGGAGAAAAACAGCAATATAATAATTGGTCAGAAACTGAAGTGAAAGCTGCGCTAAAAATCTTGTTTTTACATGAACTACTATTCAAAATCTCCAAATAAAACATCATCATATACCTCAATTAAATACATATCATCAAACTGAGAGTATATATACATGATATATACAGGGCTCCGAAAAACTGTTTGAGCCCCTCCTGTTTCTCTCTACATTTGTTTGCATCTCATCCAAAAGTGTGTCAGATCATTAAAACACTGGTAATGGACACACTTAATAAGTAACGCTGGACTAAACACAACCAGAACTGTTTACAACCAATCGTGTTCAGTCAAATCAACACTTAAACGGACATTTTTCAGTAGCGTGAAGATGACTTGATTGCTTCCAGAAGAGAAGAGGAAGAGTTACAACACTATTTCTTAAGCTAGGGGACTTCACAGATCCACAGAGAGACACATTATCTATAAATGGAAAATCCTCCAAGAGCACTGTGAGGGTTCATTGCGGAAGTCACGATAGATTCAAATAAAACATCTGAGGAACTGCTGGCCTCTCTCGCCTCAATGAATGTCGGAGGTCATGGCTCTCCTATTCCAAAGACACTTGGCAGAAATGTCATTGGTGAGAGAGAGGTGAGGTGAGGACCAAGCCACTGGTAGGCCAGAAGATCATTAAGGTTCATCTGGATTTTGTTGCAACACACGCTGATGACCTTCAAAGCTTGAATATGCAACAGAAAACCAAAGCAAAAATAGAGGAACCCAGGAGAGCGGATTAGACACCTTTCTACAGCACTGTTTCAAAAACTGTATTATGTAAAAAAGTACTTAGTGGTTGAATCTAACACCAACATTTATGGTTTTCCTTCATCAAAGTGGAATCACAAATTTAATGACAAGCCTTTTTGTAATGTACCCAGTTTTTACTAACACATATTATTAATTTAATTATTTGAATTTTTGGTTCCTTCTGTATTTATCTGTATGTTGTTTTTGTGTGGCTGTCATTTTTGGGTGGGCTGTTTGCAATGAATTGCCCCTGGTAGGATACATACATTTGTTTGAATTATTGAAATCAAATTTAATCAAATGAGGTAACCCTTAAATTACAAATATCTCCCATCACAGAATATAAACTGCCGCCTCTGAAAGTCATTATTGCGTTGAACTGACTCCAGCTGTGCATGATCAACTATATGATGTTACTGCAGCATGTAAAATATGTGCCACTGAAATGTTCTTAGATGAAGAGTGTAGTCTGAGTATAGTTAATATTTATACATAAGACAAATATAATGGACATCTCTAAATACAACATTATATTAAATAAAATTGGAATAGTGTTAATTATATTAACTGTATATTGAAATGACTGTAAATACACTATTGTATATCTGCTTATGTTAAAAAAGAACTCTGTCTCCCCCTACAGGTGAAGACCCCCACAGAGAGGGACAAAATATAGGCTTGCTGCTTCTTGCACTTCCTTATAATGACGGTTACAATAACCAACTCAAACTTGAAATAAGATATTCCTCAATAATATACATATTTACCCACTGACATAACCGAAAATATGTTTTCTATGATTGGGCGTGGTCTGGATAATTTACAGCATATTATGGGAATAAGAATAAACTATGTACATACAATAATTATAAGAATTATTATTCTTATAATATCACGGTGTTCTTACTTAATATTGTGTATTTTCCTGGCCACAACTGTTGGAAAGTCAACTTCGAAGAACTTCTGTGGCAGGAGGTTTTCATCCTATAGCACACAAAAACACTCAAACCAATAAATACACAAATTATCAGTGCAACTAGATCAAAATCCACAGGATTTCAGTAATGAATCTTTTTGGAATCCAGAATGATGCAAACCTTTAGTCTCCAAAAGGTGGTGTCCAGTCCAGCCCCGAGGTTGATTACTTGACAGTTGCACTCTGTTTTCCTTATAAATGCATCAAGGAGATGATTCACTCCTTTAACACGGGCGTAGTAACCTGCCGAAAGACATAATCAGAGCGTTGAATAAACTACAAAACAAACCTCTTCAGACCATTTTGGCAATTTGGCTTTTCAACATAGCATTTAAAACACTAGAATGTACAAATATGAAGGTTTAAACAATGTAAAGTCTCTGAGAGCATTATGACCGGCTCAGAGGGAAGATTTAATGACAACTTCTCACTCACCGTGGTGTTAAGTAGTCGCGTAAATCGATAGTCATCTTCTAAAGCCTCCACATTATGTACACCTCATGCATTCTTTCAACTCCACAGTCTGGCACTTATGAGGCCACGGCTGCAAACTATGTTCATTTAACGGATTGTTGATGCAGCTAGCTGTGGTGCCATTTTTAAATAGTAAGAGTTGCTTTAGAATACATTTTAAGTGATAAAATGGGAACTTACCTCTATTGATTTCAGGTGCCTTCCGCTCCCCTACAGATCTGGCGAAATACTGGAGGTGGAGGTCATTCCAGTAGCCTTTACTGGAAGCAAACCTAGAGTACAGTAATACATTGAAGAGGTGTGACAAACAATACTAAACTCTTACGAGTCAATATTTTTGATATTATTACCCAATCACATGACTCCATGAAACATGCTAATAAAGAGCTAGCTTTATAGATGTGTGCTGTTTTATTTTCCAGTGTTGGTTTTGTAGGTCCATGATGTGATCAGGTATTTATTTTTAGGATTACTATGGGTTATCCATTTTCCTCTAAGTATTCTAGTGCACTGACTTATCTTAAAATACCCAAAGGTGACTCTTCAATTGCATATAACTAAGAATCAACACATCAACAACACCGTTTTAGAGGATTTGGGGATATCCCTGGGTATGACTATTAAATTGTAACCAATATGTTTGCATTGATTAAACAAGTTCAACGATGGGAGCGCTTCTTGAAATCAATTTATGTTTTTTTTTTATCTGGGTTGATCTTTGGAAAGGGATACATATTGGCATGAAAATCGAAAAAAACTCCAAGGCCCTCTCCTTTACAGCATTTATAAAAGCTTTATTGTCACTGCCTGATCATCTGGCCATGGTGTTTCGACTTCAAGCCCTTCATCAGAGAGTCAAATAGTTATCAAGGTAAGGTGAAACTTTTTATAGTGGTGATAACAGATGGGAATATTGCACCTGCATAAAGGGGTGTGGCATAGAGTGAGAGTAGACCCGCAACCATGGCATGAGGATGGCAGTATTGGTCCATAAACACATATCAATTGAATAAAGTGCAACATATACAAATCATATCATATACAAATTCAACATATAAAAACTGTTGAATAACGGGGGTTAATGTGAGTTTAATGTGCTCTTCTTCTGTAGTGCATGTAGTGACAAATAACTGCCTATTTATTAATCGCTTATGAGTTTTTCTTAGTTTGTCTTTCCAGATATTTGACTCCTTTGTATACATGATGTATTGCACTGTTCCTGTATCCCTAAAAACATACTTATTTGAAATTTTGTATCAGAATCTTTTTCCTGGTCACATATTTAGACTCATTAGGATAGAAGTTCCTGGTATGTGGAACTAAGCTTTAGTCTTTAGGTGTCCTGAATATAAATGTATGTATATTTCCCTCAGTGTCTTTGTAATTGACGTCATTCGTGTAAATATGGGATGCTCATAGAAAAAAAGTCTAATGATCTATTTTTTAGTTGAGTTATCCTTTATGCATTGTAGTGTATATGTTGGTCTTTAAATCCAATTGCTTTGAGTATTTTTGGGCCAATATTCCATCCGTTGGAGGATTAATTTGTGTCTACTCTCACTCTAGGCCACACAACTTTCCGCATCATCATCAAGAGGTGATGCATCGACTATGACATGCTACAACTCTATCATTTGTTAAACTACAAGTTACCTCGTCAAGCCATATTGCTATTACATAAAATGATGAAGTCAGCAGCTGAATCTGCTGCTGTTACCTTTTGCATGTGGTTGCATCGTCACAGGTCGCCCTCACCGCTTCATCAGCAGTATCCGATTCTGTGAATTGTTGCCGTGTTGCCATGAATGATCTGTGGTCAATATTTAAGATTTACTTGTTGAAAATCCTGCTCATCTACTTTGACGTATCACTGGCTAGCTACAAAAAGCTAACTGTTTAGCTCAATATAGCAGGTGGGCTTGTTTAACAAAACAGAGAGATAGGAAATAAAACTGCGAACATAACCCTGTTAACTTAGAACCTGTACATATTTTAAAAAAATATACAATGAAAAAAAGTACATATTAATTTCAAGACACCAAAATCTTTCTGGTTGTCAACAACTACCATGGAGCAAATGTGTATGAAAATACCGACCGGGGATACATTCGGTTATCGTTTTTCAGATTAAAAGAATCACTACCGGATGACACTTCCGGGTTTTTGTTTTTCAGATTAAAAGTATCCGTGCTTTATTTCATTTACTAATTATTATCACGTCACGTATATTATATAGTTCAATGATGTGTATTTAATTCCCTGCACTTAATCTATCACTGAGGAGCAGTTTGGGGTTCAACCTCATTCCAAAGAAAAATATATAATCATTTCATTAGTAGTGTCTTATGTGCTGTATTTACAATTTTAATCCAATTTCACTTTATGCATTTATGAAGGTGCTACATTCGTAGTAACCAATTGGTAGTTGGTCTGATTATCTTTGAAAATGGGACAGCGACTAACACTCGTTAATTGTCAAATCATGGCTGGTGGGGTATCACCAGTAGGTAATAAATTATTTAGACCCATCACTTCAATAAAAGTACTAATACTACACTGTGAATATAGTCTATAAAAATGAAAAGTCGAATCATTATTTATATTAAAGTATGCTATCAGCAAAATTTACATTCGGTATCACAAAAAATAACACTTACTGTGAACTGAAATGGTCCCTCTGTGTGTTATACTTTTGTGTAAGATGTTTTATTGTTACATTACTGCCTCATTTATGTGTAAGCTTATATGAATATATATAAATCTTCAAGGATGAGGTAATTATAATTAATGTATTTTGTACATTGTTGAATAGTTTAATCTAAAAGACAATCATCGTCTGTGAAAGCATCACTGCTGCGTTTTGCATCTCTAAAATGTGATCTTACAATAACTTCATCACAAAACCTTTGATGATGCATTTTTCAGACTGCCCGAGACATTTTTTTTCTTTACTATTCTTAAGAAGTAGGAAAAATCTCCCAGCCCATACAAACACACTTAGTCCTTTAGTTTATCTAAAACATTCATAATCAGTACATTTGGAGATACCTGGTTTTTGTGATTATGGAAAAATTGTTTTCTGAAAAGCACATATTTAATTTTAGTAACTATATAGTAATACATCTGTCAGAATACATACAGTGGAGTAAAAAGGGAAGTATTTTGCTCTGAGATGTAATGGAGTAGACATATTTAGTATTATGACATGGAAGTAATCAAGTGACGTACATGTACCCCAAATGCGTACTTAAGTAGATTAATAGTACTTAGTTACTGTTCACCACTTTGAACAGCAAATACTCACTTAAGTGATCCCAAGACACACTCGGGGTCCTGGGGGATCACATACAAACTGTACTCTTACTTTTGTGTAACTCTCTTAAGTTATAAGATATTATAAGGAGGTGAATTGATTTTGCTTGATAGTCAGAAATTAACTAAACCAGCGAAAGACACACCCGAATAAGATATATCAGAACCGTTCAATCACTGTCATTTGCCTAATTCATAAAAGTTCAGTAAAAGTAAACCACACTGAACAACATCACATAACAAATGGAGTCTCAGTCAAAGCGCATCACAGAAGCTGAGCGCCATGTATCAGCTGCGAGGAGTAACATGGTCAACTTGGAGTCCAGGCTGATGTACATGGAGTCCAAAGTGTGCCAACTCACAGAGAAGAGGATCAATATGGAGTCTACAACATTCTAATCTACTGCCCAAAAGAAGCTGTTGAGGGCCGTCAACCAGAGAAGTTGGTCAAGAGCTGGTTACCCACCCTGTTGGACCTGGAGACCAAGCAGGGTATCATTAAAATTGACCATGGCCGTCGGATCCTCAATTTACCAAAACCTGACCGGCCCTGGGCAGTGATCAACTAGCTACACAATCCTAGAGGGAAGCTGAGGATCCTCGCCACGGCCAAGGAGAAACATCCTTAATTTTCTGAAAAAGGCGAAAAACACGATAGCCTCATTATGTGAGAGACACTTAAATGACTTGAACCATTTGACATTGAGAGGGCCTGGGTCGGCCCGGTCTTTTATTTATCCCATCACACGAGAAGGGGCGTGGTCTTCTCAATTCCCCGCAGTCTCCCATTTACTTTAAATACCACCATAAAAGACAACAATGGGCTGCTATATTTTTGTCTCAGGTTATCTTTATGGAGGACATGGGTTGCATATATGGCCCTAATTCACATGAAGCTTTACAATGTTGCATCAGTCTCTGCTAGATATGTTGCGTAAGGGGAAGATTTTAATTGCGTGTCCGACCCAAGTGTTGATCAATCCCTGCCTAAGTTTAGTCAACCTTCTCGTTGTCTCCTGTTGAAATAGTTTTGCCATGATTTAAAATTGACATTTGAAAAGGGACCATGGACAGAGACTACACTCTCTATTCCAAACCGATCAGACTTTCTCAAGAATGTATTTATTTCTGTCTTCTTGGATGGTGTTGGTTCGGGAGAGGAATTGTTCGATTGGCAAATGTTCCTTTGCTGACCATTCTAATATAAGTTTGAGCATCCTAACTCTTTACACTGACTCCTTCTGTTGTCACTGGAGGATGAACCCCTCTTTCTTTGGTAGACCAGTACTCACTGAACATGTCACTGAACGCAGGAAAGTCTTCTTTGCTGCTGATAAAACTCAAGGTGTCAGCCCTTCTTTCTATGGGAAACAGCTAAAGCTAATCTTTGGGGGACCATATCATAAACCGCAGCACAGGAAGAAAATAGTACAACCCTGACCTAGAGAGTACAATACAAAAGCTGGAGGTACAATTCAAAAATGCTTTCGTGAACCTTGTTTAATACATTGGAGGCTGCAATGCAGCCTTAAATCACCTGTTAACCACTTTCTTTGCGGAACGTGGGCTCTGTGAGTCTGGAGACAAACCTGATCAACTGTTAGTGAGGGTGTCAATAGGCAAAGTGGAGGCAAATATGATACCATCACTATTGGATGACAAGGTCAGGCACCTCAAAACCAAGGACGTCAACATGATTATGAGGCAGTTTTATCAGAAACCCTTGCATTTAGGATGCAAGGGTTTATCTTATGTCCCCTGACATGTGTACCACTTTATGTGAAGTAGAGCATGTCTCGAACATCTACTTCCTTTTAAGATGCTTTGCTCAGTCGCTTCGTCAACGCAATTCATCAAAAATTTAGTATCTTCTTAACAGTGCATTATCATCTTGACTTATATAACTATATTTGAAGCCATGAGCTAGTAATAATTAATCAAAATTAAAAAGGGTATGATTTCCTGTTGCCACTAGGAGCGCTGTGGAGAAAGATGATTTTTTTTCTTCTTCACATCTAGACCTCTTCATGGTGGAACATTTATCGATCATGAGAAGTTTGGTGCAGATCAAACCAGTGCAGTAGAGTTATGATGATGACTTCGTGTTTTGTGGCGAGACATCAATAGTCGCAGCCGATCAACACACACACGATTATTCAAGAACTCATATCTTTCACAATAATGCATATCCTACTTGTTATGGGATTCATGTCTGAATATGAACTCATTTTGCTGCAGTGCATCAAAGTATAAAGCATATGATTTTCTACAAAATCAGGTTTTTATTACAACTTCGGGGCGAAACTTTTATCCAGCAATAGACACAAGAGTTCTGACAATTTCGTGTTTTCTGGCGAGAAATTAATATTCACCGCTCTAGACTGTCTAAACCGTTCAAAAAAAGCAAAAAACTTAATTTTAACATGAAAAGCATCAAAATCTACATTGATCAGGTCAAACTGTAAAAGGTGATAGTCAAACAACAACACCTGGAAACGTCGAAAGACGACTGAAAATCGCATATTCAATGGAGACCGTCGACTTCCTGTTTAGTTGACGTCATAGCACCGATGGACTTTTTGGTTGAGCTGATATGATAAACATGTGAACTCAAGTTCATACTTCTAGGTGAAACGGGGTCTGGCTGCTCATCTCCTCCGTAGAAGAACTGGGAGTGCTTCGATTTGGTTACGAATTGTGCCACGATGAATTAAATCAAATGAATTTAATCAATTTTATTATTATTATAAAAATTATAATTAGAATAATAATAATGACGAAACAAGCAGGGTGCTGGAAAGCTTTCGTGGTGCGGCCCTCATTATTCAGGAGAAAGTAAAGTAAAGTGTGTTGCCGTGTGTGTCCAGAGGGAGGTGTTGCTGTCTGACGTTTGCCTCAGTCTTGCAGCCTGTGATCAGCCTCTATCAGAGGAGGAGGAGGTGCAGGAGGTGAGCTGCTCCTGCTGCTCTTCCCTACAGTGAGAACAAGCGGCCGACGGATTACCCAACTCGGTAACGTTAGCTCTCCGCTAACGGTGAAGACAGTAACCGGGAAGAGCCATGCGCCGAGCGGAACTAGTGAAAGTTAGCTTCAAGTGGGACTTTAATGAACGGGTGTAATCCTAACGGGAGTTTCTCGGATCATGCCCTAACCCTCCACGGGAACTTTTCTCCAGTCTTTCCACTTGGGAGCGGCTAGCTCAGCGGCTACCGAGGCTACCAACTACTTTTAATTGGCTTTGGGTTCCATGGATCTCGCTTGTTGTCGCCTGTCATAACGACAGCCTTGAAAAGTGAACCGGAGGGAGTTCCTGGGAACTTCATGACACACCAAAGCCTGCTTTTGGAGCTTTACTTTGGAAGGGAGTGAAGATGAAGAAGCAGTTCAATCGGATGAAACAGCTCGCCAATCAAACAGTTGGCAGGCAAGTATCCGAGTCAGCTCAGCAGAAAACACTCTCTCCTCTCCTCTTCTGACGTTCACTACTTTTAGAAACACTGTAAACTCACTTTGCACACTTCTACTGAAGCCGTTTTCTAGCAAATGTCACATAAAAATGTTGCATGAGCGAATACAAAAAGTGTTATTTTAGTTTGTAGACAAAGATGACTGTCCTACCTATGATTCCTTATCTTTAATGGCTGACAATCATTCATGTATATAGACGCATGAAGGAAAGGCTCCCCGTAATGTTTGCAGCCGTCACACAGCTCTGCTGACCAGATGTACCTCTGAGAAGAGACAGTCATTCATCTGTGCATTGTTGGAAGTAAACACTAATAACGATGGACAGTTGGTTCATGCTCTCTTCATCATTTAGGTTAGTTACTGTATTTCAAGGCAAGGTCTGCTGTCATAATATGGGTAAACTAGGACTATTCTTCCACTTTTTATGTCTTAGCCATTAATGCACTAAACACAACGAAAACTTGAACATTTTTTGTATATATTCACTGTGCAATAAGATAATCTTATTATCTTATTTTTTATACTTCCTTCCAGATTAACTTTTTTTTAGATGTATAATTTGTTGTTTAATTTTTATCTGCACCTTGGAAGAATTGCACCGTAATTTCGTTATACTTGTACAATGACAATCAAGGTATTCTATTCTATTCTGTTGTCCCCATGAGCAAAGGTTTATCCCCTAAAGTCCCCAATCTCCTACCTTGTACAAGCAATTCCCCTGATTAACCTCTTCAAATTAAATGGCAAACAGTCCACTTTGACTCAACCTAACTCTTTCTATGATTATAGCAGTATGCTCCAAGATAAGATCCCATAGTGACTCTCTAATGAAGGTACATTACAGTCAAATATTTTTTCTGAACTCAATTATATAACAGGACAGATTTGCTTATGATCTAAAATAGGATACAGTTGGACTTATGGTTGCGGAGTAATGGTCAAAGAAGTATTGGGGGTTTTTTTTGCCGAAAGCCCACCCTTGTGGGTGAAATAGGAACAATTAAAATATGACAAATACATGTTAGATCTTAGGCAGTAAATCCGACCAAAGTTGAAGAAGTTATGTAGATAAAGCAATACCTAGTGGTGGAAAAATGAAATATAACAGCTCTTTCCCAATATCTATATAGTTCTTCTTTGCACTAAAGTCTATGGGGGGTATAAATCTGAAAATGTATCCATTAAATAGTTTTTTGGGTTAACACGAAAGAACTGTGGCAGATGCGGCGGCTGAGGTGATGATTCAAGAATTAATTTATTCATTCAATACCTGCAACCGCTTGTCGTGTTCATGATTGCAGGGGCTGGAGCCTGTATCCCCAAGCTTTAGCTCAGTGGGTAGAGCAGTCATCCCTCAACCGGGAGACCAGGGTTCAAGCCCAACCCCTGACGCAACATGCCGTGGGTCCTTGAGCAAGACCCAAGTGGGTTAAAGAAAAGATTATTATTAAAGCTCATAGACAAGGTTAGGGATGCAGACATGTTGACTGTGAGTTTGCTCTGTAAATTGTGTACATATATATGAGATGTGGAGAAACATACAATATTGCACAGTGGAGACCCAAAAAATAAAAATTGATCGTGCATTTTGTTCATGCGCTCTTCGTCGTTTTGGTGAGTTACTGTTTCTCTTTACAAGTCCTTATTCTGCTGTCCAAAGCATACAGTAAAGTGTATGGACCAGGGTAGGGGGGGAGCATTCGCATATTTTGAAAGTATAATGGAAACTGTCAGGAGATGCCTAGGGGCACTTTTTTTTTTTTATTAGCACGAGATCATGTGATGTCAGTCATGTTGAGTACATGACTGTGCTGTATAAAATGTGTATTTATGGCAGATGTGAAATAGCCTGCAATGTTAAAAATGCATATGTTAAGTCTTACACTGAATTACAAAGCTGACAACTGATGCCAAATTAGAAATGTGAGAATGGAGTATAAGAGTGTGAAAGAGTGTATACGTCCTTTAAGGCTCAACAGGTCCCTTTAATTCACCTGAGCTTTACCCAAAATCAAACTAATAGCCATGTCATCATATTTTAAGGTCACTGGATGTGCAAGAGCCTATCCCACCTGAAATCGGGTGAGAGTCAGGGTAGACCCAGGCCACGTCACCAGGTCATCACAGGGCCGACACATAGGGACAAACAACCATTCATGCTCACATTCATTCCTCTGCAACGTTACCAGTTCACCTATATGGCATGTTTTTCAACTGCGGGATGAAGCTGGAGTGACTGGAGAGAACCCATGCTAAGACTGGAAGAACAAGCAGGATCCACACAGATAGGCCCCAAGGGCAGAGTTGGATTTGAACCTTGATCCTTCTTGCTGTGAGGAATTTGTCATAAATAGTCTCATAGATAACAAACCCCTTGATATTCTTGATTGTTTCTCAAGATCCGTAAATTATTCCATGAGAAATGTAAAAGACAATGTAAAAAACAAAAACAAATAATCCCATACTCATCCTCCCACTAAATTATGCCAGGGAAACCCGTTCAATTATTATTATAGTAAACACCAATGGAAAAATAATCTCCATGGTGGATTTCATTTTTAATTGTGTATTAGTGGTTCTCACTCCCTGTAAGCCGCCTTTTTTGGCTCACTTTCCCCTCTGTATCTGAGTTCGGACGTCAACTGGAGAGAAAATGCTGAAAGCTTATTTTTAGAGGACTAATGTACAGCAGTGGGTGAGTTATTAAATTAGCTCCACCATACAGAAAGGTTCAATCGCACTCAGTACGGATACTGTGGCAGTAAAAGCCTCTCCATTTGTATAACTCGAGATCAACAGACATTACAAAATATGAAAACTAGATTAAGTGATGAATGAGGATCTGTCTGTCTAAAAACACACTGAAGTGTGTGAGAAAACGTTTTAAGTGAGAAAAAGAGCATTGATCAAAACAGTGATGGCGTGTTATGCAGTGTTAAGGCTTGTTAACCAGTGTCGTTATGCCCATGTGTGATGGCACACAGTGTTCCTCTGTAATTTGATATCTAAAGTAGCATTGGCTCCTGCATGACCTCGTGTGTGAGTGTGTGTTTGTGTGGAGGAAACATGGTTTCATCGTGAGAGCTTGGCCTTCATGATGTATTTTTGAGGGTATACAGTATATGTGACGGGAGTCGGACATGTGCTGTCAGGATGTCCTCAGATAAAGCAACTGACTCGCCAAAAACAGTAATGTGCTATCTTCAAAAAGGCTGAATCTGCCATATGTAAATTTCCATATGTAAAGAAACTCATGAAATATTTCCATTCATTTATAAGTAAAGGCTTGTTTTCTTTTTTCATATTATAGAAAAGGATGCACAGGATCGAGGTTGTGGTGCCGCAAGAAAAGGAAGGGAGATAAAAAAGCTTTTTATCAAAATATTTTACTCTGATCAAATCATAAAAAGGAGTCATGGTTATTTTCGTATAATTGATTACATGTCAAATACTCATTTATTGTGGCATCAGGAAATATAAATAAGTTTGTCCATAAGCAAGTGGACAAATCAAAGGAAACTTTTAACAAACTTGTATTAATAAGGTGTTTGGCCACAGGTGGCAATTAAATCCTTTCCGTCCATGCAATGTTAATTTAATAGTAACTCCATCAGCAGAGTTTGCAAAGAGATGTTTGTACAACAAAACTTCAATACCAGGAGAATCAGGGCAGCTGGAATTCCCATAATTTCCCCCACTGCAGTAAATTACAAGTGGAGAGAGTGTAATGGCTAAAACAGACGTGTGTGTGTGTGTGTGTGTGTGTGTGTGTGTGTGTGTGTGTGTGTGTGTGTGATTGCAGTAGCTGCTTGCACATTTGTATATACAAGTGGGGTTAATCATGCAGTCATATACATGCCTCTGTGAGTGAGTGATCTGTCTGCATCAGATCTCTGATCAGGCCACAGTGAGCATGCTCTGCTATGTCCATTAAGTTTCTGACCGCTTGTGTATCTGCTTCTGCAAAAGTTTTTGAGTGCAAAGGCCCTCTCCGCTGCCCCGTGTGTTCCTGTGATTGTGCAAAATCAGCACATTGTGTCCAGTAAGCAGGCACTCTGAGGAAATCTCTCCTTCTTCTACTGCAAACAGGAAACCGCCTCCCAGACTCATGCTAGGTGCTTTCTAGAGAAGAGGAAAGGAACAACTGGAGAGATTGATGTTTGGAGGGAGGGAGGGTGAAGCTGAAGCGCAGGGGAAAAAACAGCCAGTGATTCATGTCAGGGGACATAGCATGAATTTTTGGCTCTTTGTAGAAGCTTATTTACGTTTGCTATCTTTGAACTATCTGGCCTTGTACATGCGTGTTTGCTATTGGTTAATGTGGTCAGATAGGGATACTGTTCTGGGAGATAACCTGAATAGGTTGTCAGATTCTGTAAGTACTGTCTGGTTGGAAGTGTGCACTGCGGTGACAATTCTGCATTGTTCATGTGATGTTTCAGAATTTTTGCTTGTGATGATGACATCACCTTTGACTGCCAGGAATTCTGCTTCAGATACATTTTTCAGCGGGCTAATGAAGGATAAGCACCGGTTCACATGATGAGCTCCAGAGGTGAATCAACAAAACACTTATCTTAGTCTACCTTGCGGGCCTGAGGTATTTTCCAAGTTATTCCAGCTATTTCATCAACTATAGTACCACTGGGATTATTATTATTAAAGAAATTGAGTGTTTGAAAAATCTACTCAGGTCTTGGCTTGTTTCAGATTTTGTTCTTGATGAACAGGATCTCAAGGCACTGTTGAGGTGAGGGGCGAGTCCAGTTTGGAGAGCTTAGAATTGCATTTCTGCTATTTGCTGATGATGTGCTTCTGTTGGCTTCATCAATCCATTATCACCAGCGCACACTGGAGCGATTTGGAGCTGAGTGTGAAGCAGCTTGCATGAGAGTCAGCACTTCCAAATCAGAGGCGATGGTTCTCTGCTGGAAAACGGTGGATTATGCCCTTCGAGTTGCTGCCTGATACAAAGTAGCTGAAGGCTGTAGGCTTTATATAATTCCGCTGGGCTTTTTGCCTCTTCCTGTGCTATAAACTGATAATATTTGTTTTCAATGTATATTCATTTTTGCAAATAAACTTTAAACTAAACCCTCACTTATGGCCATCATGATATTAGATTTACAAATCATATGTATCGTAACACTGGAAGGGAATTGTTGCTTCTCTTTTGATTAGGATTAGTTAGTTGCTGTGCAAACCAGACATGAATCAACAAATCCTTCCCGACATGAAGTTAAAACCCCTTTTTATCTCTTCCATCAGCCCTTTTTATACAGAAGTTGTGTAACAGTGCTGTAACGAAGAACCTTCTCTATGATTCCTTTCCTTGTTCCCTTTGACCAGAACAGAGGCAGATCAGCGCTGGATGTGCATTTTCTTGAGCAAAAGCGGCAGGACTTGTAACGCAACAATGTCCGCGTCTGGCGATATGTCTAGCGTCTCTGTTGAGCAATACTTTCTAAATAATGGATTAACATGGCAAAAAAAACTCCAGTCATTTACCATCAGTGTTATATCCCAAGTAATGTCATTCTTTATTTGGCGTGTTAGAAGATCCCACACCTTGGGCTGTGTTTCCAATTTGAGGAAGTTTTTTGTTGCTTTTCTTCATCTTTGAAGTACCTGCTAGTAGCAACTAGGTGTTTTCTGTTTTTAAATCTTTTGTTTGAAGCTGTGCACTTAAAATGTTGTTTAACTAGCACACCCCATTCTTGCCTTTCCACCTAGCGTTTATACAGATGTCTGATTTGCCTCTGTTACCACCTCTGTTGCTGTCATCTGAGGTGGAACCACACAGACCTCCATTAATCGTCCATTAAGTTTAGTCAGAATGGTTGGATGGAATAAGGGTGCTGGCATTGAATCGGCCCTGTAAATGGGACTACTGAGAGGTTTTCCACTGGTTGCCAAAGTGGCTCAACAAAATCCCCATTAGTTTAGTTACCACATCATCCATTTCATCCAACTGAGATGGGTAATGCAATGTTTACAGTTTTCATCCGACCAATCCGTGCCCACTGACTGTGAATCTGTGAAAAGAGATGAAGAATCTCCGTGCTGGATTATTCTTAACTGAGCACACGGATTCAGCATGGCTCTTCTAATTTCTTACGTTACTTTATGGGGCGCTCCGGAACAAAGTGCAATATTATAAAATTAACTGATGCTTGATGTGTTGGGCATTTACTTGATTTAATTGTTCATCAGTTTTATTTATATTTATTTCAGGATCCCCCAGGATGAGCTAGATACTGTTGCCTGGGAGTGGGATCTCTGGAACGCTCTTCTTTGCCTGCAGCCATGATGTCACGACCCCTTATAACGGGTTTTGTTGAACCTCCATATCAGACATGCAGCAAAAAACCCCAAAAATCATAAAGAGAATTTACATTGCCTATGCCTAAGATAGAAATCGATCCTCATTTTATTTGAGTGCCACCTGCCCTACCACTTAGTGTTATTCACAGGTGAGGTAAACAGATGCACTGTATAATCGTTGTTCTTAACGTATGTAACAACAGCCTTCTCACTAAAGACTCAGTGTATGGCAACCTAACACCCTCGTATTTTATTTGGAACAGCTTGTTTTATTTGAAGCGAGTCGTGTTGAAAAGACACTTTATCACAGGGATCAGTGAAATGTCACTCTTGAATTGTCATTTTTGAAGCTTGGTAGGCTACTGTAGGTTCTCCAACATGCTCAGATAGGGAGGGGCGTGCTGAGGTGCAGTGTAGGTTGCAATCTGGAATTTCTCCACTATTCGCAATTAAAATTTTACACACTGCACTTTTATAATATATTTTCAAGTCAAGTTTGCTCACATTAACCTTTGATAAAGGTCATGTTATATACACATTACCCCAGTAGAGTACCTGTATATAAATGATCTTGTTAAGAGACTATGAAGGATTTTTGTGCTATTTTTTTTTAACATTTCATCCTAACAAACAATCATATTAAAACATAGGGATATAAATATCACCAAGATGGAAGTATTCTGCTTTGTCATGATGTACAATCCTCTTTGCTACAGCAATTCTAATGGGTCAAATTTATTTTCCCCCTTTAACAAACAATGCGAGGAGTGATATTTTTTCTGTTTCCATGGTAACACTTGGGATCGCAGTCTCAGTGACGGGGATTTGTCTCAGATGAGGCTTTCCCGGGCAAAACTCAAAAGCTGTTCAATATTTACATTTGCCATATACTGGAGAAGTGCATTTTGATATATAAGAAAATTGTATTAATTAATTAATTTTTGAATCTATTTGACTCAGATATACACTTAACAGGAATTGAAATTCACCACAAACTTTGTCATTTTTCCTGAGTATTTAATGCTTGTGAGATACCTTTTGCTTTCTCTTACCCAGGTTAAACGTTAACGTTTCCACTCTCAATCATACCAGCTCTCCTAATCGACCCCATCAGTGAGGATGCGTGGGATGAGTCACTCAATTATTCTCCAGTTCCTTTCAGACTCTCCGGTATCCATTACCTTATTTATGCCTAAAACCACCAACTGTTGCCTCTGTGTGACGCAGACTCTCCCTGCCTTTCAGGATTCTGATTGTATTGAGTTGCTGTTAAGAGCCGCTCTATTGTGCTTTTAGAAGCTGTATTCATTTACACCCCTTCTGCTTGCTATGGTTTCCATGCTGCAGCAGCGGCGGCCACGACTGTGCAGCGAGGACCTCTGGTTGTGAAGAAGTCACATGCAGTTCACAGTGACACACTTTCTCCATAGGCTGCAGCCTTTGAGAGGCACGATTGGCCGAGTTCTGTCTTCTCGGTCAGCTGACGCCGACAAAACAGTTGTTGTTTTTGTTTGTTGTTGCTTGCTCTCTGCCCAGGCTGAACACAAACTATTTTTGCCTCTGAGACACAGTTCATTTCAGGGTTTGTTCACACAAGTGTAGGTTTTACTAGGGCGACTAAATATAAGTGTCTTCACAAGCATTCAAACCAGTGAGCATAACTGTGCGGTAGTTAAGATCATTCACTTTTTCCACTATAGCCATGTTTGCTTTTACGCTCTAACCTTTCTTGTCACGCTTGACTTAAAAGCAACTAGCGTGAAGCTTAAGAAGCTATGGGGGGAGTTATTTGTCTGCTTCAGTGCTGGCAATGAGGTTTATTATCTTTCTTTTCCACAGTATAGCTTGCAATATTAAAAATACTCCACTGAAGAGGCACTTTGTAACTACATGATTTATATTTGTACTCATAAATACATGAACGCGTTCCGGTATCCTGTACTTACGTTTATATTTGTACTCTGTACTTTTATTATACTTTTAGTGTTTTCGTTTACTTATATTGTATCTCAGGTGTGTTCATGTGTATTTTTTTACTTGCCCTACCGTTATGCTGCTTTAACACTTTTATTTCCCCGTGGGATTAATAAAGTCTTATCTTATGACTTTTACCAGAAGACTTAAATGAATCAAATAAATGAGAATAAATAATTCCAGAACTTTCTGTGACTTTTCGAAGAGCTCTGCTGGTCAGACTCACATCTGATATTTATCGATTCAATAAAACTGACATAAAATAGCTCTGTCTTATCATACCTTCACGGATGATTATGATTATTTTACAATCTGATGCCGTGGGTGAAGCTGACGTATCTCTGCACCTCTGACTGGCATCTTGGACATGTTGTCAATAGCAACCAACTGTATCAGAAAATCAGACATCATCGTGGAAAATGACAACCATGCCAGTTCTCCTTGTGTATCAAGCAGCAGAAAAATGACTGCATGATGTGTTGGAGATAATTTGCCGTTCTTGATATGACATGCTCCATAATTGTGGGCAGTAGTGGTGGGCTCATAGCGGGGTCCAGGCTGTCACAATATAACGAGATGAGCTCTGCACATGGTTCCTGCGAGGTCTTAAAAAGGGAAATTTGATATTGTAGGTCTTAAGATTCCTGGGACAGTTCTAGGTATCATGCATGAGGTTTTAGATATGTTACGATAGGTCTTAGATATGTTAATATTAATTTAATATATATATATATATATATACTATGCCGGAGCATGGATTTTGTATTGTGGGCTCTATATATGTGTGTGCATTTATATGTGTGGTATGACTTACAGTTTTCCCGCTGCAGCTCGCTGGAAGTCTTGTCTGTTTGTGTTTGTGGGTTAAAGGTTTTCCCTCTACATGTGGGACCTCAACAGCTCGGCTAAGGATCTCCTCCACTGCAAATGATTTCTTTCATCTCAAGCTTCAATATTCTAGTTTGTCTTAAACCCCCTACCCTCAAACTTCCCTGCATTTATATTTCTTTCCTTGAAACCTTCCAAACTGTTGTCCCCTCTCCGTCAGTCCCTCTCTGTGCCCCCCACCCCCCACTCTGCTCCCTGCCTCTGTATTGTAATTGAAGGCAGCTGCAACCAGGTTACTATAGTTCATAGAAGGCAGTTTTTGGAGTTGGGCCCAGCTTTCATTTAGAGCTCAAGTTCCCCAAAATGCAGGGGAGCGACAGTCCACATGTCACTTTAGACAGAAGGCTGGAAGTCTGCACATTAGTTTTGACATTAAAGCACCGGCAAGCACTTCATTCTGCATGTCTGTGTGAAGATGCCGGGATGGTGATATTACTGAGGTGATAATTATATAATTTGATGATTAGTAAAGTAGTATTATGCAATTCATATTAAATCTGTTAGATGTTACACTCTGTGCTTTTAATGAATTTTATTCTTACAAGTTACAGTATATAATAAATTTACACGTAAAAAAAGTCCCCATACTTTTAGAATACCCCTAAAGGCTGAACATTTAAGTATATATACTAGTCTGCTATTTCTGTTTGATGTCTTCTTCTGCACAAAAGAAAAGTCAACTTGACAAAATCAAAATCACACTAAAAGTCCTGATGAATAGAAATTAAAAAGTGTTTTAATAAACACCAAGCCTAACAATGTCAGAAATTAACATGAGATCAGCGTTCGTAATTGCACCCTATAACAAAGACTCAAGGAAAGCTGTCCTTTATTTTCTGCATAATTTTGCCAAAAAACAGAATAAACTAAAAACTATCAAATTTAATTTCTCTACAGCGCATAGCTGATATCAGCATCTTTTTTTACCATACCCGTTACAGCAACCCAAATTAATTTCTGATGTCCGCATCATTTGTTACAGCATCAAAATATTTGCACCATCAGAGTGGAAACGTCAAAAAAAAATAAAATTAGAGGATTCATCCCTTTATCCAGATCTATACCAAAACTTTTTGGTTCCAGATTTGGTACATTCCCCACTCTGCCGCTTCTCCTAATGGTAACCCTTCACTTAGTTTTTGCGTAATAGAATGAAACGGTTGAAAAAGTACTATATTTATCCTGGATACGGCCCTTTCATACAGATCCACTTCAAATTGAATGTGTTCCTCTTTTTTAGTTTATGGAAGTGTCTCAAGTAGATTTTGTGTAATCCTTATAGTCAGACAGACCACAGACACTGTAAACATCGTTTTAATGTGGGACACTTGACTGCATCTTAAGGTATTTTCGGTTAACAGATTTTTAAAAAAGAGAGCTCTGACTTCTATTAATTTTATTAGCCGTGCTATGATGGGAAATCGGAAGGAGTCCTATCGGCACAGAAGTCTTCTCGTATACATGATTGATGTGATTTGGGAGTGAATTGAATTATACCACCTGTACTTGGAACAATACAACAGGTGTTCAAGTCTCTTGCTGCAGCAACACTACAGTCCAGTCAAGGACTCTGGGACAACAGTGTTGCTGTTTCTCCCCACAGAAGCAAGCAGCTCTGTGTGAAAGCGTTGATAAGCTGTATGAGCTGAGTCTGTGTTTCCCAGCTTTCTCCCTTTAAGTGAATCTAATCTGTCTGACCTCTCCAAGTCCAACTGCTAGTTTACTATTAAAAGACTCTGCACTGCACTGCATGGCCACCCTGCCTGCGACACCGTGAGCCACAGCTCTCTGTGGCTTAAGGACATCCAAACTAGTTGCCTTCTCATTTAGCCTTAAAGTGTTTGCATTAGAATGTTATATTATTGGTTAAAATTGAAGCTTGTTACGGTTCATGCAGCTGCAACCGTGTGGTCTGCAGTGAGACATGTCAGTTCTGTTGCTTGTTTGGTTGAGCCATGGCAACCAAATGAAGCAGTTTCCCTGTCTTTGAAATATTCCCACGGATGCTCAGCTCAGTGACTAATATTAATTTAGTGCTCAAGCTGATCCTGAGAAGCACTCTTTCAGGACAAGTGTCATTTGTCAAACAAATATTGTCGCCATTACTCCAGAGGGTGTTGAGGTATAATTGTCTATATGCTACGCTGTCTTTCAGTGCTAACCTATGTTCTCTCTGCTGTCTTATCTCACCCACAGAGCAGAGAAAACAGAAGTCCTCAGCGATGACCTCCTGCAGGTAAGTCAGTAATCTGTCTGTCGAGCTCTGACCAGCTCTCAACACTAGAAAGGTCTGATACTGTCAGCCAAGGGCTGCAGTTACACTGCTTTTGTCATTTCCTAATCAATATTTGCAAACATATTGAATTCAGTGTTCAGTGTGGAAAGACAACTGCATTACACTGACTCTCACATATTTTTGACCAAAATAGCTGAAACTGAGTTTGCGATGAAGATTTTCTTTGTAACAAGACATTTTCAGGGCTATAGCGGGTAATTATATCCCCGAAAAATTTATTGGAATCTTCCACCGCAGATGCTTCGTGTTAACGTTGCGTCAACCCACAAACCATTTTGTGGATCACTTTCAATTTGTTTACCCCCATAGACCTCGATGAAGAACTAGACTTTTTGAGTTCGATGAATTGCTTGTACAAAGCAGCGGATTGGGGCCTTTTCAGGGATATAACCCTTGCTGTTGTGGATGACAGTGTAGGCCTACTTTAAATAGTGACTCATTGTTTTATTCAGTTCATTATGTGTTTTTTCCTTAGTAATAAATCTGAAGTGCCTGACATACCACTGTTACTGATTATTACATTATTTAGTTCTATTCTATATTCGTCTTACTTTCTGTCTTCAACACTGTTATTTTCCTTCGTGGCGAGGGAACTTTTTCTGCTCTGACTTAACTTAATATTATGATATTACCAAGCCACTATTGAATGTTAAAAAAACCCACCCCAATCAGACCAGCTTGATGATATGCTGGCCGAGTACCAAAGTATGCAAGTTCTCATGCCAGTCAAACAGCAGCTGAGATCACTTATTAGATCCTCCTCTGTGGTTAAAGTTTGCTAGGCGGATTAGCTGGAGTGGAAACTAAGACCTGCAAAGATTCGGTGCTGTTGTTTGAACGAGGTGGAGAAGCACTCTTGTCTTAAAAGCTGCACGGCATTAAGTGTGCCAGGGAAACCTGTCGGTTCAGGTGATGTTTGGGCAAAATATTGACTGCTCAGCATAGACAGTCCTTCCAGGAATATTGTCTTTGTGTTGGAACGGGAGGTGTTGCAGATGTGACAACAAACCTTGTGAATTCCCACAACAACAATGTCTGATACCCTCCCTTCTCGTGATTCTCCTAGTTTTAGAGCCAACAGGAGTTTCTGTAATGCAGGTTGACAAGCAAACAATGGTGACTAACAGTTTAGAGATGCACGATATGGTTTTATTTCCGATGATACTGATATGAGTACTGGTAATTTCACATTTTTATATCTTAAAACAAGTTTAATACTGACTGTTTTCTCACATTTGAGGGTAAGAAAGGCTTATACGTCGTTTTTCCGAGACTGTAAAAACCCTCCACACCAGTGAACGTCATTATCCCATATCTCACTTTGGCATCACATGCACGTCACCAGTCTGCTGAAGGGTATACCAGGAGGCGGGTAAAACAAACATTGAGTTCAACCTGGAGCTCTGGGTTGATCAACCCTGAGATGGGAACTCTGATTAATGCAATAAGTTAATGTTTGTTAACTCTGCACGTGTCTCAGTCCTGTCTCGACGTAAATCTTTAATAATAATACAAATGAAAAAAGACTGAAAGCTGTGTTCTCTGAAGGGGGAGGAGCCAGAAACAAACTCTAGGTCTGTTGAAGAAAACCTACTTCCTGGCAGGTTAAGTTCACCGAGTTAGTTACTATGGTAACTGACTCAGAGTTGAACTTACTTCGCTCTCTGGAACAGAAAACTCCGATTTTCCCTCATGTCTGGGATAACAAACTCAAGAGTTTTCACTAAACCTGCTTTCTGGAATAAACCTCTGCTCCTCTGTGTTTGTGGATGAAAGCTAATCCACCATTCACTGTTCATCCCAGTATCGACCGTATATGAGTATCTCAAGTCTAGACTTTGCTATAAAAATGTTATCAGCTGCATTATAGCCAATTATCTAAATATTGATGTTATAGAGTGATGATATATCGATATGATATTTGGCTGTACAATATATTATTTCGCCATCAACGTCACTGTGTGCCCTCAAAGTCATATTACAGGACACACAATACCCCATAAAGCAAATTGTCCCAAACTTATCACAATACATCTTTTTGTAGCTTGATGCCAAAAGAAAACTTGCAAGATTCACATTTTCCAAGATTTATCTGCAAGAAGAATCTGCTTCTCTTCCAATCTTGTTTATCCACATTACACGTTTAACAGTGTTAGAAATGGTAGATTATACGCGTGTCGCAATGGGTTTATTATAAATCCATTTATAAAGTCGATTAAAGACTGTGTTGGTTGGTCCCAAACAGCTGTCAACCTATTCTATTCCCACTTGTTCTATTTGGTATCCCATTTTAGGAGGCTGGATTTGTTTTGTTAGAAGAGGACACACTTTTAGAGTTAGCCAAAATGTGTGAAATTATAATTAGCTGTGTATCTGGTCATGACTCATACGTTGCATCTGTCGATGGAAATGTCCTGTATTAGTTCACTGAAGAGAGAATTTAATATTGGATCTGATAATTGACTTTTACTGTTCCTTGAAGACACATTTTATCTGCTTTCTATCTGGAAAACAAATGATGAGACACTGTTTTACATTACTATCTGATAAAGGAAAAGAGAGTAGAGGGATGAAGAGATGGAAATCAATCAACCTCCTTAATTCCTGATATTTCTGTATCACGTCTCCAAATGAGAGCTCCAATTACTTGAAAACCCAGTATTTTTATATGTGAATTGTGTTCTTTTTCTAGCTTTCTATATTTACCTTCTATGTTTTGAACTCGCTCTCATCGTTGTAAAGGCTTCCTTTAAACAGTTGCCTCTACTAAATTTCAAAGTATTAATCTGAGTATTGAAAGTCCCCATTGGAAGAGCCATCAGAAATCTCATTTATGTGTGTTTTAAATATGCATAACTCATTGTGGCACATCAGGTGCGACCAGCCACTTCTCTGTGGGAGCCCAAGAGGTCCCTTTCACATCCTAGATGTGAGTTTTTGGCATCCGACATATTTTCAGTCAATTTATCTCGTCCCCCATTTAAAATGTGGTACCTCCCAGCATTCCTCTGCCAGCTGTCAATTCCTTGCTGCTCCTCTGCTCGGCAGCTCACCCACTCCGAATACTCCTGAAGTATCAGGGTACGTTCTTGCACTCTTCCTTGTAGGTTCATCTTAAAGAGCCACTCCCATTCTAAATTCTTAAGGTTATAGCTGCTTCATTTTATTTTTCATCTTCTTAGTCTTCTTCGTGTTTTTTATCTTCGTTGTATCCTTTCCGCTGTTCCCTTTAGGGAGCACCACAGCAGATCAGTTGTTCCCATCTTAACCTGTCCTCTGCATCTTCCTCTGTTACACCAACCAACTGCATGTCCTTTCTCACCACACCCAGAAACATCCTATATGGTCTTGCCCTATTCTCCTGCATGGCAGCTCCATCTCCACCATCCTTCTACCAACAGAATCACTATCCCTCCTTTTCACGTGTCCAAACCGTCTCATTATTGGCTTATCTCAATTTGTCTTCATGATGTCTAATCTGGGCTGTTCCTCTGATGTGCTCGCTTCTAATCCTGGCCATCCTTGTCACTCCCAGAGAAAATTGTAACATCTTCAACTCTGCCACCTTCAGCCCTGCCTCCTGTCTTCTGGTCAAATCCACTGTCTCTAAACCATACACATCAGTATACCATCTTGGAAACCATTCCCATCACTCTTACTGCCACTCTTCTGTCGCAGATAGCCCCGACACTCTTCCCCACTCTCCACCTCTCTAGGTCTTCTTCCAGCTGCTCCCTGATCTCAATACAGATCACAATGTCATCCGCGTACAGCATAGTCCATGGAGACCCCTGTCTGACCTTATCTGTCCGCCTGCCCATCACCATTGCAAACAAGAAGGGGCTCAGGGCCGATCCCTGGTGATAGTAATAATAATAATGAATTTAATTTATAACGCACTTTACATTTGGATCAAATCTCAAAGTGCTACAAGGTAAAAGCAGATAAAATCGTCAATAAAAAATATAATATTAATTATAATAAATATGACCAAAAAGCAGCAATGTTAATTAAAAGTTATAAGTTCTTCTAAAAAAGAAAGTTTTACGTCATTTTTAAAATGTCTCAGTCGTCTGTGGAGCCCTCAGATGGTCAGGGAGGGCATTCCACAGACGAGGGGCAGCAGAACAGAAGGCCCGATCACCTATGGTGCTGGGCTTACACCAGGGAAGGAGGAGGCGGTATGAGTTGGTAGAACAGAGGGATCGTGTTGAGGTCAGTGGGGTGAGTAGTTCTTTTAGTTGGGGCACTGTTGCACTGATGAGTGAGGAGAGAGATTATAATCAATCCTTTTGGAGATGGGAAGCCAATGAAGGGAATGAACAACGGGGGTGATGTGTTTACAAGTGACAAGTGACACAAGTGACAATTCCATGGAGACGGCCTTGTGGTCGGACACACCCAGGTCGTACACAAGAAGATTGCTGAGAGGAGCAGAGTCAGTGATTACTAGATCCAGAGTGTGCCCCATGGTTTGGGTGGGAACATCGACAAGTTACCTGAAATTAAAACAATCCAGTAGTTGGAGAAATGTGGATGCAAAACGACATGTAGGGGAGTTGACGTGGTGTCCCACCTGCACATTGAACCCATCCATGACTCCTACGGCACACCTCACCGCTGTCAAGCTGCTCTTATACATATCCTGCACAACTCTAACATACTTCTCTGTCACTCCAGACTTCATCATGCAATACCACAATTCCTCCCTTGGCACTTTGTCGAACGCTTTTGTCTACGTCCACAAAGACGTAATGCAACTCCTTCTGGCCTTTTCTGTACTTCTTCATCAGCTCTCACAAAGCAAACATCGCATCTGTAGTAATCCTTCTTGGCATGAAACCGTACTTCTTCTCAATAATTGACACCACTTTTCTTAAACCAGCTTCCACTACTCTTTCCCTGATCTTCATTGTGCGGCTCATCGGCTTAATACCCCTGTAGTTGCTACAACTCTCTATGTCACCCTTGATCTTAAAAATCTGCACCAGTACACTTTTCCTCCATTCCTCAGATATCCTCTCACTCTCCAAGACCATTTGGAATAATCTAGTTAAATATTCCACTGCCATCTTACCTAGACACCTAGATTATAGCATTTCTCTTAATTCTGTACCGACCCTTTTAACATCTTCGCCATGAGGAACTAATGAATAAAGACATCCATGCAGACAGATAAACTCTCTGCCTTTTAACTCTTCATCTATTGGAATCCCCGCTCAATGCTGCGTCATGGAATTGAGTTCATGCTGATGTCAGCACAGAGCTAGAGGATAAACACACCCTGCCCACCGCCTGCCTTTTGGTGGAGGTTCCCCCGTCCCTCTGCATAATGTATTCTTTGACCGTACGGTGTCACATGTCCGACCGTGAGTTTGTCACAATGAAAGGAAGAAGAATATTCCCAATGCCATGTAACATAAACATTTCCTATACGCTCACACAGAAACAAGGAGAGGAATTCCCTGCTTGTTTTGGGCCAGTTACTAACTGGGATGTCTGTGAAGTGTTCCCAGGCCTGTAGAGGATGGAAACAACAGTTTTTCTTTGTGTATATGCGTGTGTATCGGGAAGTGTGTATTTGACCCAGCTGTTTTGGGAATGCTGGGGGCCACCACGGGTCGGGAATGACGTAAGAACTCGAGAACAGTGGGAGGGAAAGGAGAGGAGGGGGCAGTTTGCTGAGGCGGATATCTGCTGTAGAATTCCTGAGTTCCGAGTCCGTTCTGTTTTTGGAACACAATTGTCTGGTATTTGGTTGATCCTCCCTCGGCTTTTGTTTCTCACCATTTCTGCTCATTCTGCTCTCTAGACCTCAGTGTTCCCGTTTATATTCCTGTTTGTCCTGACTCTTAAGTAAATGTTTTCCACTCTTAGACAAAGACTCCCGCTTTCTCAATCCCATTAGTTGCATTGAAGACAACTGGTGCTGTTTAACTTTCTCATAAACGCTGCCAACATAAACCCCTGCTTTGCAGTGTCAGACTAAATTAGCAGATTTCCTACGCAGACTAGAATTCTAATCAGTTTTAATAACAGTGCGGTGACATCAACGTCATGTTGACACTGACTGTTGCTGTCAGGCACCTGGCATGACATGGATATCGACTACTCATCACGCAGCGCTTCAGTTGTCCTTTGTCCTCAAGCCAGAATAGCCGTGACTCCCATCAATGACCGTATTATGTCCTGTCACACTAAAAGCACAGAGTGGATCAGTTTTTTTAAGCAGGCAGACAGGAGGAAGCCTGTGTGATCAAAAAGACCTTTCTAAAGCCCAAGAACCCCTCACTCTGGGTCTCAGGCATAGGAAACACTTCCTATGAGTAATGTTTTTAAACGATTACATTCCAGCATTGATTCAAAGGGGACAAGCTTAATCAGTCAGACATGAACTCTGACCCCTGAATTCCTTGGGGCAACTACAATCTCTTCATGGAGCTGGACCACATCGACTACAGACGCACTGATTTGTTTATTAATGTAGACGATGTTAACCGTGTTGAGGAGATGAAGTAAAAGACAATAGTGGCAGGAAGTAGTACATTAAGATTGTTAAATTTAAAAAATAAATTTCTACAATAAGACTTTTTACAAAATTGTGCTCCACCTTAAGCCTACTTCAGAAAGTATTCAACTCCCTTCACCTTTTTCACATTTTTTTATGTTGCAGCCTTATGCTAAAATGTTTTAAAATCACATTTCCCTCGTCTACAGTCTATATCCGGAGTTTACAACTCTATTAATAGAGAAACTGAAATATTACGTTGACAAAAGTATTCAGACTCTTTATTACGACATTTTATTCTCGCTCGACTGCCTCCATTTCGCTTGATCATCTTTGATTATAGATTGTTTCTACACCTTGATTGGAGTCCACCTGTGGTAAACTTTATTCATTGGACATGATCACAGGTAACGTCACATTACTGACGTTCGAATAAAAGCACAAAACAAGGAATGTGGTTGAAGTATCTACTTCTAGGGTTCAGAGACAAGATTCAGTCAAAGCACAGCTCTGGGAAAGACTAGGAAAAACTAAACTTCTGCATTGAAGGTTCCAAAGAGCTCTGTAGCTTTCATTATTCTTTAATGGAAGAGGATTGAACATCCAGGACTCTTCCCATATTGAGCAATAATGGGAGAAAGGATTTGGTAAGAGAGGTGACCAAGAACCCAATGATCACTCTGCCTGAGCTGCAAAGATCCTCTGTGGAGATGGGAGAAATTTGGAAGGTCACCCATCACTGCAACACTGCCGATGTGGGCTTTATGGCAGAGTGGCCGGATGGAAGACTCTCCCCAGTGAAAGCACCTAAAGGACTCTCCGTCTGTGAGAATTAAGACTCTCTGGTCTGGTTAGACTAAGATCAAACTGTTTGATCTCCATTCTAAGCTTTAGTCTGGAGGAAACGGGCCCCACTCATCTCCTGCCCAGTACCATCTCAACAGCAGCAGGGACTGGGAGACAGGTGAGGGTTGAGGGAAAGTTGAATAGAGCAGAGATATGCTTAATGAGAACCTGGACCAGAGCTCTCAAGACCTCATACTTGGCTGAAAGTCCACCTTCCAACAAGACATTGACCCTCGGCAAACATCTAAAACAACGCAGGAGTGTCTTAGGCACGACTCTATTAATGACTGTGAGTGGCCCAGCTAAACCAGGTATGCAAAGCTTGTCAGGTCCATCCCAAGAAGATGGGAGGCTTTAATCGCTGCAGCAGGTGCTCCAACTACGTACTCAGTTAAGCGTCTGAATACTTATGTCAACGTGACTTTTTAGTTTTTTTTAGTTTTTTTTTTAGATTTGGAAGCATTTCTTAAATTCTGTTTTCACATTCACTTATTATGGGCTATGGAAAAAAAATGCATTCAAACAATTATAGCATAAGGCTATGACATCATAAGAGACATTTATAGTGTCTGAATGCTTTCTGAATGCACTATGTAAATTGCTACAGCTTGTTCTTTGATGGCTTATTACATTTTACCTTCCCTTGTTGCACGTTTTGTCTTTTGCACAGATTGAGCGGCGCATGGAGTTGGTGCGGGTTGTGTCCCACAACACACACAAAAGGATGGTGTCATGTCTACAGGGACATCTCGGTGCAGACGCAGAGAAGAGACATGTAAGAAGATTGTTAAAGCAAGAGCTTTTATAGTCTTTAAAACACACACCAGATCCATCAACTGTTCCAGGATGTGTATTAACTTAATATTTGATGGAACCTCCCATGCAGTTTTTGAGTCCTCACTGTTAAAAAAAGAAGTGTCCACCGAAAGCCTTCAGTCAATGATTTGTCTTTTGTGTTTTCTACCCCACACCACCCAATAATGCCCAACAGTCCGTTCCACGCCTCTATACAGGAAATGGTCAGGTAAAAATGCTGATTACTTCCTCCACCTCTCTGGGTCACGCCATCATTTACCTGGTTTCCCATTCAGACATCTGTCATCTTTCTTCACGACGCATGGCACTTTCACTTCTGTGTCTCTCTGGTTTCAAAAACAGGAAGCTGAACGGGTTTTTCACAAATGTGTAATTCTGATGGCAAGTTCCAGCACCGTCATAGAAGTTGCACTTTTCTTGAATCTTCAGTCCCATATAACATTTGTATTTTCCTCCTTTGCTCAGAAACAGTCTTTTCCTCTTTCCTGAATGAATGAATGAATGTTCAACGGAAAGTCCTTGATGAACCTTTCCATTGGCTTCAACATCAAATACTGGAGCTTTTGTATAGAAATGGGTCCTTTTTGTGTGCATGGGCATAGTTTAAAGCACTTTACGTCTCACTATAGGCTAATTCTCTGCGTGTCTTCCTCTTCCTTACATGCGCCACAGAAAAAGCTTCCTCTGGCTTCACTATCCCAGGTGATGGTGGAAGGCGGAAACCAGTTGGGAGAAGAGTCTTTGATCGGGTGAGTTTGTGAATGATTGACAAGCCAGATATCCAATGGCTCATCCTTGGCATACTTGGATGAATCTACAGAGAATAAACAATCGACAATCAGACTGTTTACTGTCCACGGGACTTTCAGAAGTTCCCATATATCAGGCGCGTGTTATTCATTGTGAGCAGGAGTGAAAAACAGAACCAGAGCTGACAGATTGAGGATCTAGAAAGTTTCTATGCAGCGGTTATGTGTCTGTCTGAATATGAAGAGGAAGGGAAAGAACAGTTTCCCTGCTGATTATTGTACCACAGTCACGGCAACTCTCAAAATATAGGTGGTCTATTTTGTATTTCAGGCTCGTTTGAACGAAAACCTGGTTCATGTCGATGAAGTGTAACGCAATAGCGCTCTGAAATATAGAAATGATGGCTTTTTTTTTTTAATGCTATATTTTTCATTTGATAAGCTGATGCAAACAGAGGAAGAGCTGGCGGCCCAGATCTGTCATTTATCTAGGTTATATGTGGTCGAATCAATATCTGAGGTCACTGGATGCTCTCATCTAATAATGCTGATGTGGTAGTGAAGCATGGCAAGTCATTATGACATTAACACCTTTTCTCCCTCTCGGCGCCGGGGCATCTGTTAACAGGAAGATGATGGAGGTGTGCGGCGAGGCAGAGAACCGTCTGGCATCAGAATTAATGCATCACGAGCTGCAGATAGAGAAGGATGTTCTGGATCCCCTCAGCCAATTAGCAGAGGTAGGACACCACGACCTAAATGTGAAATGTTAAGGAACCTTTTATGTCATTAAAGACGGTGGTCTGTCACCTGTTCTCTCTCATACTAAGTTTACTAAACATCAGCAATCAGGTTTTCTGTTTCTGTACCAACAAGCTGTGCTTCTGGGTCATGGCCATTCACAATCGTCACTGTCTGATCATTTTAAGGCCTACAAGTCTAAAGGTCACTGTAAACACCTGCTCAGAAAACTGAAATAAGTTAGAATTCTCTGTGTCTTTGAGTCAGCCGTTAGCCAACTAACAAAGAATTCTAAGTATTTCTGTTATTTTACTGGTTTGACCTTCAGGGATAATCATCCAGCAAGAACAAAACCTCAGCAATCGTCTGCTCTCTCATCGGTTTAGTCAACTTGTGTGTTTCTCTCGGATGTTATTTTTGTAGGTTGACATTCCCAACATCCTCAAGCAGAGGAAACAGTTGGCCAAATTAGTGCTGGACTATGATTCTGCCAGAGCAAGGTTTGTATATGTGCCAAAGATGTATCCGCTCATGTGTCTAAACTTCACTTAGATTAACCTGTTTGGGTTTCATCACATTTTTCCAATTTTCCCATGGCTCTCCTAACTCAGATGGTTGCAGGCAACCAAGTCAATAATCTCAGGAACAAACACTCATGCACTGACAGCTAAAGCTGACCTACTTAAGGAGGAGATGGATGAGGCCATTAACAAAGTGGAACTTTGCAAGGTAATGAATACGGACGGCACATGTGACTTTTATTTAAGAAAATGCGGCTCCTTTATCAAGGTTGTAGGTTGTTGTATTACCACTAGTCGTTTGTTGTTTGGAGTTCTTCGCAGACTTGTCTCGGCAGAACCTTTGTATGGTTTTAATTAGTCATTTATGACCTCCTGATTTGAAGAAACCTGAAGTAGGCCTCCACAGAAATGTAAACTGGTAGATAAACGAGTAACAGCTGGACTTCTCCACAACCCTTGAACCCACTTTCTTGACGCACTCATATGACTGAAAGAGCCGCGTCAGCTGAGTCTGTGCGAGTGTTTGAGCTGAATCACTGATGAGTTTCATTGATTCCTAGTGGCCGTCTGACGGTGGGTTTTCCGTTCGGGAGAGTTTGCCGGGTCCATTTCTGACACTATTTAATATAATTTTGATGAAATAAAAGATCTTTAATAAATGACTTTTCTTACCGTCATTCTTATTATAAAGTCACTATTTGACTAAATATTGCCATGGTGGCTCATGTGCTTGTGTTCTAATAGTTTAAATTCCTCTTTTTTCACTACCCAGGATCAACTCGCTGCAGATATGTATAATTTTTTCTCTAAAGAAGGGGACTATGCCCGTTACTTCGTAACAGTGAGTACAGCCCCTCATGCCAAGCATGTCATTTTTGTGCAAGTCTTCCCAGTGGCAGAGCTGGGAAACACAGACACCCACTTTTGTTGACTTAGATTGGCTTGTCTTATTTGACTCCCGCATTTATTCCTCTGTCTGCTTTTTGTTTCTGCAGCTCTTAGAAGCTCAAGCTGATTACCACAGGAAGTCTCTCACTCTCCTGGAGAACGTCTTGCCAACCATCCAGTCACAGCAAGGTAATTTTAGAGGCAAACATGCCTTTATGCACACGCAGACTTCTAACACTTAACACTGCAGGAGTGTTGAAAAATAGTTACGTACAAGAAGCCTCTGTGCAGGGAATGTTACGGTACCGCTTTACATTTCTCCTGGAGAATGCTCGTATGCCTTCAAGTGACAGGCGGCCCCTGTTTTTCTCTGGTCCCCGTGTTGTTTGGCGTCATTGTAAATAAAGCTTTTTCTGTTAGACACTGGCGAAGTTTGAGAAACTTGAGCAAAGGTGTGCTGACAAGTAGTTGCTAGGAGGAGAAACAGTCTCGCATTCACTAATCGCACCAACATGAGAAAAGAAAACCCACTGTTCCTCTCAGTTGTATCACTCCAGGCTGTTTTTCTCACTTCTTGACGACCAGAAGTTGCTCCGTTTGTGTTAAATCTCACCCCTGAGGCACAGATATCAAATAATGGCCTTTTGTTTTCACTCTCCCAGAATAATCTAATCATCATTTGTGCAAACATGTCTCCTTTCCGACCTCTGTACACTGGGTTTTGCTTTTTTCTTCTTCTTTTTTCTGTTGTAGTTGAGAAGCCGTTTCACATTCAAGGAGTTTTTTCCTGTTCTAAACATATCTGGCCTAAACCCGACAAGCCTGGTCTCCCAGCATGTGGGGATGACTCAACAACTCCCCACACATGCACCCTCCTCTTCTCACATTATACCCACATGGATTTGCCCCCACCACACAGACACACACACGCACGCACACAGAAACATCAGCTCCCACATGCACACACAAACAGACTGAGCTCTAGAGGCTATGATTATCCTTTGAGGGTATCCAGTCGGGGGAATGAGGACTGGTTTGAGTCTTGCTCCGAGGGGGGGCTGTTTGCTCTACAATCCAGCACAGAAACAGGTTTTTCCCCGTTGTGATCCCTTTTTCTCTTTTTCTCGATACCTTAAGTCACAATCTGTCCAGGCTTCGGGACAGGGCCTTTATGCCTCCTCAAATTTATAACATTGTGAATGAAATTAAAGGCTCTGCATCCTTACCTCACTATTCATTTACTCTGCCTTTAGACTCATGGACAGAGAAGCCCGCATTTGGCACCGGGCTGGAGGAGCACCTGAAAAGGAGTGGAAGGGAAATCGCACTGCCAATGGAGGCCTGTGTCATGATGCTTCTGGAGACGGGCATGAAGGAAGAGGTGAGAAAGAAAGAAAACAAAAACTACATCCTACATCTTACAGGGCTGTACGTAGGAGTCAGACCACATTGACATGGATTGTCGTATCCTTTTCTAAAATATGAAGTGTGGGCCCCATGTTCACTTCAAATGAACACATGGTCGCGTTTTCAGTTTTATTGGTCTCAACCACCTGATGGAGGTTCAACAAATCAAACAAAATGTATAATGGTTAGGGTTAGGGCTAAGGTTCTAAAGAACCTGCACTTCAAGCCTCATTCAGTTTGTGATTCAGACCCCTCCTAGTGTCACATGAAAAATTAAAAAGAGTTGTGTGTAAATCCATGCGCCTGGTTTCATAAACTGTGTTCCCAGTTTACTATACAAACTGTGCTTACAACGTTGTAATCTGTTCTCACGAATTTGTACGACATGAAAGAATTATCTGTGTTACAAATAACTTGAGCGACACGGACGTGTCTGTGAATTTATCAATAAACAGCACTGTTATATTTTTAGTTATTCAGAGTCCTGGTCAGGGCCAGAGATTCTTCCTCTGAAAAACCTCTGGACAGAAATATAAAGCATCCTTGAGTCCGGCAGACTAAACTTGCATGTTTACAGAGACCCACAGGTGTCATATAAACCATTTTAAGTTGTTTACGCAAATCATGCTGACGTCTCAGGAGTTTCTTTAAGTTGTTGGTGCTGCGACTGTGGGAAATCATTGCCTCTTGTGGAGAAGCACGGTTTAATCTGTTGTATTCTTCATGGATGTTTCCTTCTACATTCCTCCTGTCGTTTTTTTTTGGTAGCTTTCTTTAAAAATGGTACACAGCGTTTCCCCTCTAGCTCTCACGGTTTCCTCGAGTTTTAGCTGCTTTTCATAACGTACTCTAATACCGCGTTGTCATTGGTGGAGAGAGAAAGTAAGCGCCTGTTTTTTGTTGCACCTGATGTTCCAAATAAAAATGCTGCAGATGTATCCGTGCAGATAAGATCGCCTCCAGATTAAAACATCCAGTTAAATAGGGCTATCCTTTCCGTTAAGTTCCATTCTCTACAGTTTATCTGGGGCAGCAGGCCAAGGAAGATATTCCAGATGTTGCTTTCCAGAGCAACACTGTCCAGCTTATCCCAATGAAAGGCACCAAGGCAATAGTGACACTTTTCTCGGAGTAGGGAGACAGGGGCAGCTTTTCGGACCCAGACCTGGGATGGGAGCCTGGGTTTCGGCCTGAAGAGGCTTGATGGAGCGAAGAGGCTGTGGGCTCTTCACCTGCCGGGATGGATGTTAGAGTTACAGTACAGGTGACATGTGACGGGCGAAAAGTTCACACATTCTTGTGAAGGCTCGTAAATGTGTGCACCTCATAGTTTTTTCTTCAATTATTTGGCATCTGCGTCTTTGGACTAAAGCACAGGGGAATGCTGCTGCGTTTTTCCCCTGTTTTCTCTGGTCATGTAAAACCAGTTTCTGAAAAATGGGAATCTTCCCACAGCACAGACAGTCCAGTCGTGTAATGAAACAATCTTTCCAACGGTGAAATACTTCTTTTATTATAAATAATTTAATACTTGAATTATCGTTGTTATTTAGAAATGCCAAAAATCCCTCTGCTTCCAGATTCTCACAAGGGAATCTTAATTGGTTCTCTTCGTTTTCTATGAGAATGTTTTTGAGTCTCTGGGTTTTTAACTGTTGGTCTGACCAGACAAGACATTTGGAGGCGTCGGGTGGAACTCTGGGAAAATGCGAAGGGGATTTTCCCCAACTCTCATGTCAAATCGTTTAATAATTAACGCGTGAGACAATAATTGATATTATTTCAGCCTGAGCTTGTATTGGTGTTATACTCCACATATTTACTGAGCTGAGGGATTCTTATCAACTTTTCAAGGTTAACTGCTCTCAACAAACAAGCTCTTGTACACTCCATGTATTTGAGCCTCCCAGCACCAAAACCTGACAAACTGAGGAAAAGAACTCGTCACATTTAAGAACCAGATGTGTTTCGAGGAAGTTGGAAACTAAAATTGTCCTCATAGTAAAGTAAGTTTTGGCCTTTGGCTGCTGATTCAACAGCCGGCCAAGGACAACACAGCTTTTCCCCTAACATCTTATATAATATGGCATCTTTTAAGAAAGATGTCTGGCTTTTAGTGGTAAAAATTGATCGCTCCAACTTCATTCGTGGGGGTCAGAGATTTTGAAGCTGGGGTTTAGTTCTAAATAATATCACCTCTTATCTGAAGCCAAGCCAATTGCGCATTAATCACCACACATAAATACATATTATGTCCGCTGCTGACTGGACTGCCTTCTCTTCACGTTACCTCTGAAGTGAAAGAAGTGCCGGTGCAGCTCATTAAAAAGGCTCACCGAGATGCTGCTGCCACTAAGCAGCTCCGCTGGTCAGTGACATAATTGGAACCAAGCTGCAAATTGTTTGTTCACATGAACGACTTAAGACTCAAGCGGAAAAGGCAAAATATAAACAGCGGATACTCCTCTTTTAATGTAAGACCTTTATTCAGATGCCGTCCCCCGATACGTCCCGGCGATGATTTATGCCGTTTTTGTGACGTCCTCTCCTCGAAATAAATTTAGAATACAATAGAATACAATTGCATCCTGCCCATAAATCAGATGTATTTGTGTTTGTGTCTACGTGTCGGTACAGAAAAAGAGCAGACAGTTAGAGTGTTGACTGAGAAGCACGTTATTTGTGTCCCTACTCATTCCCCCGCCGACTCCAGTCTGTGTCATTATGGTGTGAAGACGGCCTTTGTGGATATGTCACAGTACAGAGAATGCTGCGCCTGGAGTTGTGGGTGTGTTTGTTTGCCTGTTTAAGGTTTCATTATGTGCAGCTGGCAGGGGGAGTTCATGTCGTGGATTCATACAGAGTCTATCTGTAACTGAGGGAGAGGAAGGTTGTTAGTTTGTGGGGTTTTTTCTTCAGTCAAAAGCACAGGCTCCCCTGTTTGCTGCTGATGATATATTTGTCCTTGTGTTTGTGTGACAGGGTCTATTCAGGATTGCAGCAGGGGCATCCAAGCTGAAGAAGCTAAAGGCAGCGCTGGATTGTTCCACGTCGCAACTGGAGGAGTTCTACTCTGACCCCCATGCTGTAGCTGGTACGTCCACAAACTACAGACCTTTTGACTGGAGTTTCTAGATAGTCGGACAAGTCATTTAATACAGAAATAATACAGTCACGACTTAAGTTTCTATTTATGTAGGAATCTACAATTCCCCATTCCATCTCCACCTGAGATGGAACTCATTAAGAGTCTCCAACTGAGACTCTTAATGAGTTTCAGTTGTGTTTGCGATACTTTCAATTTATCCGTCCATCCTTCCATTTCTGTAAACCCTTATACTGTTCAGGGTTGCCGGGGGGCCTAGACCTTATTTAAGCTTGGGCGAAGGGTTGGGTCTACACTGGACAATTAGCCCGTTTATCACAGGCTAATATATACAGACAGACACTCACACTCACTTAAACACTTACGTTCAGTTTAAGGTCACCGATACTCACCTGTATTACTGTGGGAGGGAACTGGAGCACACAAAGAGAACAACGCAAACACATGGAGAACATGCAAACTCCAAACAGAAAGCTCTCAAGGGCGCCACCATATTCCCATCAGTGTGAATGATATAATCAAACTTTGACGTTTCCTTAAAAAGGTTCTTCTATATGTGGTTTCAGGAGCGCTCAAGTCCTACCTGAGGGAACTCCCCGAACCCCTCATGACCTACCAGCATTATGATGACTGGATCCAAGCGTCCAGGTAAGACTCGGAACATTATTACTGTGGAAATAATGTACCAATACTGAGTGGATCTGTCAATAGCAGCGTAATTAGGATTATTTGTGGACGTGTGTCCAGCAGGAGACTGGAATAATATCCAGCTCTGCTTTCAATCATCTTTCATTTGCAATGTCTTCTAGTGTGACAGACCCGGACAAAAGGCTTCAGGCGCTCTGGGTCGTATGTGATAAGCTACCAAAGAACAACAAAAGCAATCTGAGGTTTGTTCAGAAAGAAACATCTCGACAGCCGTGATTCAGTCTCTTCTGATGACTGAGACCATTTATCAGCCTCTGCTTTCATGTAGGTATCTGATGAAGTTTTTGTCCAAACTGGCTCAGGACAGCGAGGTGAACAAAATGACTCCGAGCAACATCGCCATCGTCCTCGGACCCAATCTGCTGTGGGCCAAGACTGAGGGGTGAGTGAGGATTAAGAGGGAGCAGGAGGGGGAGGGACGATCTTTCTCTTGGTTAATATGAATCTCTGAGAGTCCTTACCTCAACAAACAATTTATTATTTTAATTTATTCAGCAGATTACTCATGTAAGAAAGCATCAAACATTTGTTTATCTGTGTGTGTGTGTGTGTGTGTGTGCGGGTGTGTGTGTCCACCTAGGACCCTGGCTGAGATGGCTGCAGCTACCTCGGTGCACGTGGTGGCCATTGTGGAGCCCATTATCCAGCATGCAGACTGGTTCTTTCCTGAGGGTAGGGTGTCACTTTCCTCTACAGCACTTGTTTTCAATTAGACCTTCTCTTTTTTTCTAGCCACTCAGGGGCTGTTTTACACCGGGGATACACAGTGAAAACTGTTACTGATAATAAGAGAGAAAGACTCAGCATTCACCAAGCCCCCAATGTCCAACATTAGGATCAGTCGCACTGTGAAGATCAGCTCGAAGAAAGCTTAATTCAGCTTCCTTATCTCAGCCTGTGTTAAAACCACACAAGGTCCGGTAAAATGAATAGAAATGAAGAGGGTGCACATAAATATGTCCCTATCATGTTAAGTCTTACCACCATTTATTATTCCTGCATCCTGAGTCAAGATGGTGGGGAACAGTTTGCGCTCTCCCTGATCTGCGCTGCTCATGCAGAGATGTTAGATCAGTGGTTTGTGATGGACCTCAAGTGATTATCGACTATTTTCCTGCAGGAGATGCCTTTCAGTGACCGCTGCAGGAGCCATTTCTTGCCTTGTGTATATTTTGTATTTATTGAAACTCTCCTCTGAGACATAGAGGGTGCATTGTCACAGCAGAGAATCTAAGTTCACGGTAGAGAGGCAGGGGGGTTTCGACTCTGCTCTGGGAACAGTGGTGTAGATTTTGATTTGTAAGATATTACAAGACTACAAGAGCATATAAGAAGTGATCCAACGACAGGACATGTTTTCTTTCTGTTATCTTGAGCGAATGTCAGAGGAAGCACAGCCGGTAGCAGCTGAAGTTAAGGGATTAGTCTCTATAAACAATTCCAGGCAGATTTGAGTTATAACTACAGTTGGGTAATATGATGAATGTTTGTATTGATTGCAACATACTGGGATATTTTGCAACATATTATGAATATTGCAAGACCCCTATTTGGACTTGCTTTTGCACAGAAAATGGAGGATATGCCTCGCATATAATTAAGTAGAATGTTTGATACACTACTTTATTATAAACATTTGTTTATATAGTTTGTTTGTAGCGTTTGTAGGTTGCGCTCCACAGTAGCTGTGTTTTCAATCATCTGACAGGAGAAACAGCATGAGAGGATTTCCTCCTGCTGTCAGCAGAAATACAGTTCATGATCTCTTCCTCATAATCCGTCAAAGTCAGGCTTTAACAGGTTTACAGCAGAAAACACAGCGAGTTAGCTCACAAGAAACGTAATAAGTCATAAACCGACAGAAAGGAAGCTTTTCATCACAATATCACATGTTTATTTTAACCTCTTTAACTTCCTAGATTTGTTTTCTTACATTTTTCTGCAGATGCGAGACTTGTGATCGCTTCTATTTTGATCTCATTGTTCATACATGGTATTATTGCTTCAGAGAACTGTTTACTGCTTGGTGTTGAATATTTGTGCTACAGTTTCGTTATGAACACCCCCAATTCTGCTGAGTCAGCGCTCCTGTTCGGTCAAAGATCTTTATTATCGTCACACTTTTGATCATCAACTACTGTATCCAAGGCAATTTTGTTCAGATGCGTTACCAAGTATAAACTTTAACTTGTTCCTGCGCTTTAACTCTGTTTTTCAGGCAATTTTCGTTTTTACATTTTTTAACATTTTTATTAGAAGGAATAACAGAGTAATAGTCCTTCCATATTTTGGTATATTATATATCATATTTATTGCACAGCCTTACTTATGACCAGTTGGTATAAGTTTAAGCGCAGCTGTTTCTCTGCTGTGATTGACAGCTGACTTGTGTAGCACGTTACATTTTTTAAATTTAATTTATTTCAAGGCGTTCTTACAAGACGTTCAAATCCTCCACCAGTTTCACCGGCTCACGTTTACAACATTAGTCGTTTGTTTTTCAGTACCGCTGCTCTCTCTGTTGTTACAGATGTGGATTTCAATGTGTCCGGCATGTTTGCGATGCCCACACCTGCATCCAACCACAACAACCACCTCGACTACGACTGTGGCACCATTGAGAGGAAGAGGCCTACCAGCATGGTGGGACCAGATAACGACGCTACGCGCAGAGACAAGTAATCACCCTGGAGTTTCTCAGTTCTGCTCAGTTCTGGACCTCTTTGGTTTTTCTTGCCTTTAACTTCTGTTACCTACTGCGATTAATTGCTTTGGAAATAATTTTGGCTTTAAAGCAGTTGCTTTCTCCGGTGGCTTTCTTTGATTGCTCTGGTGTTATGATGTTTCTCCATCATAGTCTAATCTGTGTGTCTCTGATCAAAGCTTTGGTGTTTTTGTTCTCCCCTGTTCTCCCCTTGTTCACTGTTTCCCGCTCTCTCTGTGTAGCACCCCTAACAAGCACTCGGACCACACCCTCCGTAGAGGCAGTAACACCTTAGGTAGAAAGCAGCACACCTCACCTGCCTTCCAGCCTCCTTTACCCCCTGTGGAGGCTCCTGGGCAGGGCCAGGGGGCAGGGCAGGTTCCCCAGCCCTCCGCTGAGCCCCAGTCACAAGCCCCATCAGGGGGTTCGGGGCCGGAGGTTCCCCAGCATAGCTTGGCACAGAGTTTGGGTGCAGTAGCAGCCACTCAGCTCCTTCTAGTCCAGCACACAGACGAGCTCAGGTAAGATCTGCTTCTCTGCCGCTCTGCTGCTGCAGCATGCCTGACAGACAGAAATGCTTTTAGTGTTAATGTTGGGGGAACAAATCAGTGTCGTAACCGCGAATGAATGAGTTCAATCTGAAGTCGACAGATTCTTAATGCATGCTTCACTGTCGTCGCCATGGTTCAGCTTGTTGTTTCCCCAGCAAAACCACAAGTTTTCGTACGCCACCGCCGCCACCACCAGTCCCAGCTATGCAGCCTAACCAGAGCGCAGCCCACAGACGCAGCACAACAATGATCTTTGTCATTCTGCTAACAGTCTCTCACAGGGCCTCTCGGCTCCCCGTCCCTCTGCTCTCCTCCCCAAATCACTGGGATCAGCAGGACCTTCACACTAACTGCCACACACTGCTCTGAGAAGCTGGACATTGGTGTCCGTTATGCAATGAGTGAAGGGTGTCTTTGATTTGGCTACTGAAAGGACAACATTCACAATCTGACAGATAGCACCATTCAGTTTAACATTCTCTCACTCCCACACACTCTGGAAGGTGCATTTAGATGAGAATAGATTCAATTTCATAACAAATACCCTTGAAATGAAGATGTAGGGTAGATGAGATTGTTTTTTTGTCTTTTTTAAACTTAACTATCCATTTAATGATGTTTTGTAAGTCAAAACCAAGAGTTTTAGGAAAGATTTATTTGAGTTCTTCTTCTCTAAAGCAACTCAAAGCTGCGTGACCCCACACCTGCCCAGACTCCTCTGCTGCAGAGGAACGGCTCTGCAGGAGGGGGCCAGACCGCAGGGCAGCTCACAACTGGGAATCCCGGGGCCGGATCCATGGGGCCCAGTCCACATTTGATGCGCCGAGGTGAGAGTCTGCATGATAATATGGGACGAGTAGGAATACTTCTGTCTTAGACTTAGACATACTTTATTATGTCTAAGTCCTTTTCTGTCCGGGTTATCTGAAGTATTCAGTTTACAGAAACTGCCATGATGGATTAAAATTTTTTTATTTTTTTATTTTGGAAAATACCTCCTCATAATTACATTTTTATGAGAACCGAAGAACTTTAATCCCTGAGGTAAATCACTGAACTCGTATGTCCTCACTTTCATAGTTCATCCATCAGGACTCTGTCAGACCAAACTGTTCTAATTTTAATTGAACTGTCACATTGACTTTGAAACAGAATGGACATTGAACCTTTTAGATCACTTATAAAGCTGGGCTCGGCTACATTCATGATCTCATACGACGGTATGAGCTCAACACCGTCTGCGGGCTGAAATCATTTGGGATTAGGCCAAAGGTAGATCCAGCCTTCAGGGACAGTTCATTTAGACATTTATTGATTTTGTCCTTCATGGCTCTTAAACTATTAACTTGAAATTTGGAAAAATAAGTCTGCAATATAACAGTTTAATGGTGTAGAATGACAGGAAACAAAGTCTTTATTCTAGAGGTTCCTGCTTGGATAGGTGTGAAATAAAAAAAACTATTACTGGGTGCTGAAAGGCTGATTTGGTTCGCTTTGGAAAAAACAGGTGATCTGACAAGCCGCTCTTCTTATTCTTTCTTCTAGGCCAAACTAAGCTAATAAGCTGGTAACTCCAGAAATACATTAACTGCTGAGACTCAAGTTTGACGTAGATCCTCTGATCTAAGTCTCAATTCTAACTTAAGTTACTGTAGTAGTTGTACTATTTAAATATCATTATTACTATTATTATGGTTGTATCTTTAAATTATTCAGTGGAAACAATTGCAATATTTTTGCCAACTTTTTAGAAAATATTCCAGTTTTATCTTCGCCATGGAGGTAATAGTTGACCGATTGTCAATAACCTTAGTGGAAGAGACGGTCATCTGCCAAGAACAGAAACTTTGACTTTAACATTAGATCCAGGGGAAAAGGGTGGATCCATTTCTTTCCTGTTTCTTTCATTTAGTTTCACAGAACCTTAAAGGCAGCCACCCTCTATGGAGGGTCTTTTTTAGTAATGTTCAGGGGGAGATTTGAATGTAAAGAAGCAGGTCTTTGGAGGTTTCCTTATCCACCATCCATATTCACCAGATTCTCCATCATGTTTCAGGGACCAAGAAACAAGCCCCCGCCCCTCCCAAACCGATGAACCCTCCACCCAGCCAGCCAAGCAATTCAGCCAACAATGCCTCCTCGTCAGGATCCTATCCACTGAGCCCCACTCCCAGACCCCTGTCCGGCCACTCCCCCACCTCGCCCACCTCTCCCATCCCTCAGCCATGTGCCACACCCAGACGCCACCCCAGCAACCAGCCACCCATCCAGGCACCCAGCCACCCACCCCCAGAGCCCCCGACACAGCCCAGCCCTCCAACACACAACACAACATCAGCCGGGCAGTCCAGCGGGGACCAGCACAGCGCGGACCCCTCACCACCGAGCACCCCGACTCCTCCAGGCACCCCTCCTCCCTCCTCTACCCTCCAGGATGTAGCTGCCTCTCCTTGCCCATCTCCCTACCAGTCGGGCTCGCTTCCGCGACCAAGGCCCGTCCCCAAACCCAGGAACAGGCCCAACGTCCCACCACCACCGCAGCCCAGCGCAACAGCCAGCGACACCAACGGCATCTGTGCCACTGCTTACAAGATGACGGGTGAGCTTCGTCTGACTTCTTATTGTTGCATATCTTATTGTTGTTTTTGCATCGACTGCTGATTCACTGCTGAACGATTCTAATAGTCTCGCGTTGTAATACGTCCACAGGTTAAAGAATCACATGTGAGAGGTTTGTTGACCATTTAACTAGCAGCACCTGCACCTTTTGTTTGCCTCCAGTGTCATTACCCATCATCCCCACCACGGTGCCTCCATCGGATATCATTTCCCAGCCCCAAAGCACCACTGTCACAGTTCTCTTCACTGTTCTGGACAGCTTCTCACATAATCTGTACTTTATGGGCTGGAGTATGAGGGCTGAAAGACACAGGAGGGAAGCTACACTGATAGTCTCTGCTACACTGGTGCTGCTGCTTGTGGCCTCTACTGGGGGGGGGGGGGTTTATTAGACGACACGGTTAAGAGCACCTATCAGACCTCCAATGGTGGAAACCGTGATGGAATGTCTTTTCATGCATTCATCAGAGGAAGATTGTTGTCTCCTCACCTTTTCACCAGCCTGGGGATTTGCTTGTCATTTCCTTTTCTGCTTTTTGCAGCATATATCATTATGTTTTACATGTAGCCTGAAAATGGGGGTAAAACAAGGTGACTTGAAATGCAGTTTATTCATTCTTTTCATTTGTTTGTCGCCCATTTGTGCTGTTTTGGTTTAGTGGAATTAGCCACATCCCCTCATTGCATCTTTTTTCTTGCTTTAGATTCTCCGTAGGTACGCAGTGGTTTATCTTCCTCCATAAACACTAACATGTTGAAGTTCCATCTTGTGGGTTTATACTTTAAATAGCCGTCCAAATGCAGAACGACCTGTTAAAACATTAGAATCCAGACCCGTTTCTCCTTAAATTAAAGATTGAGTTCATTTCCTAGATAATTTTGGAAATGCTACCCCTTGATAGAAATCTGTAATCTCACATCTTTAATTGGAATTGTTTCCCACAGTTGATTTGACAATCCAAAGTCCTTCTTAGTTATTTATTTTTGAACTAAGGAACAGCGGTATCCCTTTTTTTTAAATATACAATTCCAAAACATACATCAGAACTTTGTTGATTAGGTTCTAGATGGAAATAGAACCAAAAAAAACAAGTGGTTTTTCATCTAATTGCTCAAACTATGTTAACAGCGCTGGGTTTGATGTAATACAGGACATTAACAGCATTCGGATATTTAAATGGATTATTTAGTAACAAAAAAACTGATAATTAACATTCCAGAAGTTTAAAATGAGGGATAAAGCTGTATAAGGAACTTCTCTCAGCATTGAAATGGTTTGTGACACTTGTGTCACCGTGGTTACCAAAGGGTCTCTCCAGATCAGTAACAGTTAAGGCGGTGACATAAGAGATGACATGATATATCGTGTGAAATGTCGTCTGTCACAGCTCATGAGTCACTGCGGCGTGACATCAGTTTTTGTTCTGTCTTATAAATGTGGCACCTGTTTTATTCTGTTTTGATAAAATGTGAAACATTCTATATTGTTTGTCAACAAGGATGTTGTGATTTTGCCCCAGTGTCCCCGTATATAGCATGTGAAGCACTCACACGCATGAGTCCAACTTCAATTGTGTCACCATTCATGAATGCCTGTGCAGACTTTGGTGCACAAGTACAATCAGCTTGAAATCTAATAAACTCGTTTAGAGTTTTTACTGCGTATGAAGCGATGTAAATTGGGGGTGTTTCCGGCTCTATTTCCTCTACATCTCTGCATCAGATAAGTTCACACTTTCAACCAATTTCACTGCTGTTCATATGCCTCAATTGCTACTCTGGCTCAACGCTGCCACCTGCTGGCGAACTCTTCGCCCGTGCACACGCGCCGCTCCACTGCTGCCGCTCAGGCTTGTGGAAAAAATGACACCGCTCCATCGAAACTTGCCACAGCTTGAACTGCTTTCATTCTCCAGGATGAGGCTGCATATGTTTGTGATTATTGCCATTTTTCATATAATGCTGACTAAACTGGCGTTTATGTCTTTGTGTTGTGTGAGAATGTTTGCATGCGTTAAAAACTATACACAAATAAATCCCACCACAGTGAAGCTTTCAAAACATGTTTGTGATATTTCTCATCCACCCAATGTGATTTTAAGTTTTTTTTTTATTTTCCTCTTGTTCTCCAGACCCGGCAATGTCGTTCAAAGGGCTAAGTCGGGCTTTGGTTCCTGAGCTCGCTATAGAGCAGCAGTCAGGGATGACTTCCTCCTCCACCTCCTCTTCTTCATCCTCCATCGCTTTTCTTAAAGACTGTGACCTCGACACGGAGAGCACGGTCCTATAAGGAGGAGATAATGACAGGCTTCCATGTATTTCCTCCCATCACACAGACAACAATCCTTTAGACTGCGAGCCTTCACCGCTGCTCTTTTGTTCTCCCTGTTCCATCTGTAAGGAGGACTTGCATGCTGCAAAATGCTCCTCCTGAAAGCCATGATGGAGGTGTGGAGCTCCTGTAAACAATGGCTATAACAGTGTTTGTGTGGCTGTCGCAACAAAATAAGACATTAGGTAAAGTTTGTTGATGCTTTGACCTGGAGCTGCAATTTACACAACAAATTTAGTATTCAGTTTTCACCATTTTAACACCAAATCTTTCCTTTTTGTGACACATCACATCTGGTATTTGGACAAGTAGTAACGCCACTGTGTTCCCTGTAGTTATTTCAGAATATCCCTGATGTGAAAGCAGAAAGTAAGATGCATCAACAATTTTGTTGCAGATCAGTCACTTTTAAAATACAAAACAAAACAATATGGTCACAAAAGTATCCAAACTTGCCTCAAACTGCAAACTATAAAATCCTTTCATTCTTTCACGTTGTAAATGAAGCCGTTGTTAGCCGTTGTTTACTCCTCCACACTTCCATGATGAGGCCAGATGTGGTCAGGAGGCGTAACAGCGAGCCTCAACGGGCACCACCATTTCCTCCGTCCTCATGCAGCGCCCCCTACAGGTCAAACTCCATACATCAACACCAAACAGCATCAGAAGAGACGAGAGTCGTGTTCATGTCACTGCATCGCGATATGAACTCAGAGAATGAGTTTGGAGGAGAGAAAGGACGCGGGAAGGTCCACCGGACTGGGTTAGAATTTGGTGTGAGGTGTGATCCATTTTTATTTTATTTTTTTATATTGAAAATGGTCTTAGAACAAAAAATAATCGGTATTTCTCCAGCACAGGATGGAGGGTTAAAGGTCAGCAGGTAAAATCACTTAAAGCCAAAAGTGATGCTTAAATGTAGGCGGGCACTGCTGGGCTCCAGTCGTCACAATCAGCTTTTTTTCTTTTCATTTTTGTACGGAACCCCCAGACCCCACCACCCTCTGCTGCTTGTATTTATTTATCTTTCTCCAAACACACATTCCCTGTGACTTGGCCTAATTAATGCAGTCTTTAAATGTAAGTCCTGCCTTATGGGTTCCTCCCAGAACCATGACATTGTAGATTTACTGTAGGGAGGATATGCTCGGCTCCTGCTACTACAGTGTTTTGAAGAAGTTGTTTCAGGGATTTGAGGAAGGGGGATTCGACCCCATGTACTGCTCCACAGAAGTCGTGTATTTAATTGTGTATTGGCTGATTTCTTTTTGAAGTTTCTGAGTAGAAGTGTCTACTCTCTCATCCTGAATACAGTAAATCTGCCTTTCCGTTTCTCCCATCGGTCACACCTCGCGCCAGGCTGTGTGTGGGTGAAGATAGTTAACGGACGGATTCGGTTTCCTAGTGAACATGTTTATAGGATTTGTCTTTCCCACTGAGCTGAGAGCGCACAGAGCTGTGGAGCCTCAGTGGTGACGTGGTGTCAGACTTTGCCGGGTCAAAAGTTTGAAAAATAAATAAAATAAAAATGCTTTGTTAAATGTTCTGCGTAAGCTTTGCTTTATGGACTCGAGACCCGATATGGTACCAGTGGAGAGAGTCTCAGATGCCGCTGTTGCTCCGAGAAGACATTTTGTTTTCCAGGGACAATGAAGCGTTATAATCCCCCTCCTCCGTCTTTACTCGCGTACCGCTCTGCCTTATTGATGCCGGTGCGTCAGGAGAGGACGACGCCTCAACGCTCCTGAAGACACATGCCATTTAACTAGAGGTGATGATGCTGCGTTTTTAAGCTCCATAGTTTTGTATGTATGCCGTCTGGGGAGCTTAAATATGAAATAAAAACATGTAATATGATTGCTTGGTCATAGCTTCTTTCCAAAGAAATAAAGTATATGAAGAAACTACCTACAGCTACTCATCGTTCATGTTTTTGGTGTGTAACTGATCACCTGTCTTATTGTGAAAACTGATATGAGGTGTGAAACTAGGTCTATGTTGTCGTCCCCAGCAGCAAGGGTAGGTCCCCAATCCCCTGCGTTGTACAAGTAATCCTGATTGAACTAAAATTAAATGTGAAGTTATGTCCGCAGTATTTTTTCTACTAAAAAAAAAAAAATGTTCCAAGAATATTATAGAAGAATACTATTAAATGTATTATTATTATTATTATTATTATAATATAAGATATATGTCATTGAGTCGATTCTTGTGCACTAAATTTGGACTACATCAGACCAATAGTTGAGAAATAATGGCCAGGAAACTTAAACACTTAAATCCCCCTAATGTCAAAAAAATACAACTGACCATTCCCCAAATCAGTCCAGTTCTTCCTTACACTAAGGTCTATGTGGGTATAAAATATTCTATTTTGAGTTATCGCGCAAACACGAAGGATCTGCGGCGATGAAAATTCCATAAGTTCTCTGACTTTTTGGGGATATAATTAGTAACGAGCTGATCAGATTGAGGGTGATCTACTAGTTAAGCATCTGAAAGGGAACTATTCCGGCCTCTCCACTACATGAGAGAGAGTTAATGAGAATTCGGAGGATTTAGTCACATGCCTTTGACTAAACCCGGTGGGTAACGCACGGCCAGTGCTGGAGTCCTCTAAAAAATTTTCTTTCTAGAACTACTAGAAAGAAAATTTCGGTTGCTTGTTATGATTATCCATAACAAGCAACCGAACACCATGGCAACCTTTAGAGATCTAAAGTGCTTATTCCAAACTTACTTTAAAAATGTCCTTTTTCTCAGCTGATTATATAAAAAGAAATTAACATATTTATGAATATTATATTCCTCAAATTTTACGCTCAACAGAATAAATCCAGAGCTAAAATAATCAGGCAGGATACAGAGTGTTTGATAAGAGAAATAAAACCCATATTTGTTTATAAAGTCATTTATTGAATACATAATAGGTTATTTAACATGAGGCACAAATAAGTTGGGCAGTTCTTACTTTCAAGCATATTTTTTTAAAGATCAAAAACAATCTTCATTTGAGTGCTTTTGATAAAAACATGAATAAAACAATTTCCCATGAAAACATACAAAACAGTTATAAAAGGGAACATGTAGGGAACGGATAAATAATAAAACTGACGTGTGTCAGGAGGTTTAGAGATACTAGCTGCACGTTTGAAAACGACTGTACCAACATGCAACTGATTGACAAGAAACACTTTTACCACACTAGCAGCAGCTTGGATAGCATTTCCACGAGATCGCAATCTCCTCGTAAGCCCAACTAAAGCTGTTTATAAATAAATAAATAAAAGGAATTAAACACTCCTGAATCCGAGAAGTAAGCCAGACTTTAAGGACACACAAGCATCTAATTTACAACGATGAGCAGTGCATAATAAGAGATTTCCAATCTCAATAATAAATATGATGCAGCTACGGGTACACTGTGCTGTGGGGGAGTCATGAGATCACCATGGCGACCAGAAAAAGCAGGGAATGACCATATACAATAGAATGTTGTTTTTTTCCCCACATGTCATTCAGACAGAGAGCACAAGTATTAGTGATCCTTTCTGATGGAAGCGCTCATCAGACCTGCCCTCATCGCTCTGCACCGACTAATGGTAAGGAATCTGCTTCTCCACTCACAAAATCTATAAAATACGGTCGCAGCGATGGGAAAGGTTTAATATTGACCTTCTGATGGTGTTATTGAACTGAGTTTGAATATATCCTCAATATCGTGTCGCATTGCTGAGAACTACTGCTGATGAGAAGCTTCTTAGTTTATGTGTTGGTTTCAGCGGCATTAGATGATCGGGAGTTGAGGTGAGATGCCAAACATAAAACGTATGTCTAAGACATTAACACTTGTTACTGTAAACCACTAATGCCCTGTGATTTATCAGTATTCAATTCTTAAACCATAAATATGTCTTAATGTGTCTTAAAATGATGCAGTATGCTGAAATTTATGTACACAATTACAGGTCAAGTGTGAAAAATTAGGCTGGGGGAATTGGTGCAACTCCCTCCTTCCCCTTCTCTAATGGGGCTGGCGGGCTGAGCCGAGTTGAATCCTCCGGCATCCCAGAGGATTCACCTCGGCTGAGCCGCGAGACCTCCCTCCCTGTGCGGCTGCGGGAAAAGAGGCGGGCTGCTGAGCCGAGTTGAGTCCTCCTGGTAACCACTGAATCCTAAGCCTGGAGGATTCAACTCGGCTCGGCCGCCAGCCTCCTTCCCAGCGCCGGTGGACATAAATCTATAAGTAGATTATGACATAGAAAAATAGAAAGCTCGACACTCCCTTGCTTTTACTTGTTCTAAATAATAAGCATAATCCTCAATTTGTCAGAACCCAGTAAGAAGTTAAAATGTGTAATCCGTCTACAGACATCAGTACAAACACAGCAGCCTCCATAAGAACCTGCTACCTGGTGATTAAGAGAGATTAAAAAAAAAAAGTAGTTCAGAATATTAAATTCCATTTATTCGAGATACCCCTTAAGTTACTTATTACACAGTTGTTGGTTTGAGTTGTAATCACCGAGTTGTAATCTGGTTTTTGAAGTATAATAGGTATTTGGTTTGAATGGAATTTCTATATTTAATTCAATTTTCATACTCATACAGCTTTGGGCGGAGCCTGCTCTGACCTGGCCAATCAGAGTAGACTGGGTATTTGAGAGACAGATGCTAAAACAATGTGATCAGACAGATCGTGGATAAAGGTGCTTTGGATATTATGATAAAAAAAAATACTGTCGTGTTTTCCAGCATTTAAGCATTTAAACATTTTCCAGTAGACTAAACTAACAGTATGAATCTGATAATGAGCATCATTTCTGACTTCTTAGTCTTTTCTAGCTTTGCAAGTTCAGATTTGACTTGTGCAACCTTCCCGTTTCTTAATCTCTTGGATCACCTGATTGACTAAGAATTTAAATATGACCTGATAGCAAAGTTCTAATTGAGTCCATTAAAGCTTGTTGGCTTACTTTAATTTATTAAATTTTTATCTCTGTCTTCAATTCTGGTTCCTGGTTCACTTAAGTATTTATCTAATTTTCAATGCACAAAAGAATTCCCAGTAGATCAGATGACAGATGGACCACAGGTGTGAAGATCGGCGATGTGGGTGTACGATGATGTCAAAAACGTCATTATGTATTAGTTTTACGTCATATATGTATTATTTCAAATCCTGCTTAATGTGACGCAATAAGTTCACCGCTGCATGAACAGTCTGGCCCCCGGAGCTTCAACCCAGAACTGTCAGTATCCTACATGTATGCTGAATTTTTTTACAATTTTCAAACAGGATCTGATAGAAAATATAAACTTTATATAGTCGTATATTATACATAGAAAGCAATCTGTAAATACTTTGACCAGTTGTTTTCATTATTTGCGTCTCATTTGCATCCGCAGCATCAAGAAGCACATGGATGGTTTCTCCAAAGTATTGTTTCCTGTCTGCAGTGTGACTTACATTAGAAGAGATGTAAATAATGCAAAGGCTGGTCTGACTCGTCAGTGAGTTCTGTAGGACCTTCACACACCTGGATGCTCACGGGGCACACATGACCAGTTTTTATCGACAGATGTGATGCCTTTCCACTCCGTTTGCTATAGATGACAGGGTTTCTGTACGTGATCTTGGCACTTTGGTTGCAGAGAGCAGAGGGAAAATGGAACCCACTGGCCTTCTGTTTAACTCGGAATCCGCATGAATGTCTTTCTTCTACCAGGCCAGAGGTGAAGACATTCTTGGGCTTCTTGGGTTTTCTGGAACCTGGTTCTCGCTTAGAGCCCTCTGGAAGACAAAATTCCATAGTTGAAATAGATTTATGCTCATATTTTCATAGTGTTTTCAGGTTGAGAGCACATTTGATTATTTCAGAAAGGGCAGCACTTCCACATTTATCAAAGTAATGGCTGCTCACTTTAAGGAAGAAGTCAACTTTATCCACATGGTCGATGAAGCTCACCTCGAATTTGGAGATGAACTCTGCAAAGATGCCGAAGAAAGCCTCCGTTCTTGTGGACTTGCTGTCCTCTCCGAAGAAGGAGGCCACTGTGGAGAGTTCCTCCATCGCTCGGGTCTGCAGGGACTCCAGAGACTGGACCGAAGGGTGGCTGTTCTCCAGAAAGTTCTGGGGGTTGAATTCATTCATTGCATTACAGTGAGCTTCATGGAACATCTCAACACCTTTTTTCTCTCATATGTTTCAAAATGTGTCTCTTGTTAGTTCCTCAACATTATGGAAGTGCCGTCTAAAATTACTGAATAATTTCTTTTATCTAGTCTTTAAATATGAAGAAAGGGCTTGGAAACAGTTAACTTATCATACAGAATGAATAGAATCATGTTTCACCATTACATTCTTTGTATGTATTAACTTATTGTTGGAACATTACAGTGAGCTTTGGAGTTTCTGGAAGCCTGGAATCTCAAGGATAGAGCTAAACTAGTCGTTTCCTCCATATCCAGACTTCCTGCTCAGTAAATCTGAGACAAAAGAATGGTTACAAACCTAAGTGTATTTCTAAAAAATGTTCTGAATGTTGGTGTTCATATGTGTGATACGGTTAAAGAGGTTAGCATACGCTCATGACAGAGGCAAAGTGGTCCTCAGAGGTGGGCGGGATCTTCAAACAGGCCATCCTAATGTCCTGGATGGTGGAGTGAATGTCACTCAGCTCGGCGGTTATGGTCCTTTGGTTCACTGAACAGGTTATACGAAAATATGATGTCAAGAAACAATAACAACAGAAACAAGCAGCAGAGAAATGAGGAGATGGTTCTAGAATGTCCAAATAATCCTTTAATGTCCCGCTCGACTACTTGGTTGAGCTCATTTTGAGACGCTATTTCTTATTGAGAATGTGACTGAGCAGGTTTATAACATGACCCTGTGGCAACATGTCTATGGTAAATAGTAAGGGACCAAGGACGGAGCCCTGTGGGACACCAAAGGTTAACCGTGGAGGAGGCTTTAACCATGGCTATTGAGAAAGTCCTATTCAATAAGGAGGATTTCTATTTGTTATATATATATTATAGCATGTGACTTATGTTACTTGATAAAACCAAAGAAAGTGGAAATAAGGGTGAAATAATTTTCTTAAAACACACTTTACTAGAAGGTTGAGCTAATCTAATTAAAATGGACTATTTTTGATGAAATATAAAATTACATCATGAAATTATTTTTTATTATTTTCATTTTTTTTTTACTGTTAAAAAAGGAGCAAGACCAATAGATTTATCATATTATGGTATATTTAGAGTAAATATTAAATGAATGCCCCAAAAGCAATAAAATATGCAAAGAAATAATTTTTTCATGGTGGGGACATTGAAGGATTAAAATGAATAAATATTATAGCAATTGCTAATTATTGTATGACCAGACTTTAAAGCAGTATTTTGAGCAAACTCAGCATGAATATACTTTAAATGAGATGCTTTTAGTGACGTCTGTCAGCCCTGCACCACACAGTGTCTGCATTCTTCCACTGAGAGGCTCCTCAGGAAGGAAGAGCTTTGCTGATGTAACATCGTCATCATCATCATACCCTTGGCTGCTAGAGGAACTGTTGTCAGGTCTCTGGAAAAGTTGAGCAGCTCAGGAAAGTGCTGGCACAGAGACTTGGCCAGAATGTGAAGAAAGGTGGATTTCCCATCCACTGTTTTGGTTGTGCTTAGCTGCAAGATAGAAGAAAAGAAGGACCAAATGAAAACCATCATTGAGAAGAGGAACATCATGTATTTGCAGCACATAAATAAAGGCTCTACCTCTGTCAGGAAGTTGATCTTAAAGCTGGTCGTCCTGTGGGTTTTTGGCTGACCGTTGTTTAGATAATTCCCCATTGCTAGTACAAACTGTGGGAAAAATAATTTAATAAACATTGCTTCCACTGAGAATCTGCTTATATCCGTACTTCGGATGTTTACCTCCAGGATTTTGGCCAGTTTCTTGCTGCTCTTCAGCTCCAATGAAGCCTTATAGATGTAGTCATATGCAACCTTCATCTCCTCCGTCCTCTCCTGCAGGGTCGCCTTGAAGTGGAGGCTCCGCAAGCGCGTCTTGTACTCAGGCACTATCAGCATCTGAAGCACACAGATTACGGAAAATTGTTTAATTGTTCAATTAAAACTCACTTTTGGGGTTTCCCGTGATTGCACCTGGAAAATGAACTGGTCGGGTTCGCTCAGTTTGGCCGGGTCTTCGTCAAACTGTTGGTACTGTTTGACCTCCTCGTCATCAGGGGCGTAGAGCAGCAGCTGCTTGATGTGAGCCGGCTCCAGTCTGTCGGTGGTCATGTTCATTAAGACCTGACACAGCTCGCTGGTGGAGAGCTTAAGGTGGGCGATGAGGATGGCTGAAGAGAGAAAGAAAGGGAGGAGGAAGGAGTTTAGTCTCTTCTATAGACGATCACAACTGCAGGGGACATTCAGTAGTTTGCACTCTACATAATCTACATCACTGAACACCACTAAAGCCTACAGTCTGCTCCTTTAAGAATCCATTCAAACATGCTTTTTATGATATCTTAGAAGTTGACTGACAACACTGATCACACACCATTATCATCATTCACATGTAAAGTTCAGTTGATTAAAGGGTGGAGCCTAATGTACAGACAAATATCCAGTAACGATGCAGGACGACAAAGAATGAGACACACTGCATCACCGTTAAGCTGTTGCCTCAGTGCATGCTGGGAGGGTTCCCATTACCCATCTACCCTACCTAGCTGTAATCAGTGGTCAGTCAGTCATATTAACTGATCATCATCATCATCATCATCAATCTTTATTTATATAGCGCCAAGTCACAACAACAGTTATCTCAAGGTGCTTTGATCATAGTCTCGACATATTTAAACAGCTACCGGCCGATCTACAACCTTCCTTTTGTTAGTAAAATCCTGGAAAGAGTAGTTGCCGCCCAACTCCATCAGCATATGTGCAACCATGAGCTCTATGAACCCCCACAATCTGGATTTAGACCTCACCACGGGGACTGCCCTCAGCAAAATCACCAACAACCTCTTCATAGCAGCAGATTCTTGCCACATCTCCCTCCTCATCCTCCTTGACATCTCGCCTCAATTTCTCAGAATTCTGACTTAAATTACAATCTCGAAATAAAAAATTTACAATGTCCCTAATCCTCTTCCGTACATTTTAAATTTGAAAAATGAACATAAAAAGTGGCTTACTGGACATCTGGTTGTATTTTCTTTTTTTTACGTTCAAACGTATTAATGTAAAATTATTTTAGGAATCATGCTTGACATTAATGATGTAAAGTACACCCTGCAGTACCATTGAGTACCTCTAGGGTACGTTTACCCACTTGAGAAACACTGGCTGTTGTTTTGGGCCTGTATCTGGAGGATATATGTAGTCTGAAGCCGTCATAAGGAGTTTTGGTATCCAACACTATGTTTTCAAAGTTGAAACCAGAGCCAGAAATGTAAAAATACTCTACACCTTAAGCTGGGGTCCATAAGGTGTGTATACGAGCTGTGACCGTGTTCTGGTGGTACTCACAAGTGTTGTAAGCTTTTTTATGAGACAGAATCTCCACCACGTCTTTCTTTTTCAAGTTGTCTGGCAGGAAGGCTGGTTCTGGAGGAGAAACTGATAATTTCAACAAACAGAGTAAGGATGTGTTCTCCAGGCACCAGGGTTGCTGACACACACACACACACACACACACACACACACACACACACACACACACACACACACACACACGTAACATGTGTGACAGATTGATGGGGATAATAAAACTGCTGTCGTTTTAGTCACTTGGGGCCGAATGCTTGAGAAAGCTACAATAAATAATTGTAAGGTTTGTTATTCCTCAGGCAGAGCTGAGTTATTACTGAGCCAGCCGGCTGGGAGGGTGGGGGTGTGGGTGGGGGTGGGTGCCTTATGGAGAATGGATTTGATGAACAGGTGAATGGAGCAGCTCCAATACAGCTCAAGGAGAACATCACAACTGTAGGTACAAACAAAACAGGAGATGTCAACAGATAAACAAACAGAATCTCTTTCACTGTAAACCAGACCTCTGCTCACAAATATGATGGTTTTAAGCTTCAGCTACATAAACATTCATGCTCTTCCTGACATCAGTGCAGCATGACAAACATGACTACTTACTGGATCTGCGTTGAGTTCCAAAGTGCAGATCAAGGTCCAAGCGCTTCACCATGTCCGTGAGTTTGTCCAAGTCTGACTCCTCTCCCAGCTGAACACAGAGGAGGACACACACTTAAACCTCCACAGGCAGAGACAAAGGTCTGTAACCCAGAAGTAGATGTAAACATGTAACACAAGCTCATTTTCAGAGATGGGCTCCAGCAGGTCTGGTGAGTCATCAGAGACACAAACGGTACATGAGTAGGACTTTATAGAAATGTAGGAGGACTGAGAACATTCACAGCCAATGTGCCAAGATTCACAAGTCAACAAGTGTTTTTTTTTTACTTATTTACTGCATGTGAGATACTTGATGGTCACCACATGAAGATTCAGGTGTTTCCTGCTCACCTGACCCCATATAGTTCCCTCAGAGTTCTCCACCTGTTCCCATCGCAGCCTCTTCACAGTCATGTGGTTGGTGTCTGAGGCGTGGTGGCCCAGTTTGGGCAGCGGAGGCGGGTCACAGGGGGGCGGTAGAGGTGGAGGTGGAGGCGGCAGTGTCTTAAAAAAAAAGTAATCATTAAGTTGTTGCCAAGAATGCAAACAACAGCTCAGGAGTAAATGTTCTCAAGCGGTGCTAAAATCTCAAGCTGTGCAGTTGTTCCTATTGTCCCTGTCAACAACAAAAAAAAATACATGTCCATTCAGGCTTGGCTGAACTTCAACCGACCTTTAGTGTGATCACACACAAAATGGCACATTGATGTTCAAACAGATGTTGTCTGATTGAGAAAGCCCCTCGTTTTTCTGGCATGTTTCCTTTAATTTCTGCCTTTTTGTCATCTTATTATGTTGAAATGTGTGACAGGAGCGTGAATCAACAACAGCTGCAGAATGATCTCTACTCAGACTCATTCTGCACCCTTGCTGTCGGGGATGACTAGTTCTTACTCTCTCTTCATAGTTTTTCCTGTTCTAGCAGAAGTATTTTTATTATAGTTCTTACAAAATCATCTCACTCTTCTAGTTTAAAAATGCTCTAAATGCAGATGTTACCCGTTGTGATTGTGGTTCCTGCCGTTGGTTTTCATGAGGCTTAATGTGACTGGGGAGGCTGGAATGTGAGGCGGGAGGTTGGGAGAGCAGTGGCGGGCCTTGGTTCTGACAGTAGGATGGGCTGGAATCATGCAGGGACGGCGGCAGCGGGCCCTGGTAGCTGTGTTGGTGGTGGAGCTGGTTGTGTCGCTGGAGGACGAGCTGGTTCTGTCCAAGCAGCTGAGGAGAGAGCTGCTGGGATGACTGGCAGATGGGCTGGGGCTGGCTGAGCTGCCGGGGGAGGTAGCCGGGGCGGGACGACTGACAGGAGCGTAAAGTTGTGGAAACCAGGGTGGTGTGGATGTGTGATAGGCGGGTGGAGGTGGCCTGGAAGCGGTGAGGAACTTTCTCTGCTTCTTCTGTGGTGGTGAAACCTTTGCGTAAAGGAGGGCGTTTGGACAGAATGGGTCTTGGAGGGGGCGGAGGAGGGGGGATGATAGGGTGGTGGGGCTGGAAGGGCATGCGGCTGCGGGGGACATGCTCAGGAGAAAAGTGGACTGGTGGCAGGGGGTCAGTAAATTGAACAGGAGGGGGAATCAGACCCTGGAAAAGTGGGGGAGGCGGGGGGCTCTGGGTGGGAGGTGGTGGGATGGATTCAGATCCTGAGGAGTAAGAGGGAGACGAGGCCTCGTCGCTGCTACAATGATCCTCACTGCTGCCACTGCTGAGCTGCCGGGGCATGAAGCCCACCTCCTGGTCATCCTGGAAACTCATCTGCAGGAATGAGAAGCGGACCATCACTCCAGTTATGCACATCATTAGCTGTCTCAAAATAAAAAAATGTTTCAAACTACACTGTGTCTCTTTTTAATCCACAATTCTACATCTAGTTAATCTACTTATGTAACAGAAAATCCAATGAGGCAACACAAATAAATAACTGCTGCGTTGCAGCATTAAAGAACCCAGGCTCTAAAAGGATCCAACCTTTCTATTTAAGGAACATGACGAATGTAATGATGATATAAAGTTGAAAAACACTAACTGCTAAAACCCTAAAATCTGAACAGCTAAGTGAATTCTGAAATTATTCTCTCTCAACGTCCCTGACAAAAGCACAAAACCACCAGACAAAGACAAAAGACATGCATTAGTGTTTGTGTTGATGTCAGCCATCGTGTCATTGTCCCCTCAGTTTGTAAGAGGATAAAATTAGACACTCCCGTATATTGTACACCCCTCACCAACTACAACCATGACAACCACCTTGATTTATCGCTTCACTGCTGCATAAATCAAAGCTGCTCTACGGAGAAGATGCACCACAGCAATTTAGTTTCTAAAGTCAGAAGGGAATTTTCTTTTTTGTTAATAAATAAATGCATGGCATAATTTGTCAGAAACATGGAGCATGAAGAAACAAGACACGAAACATCCACTCTACAGTACAAACATTAAAATACCTTTAAATAAATAATAAAGCTGATGATGCACTGTAATGAAGATAAGGGGTCTTCCTCACCTCTTCATAGTCGTTTTCCCCGGGTAATAAGTCGTCCACCAGAGTCACCCGATGGCCCAGCTGCTCGCTCAGAGCATCCAGGAACTTGTCTGTGTCACGGCTGCGAGGAGGGCGGGAGAAGGTGAATAGCTTCTTGCGGCCGGTTAGCGCACTGGGGCAGCCATCGGAGGGCTGCGGGGAGGCTGGTGGGCTTTCCAGGCTGACATAGGGGTTGGAGTCAACACTGCTTTGGTGGTGAATCTCATACACAGGAGTCGGGAGAGGCTCCTTCCAGGTCAGGGATAGGCCGGACTTACGGTTACCTAATTAGAAGGGAATCAAAGATAGTTGCTGCTATGCAGATATTTGACCCTCATGATGTAGATCTTCACTTTGAGAATCTCTAAGTGGGGGATTGAGGCTGGTAGATATATTGTGGTACTTCCTCCTTCAAGTCATTTTGTGTGATATTATTGGTCATGTTGATGCTTTGAAGATCCTTTCTTCTGAGAGGTTACCATGGTAACAAAAATATAAACTGCAGACTTATATGTCAAGATAGACTGCAAAATTTATATGAACAATTTTAACACAATTGAAAAATCTTTTATATTTTTCCATAGGACTGGATGAAACATGTTTCTCGTACAAATATCCTAGATTCATTGATTGATGTAAGTCAACCACCAAATCAAGCCTGCAGATGAAAAGATCATGTCAAGATTCTAATACATGCGGCCTTGGTAGGTTGGCGTATCTAATGCCATATTCATTATACACTATAATAACAGTGTAATAACCATTGCTGATTTTTTTACGGTGACATGAACATGGCATCAGTGATGTGTTCTGCATAGTTCATATGCATATCTGATTTCAATTATCTCCCTCTGCCAGTTGATCACAGCAAGATGGCACATGATTGTAAATATTTAGGTGTGTGTCGGCTGGAGTACCTGTGAGAGGGGGGAGGGTGAGGGGGGAGAGAGAGCGACCAAAGGCCTCAATCTGTCCCGTACCCTCGGGCTCTGCTGTAGAGCCATCCTGCAGTGGCGACTCACTCTTCCCTGAGAACACATTCTCCAGCTCTGCGTACACACCTGTAATCTACGGGTGGAGGGCATGATCAGCTGGGACACATTCACTTTGAAGGTCTGCCGAATTACACAGTTTGCAAAACTTCAACCACTGATCAAATTTAAAACGCCTTAGATTGGGATAATTACAAGCAGATCTTCAATTGATGTGAGACAAGAGAGCACACATGACACAATGAGCATTCATTATGCCAGTTGCTTAATAGCATGGTGCAAAAAGCCGCAGTTATACCTACATGATTAAGGTCGGGAGACTCGGGGAAGGAAGTTCCATCTCCTGACTGTCTCTCCTCTGGGCTTCCAGATTCATCCACATGAATTCCTAAAGCACAATAAGGCATGGATGGTGACACATGGAAACAAGCCTTCTCCATCCATCTACCTCCAACCAGGAGGGAGAAATGATGGAGTAGAGCAGAAGAGTGCGGAGGAGCTAAGGGCAAATGATTTGGCTCTCAGAGCAGGAATGAGCAGAGGCTATAGACAACAAGCCATGAACGCCTCAGCTGGAAATGAAAACTGAATGTGAATCCAAACTGATAGGTGAAATCATAGGAGGCAAAGATGTGAAGTTCATGTATGAAATGGTGACTTCCATTTTCGTTTCTTCTACCTTAAACCAAGCCGGCAGGCGACTGCTTACTTCACAAGGATCCGAAAAGAACAAACACAGCCTTATAACTCTTCAGTTGGGGGTTATATGCCTTGCTCTAAGGAATATTAATACAGTAACTGCAAAGGGAAGCTTATTTACTGCCTATATAGGGATTTTACTTGCCAAATAATATGCAATAATAACATGCTGAATTCCCTTTTCAGAGTTTAACTTTAATAACAGAAGAACATGAGCAGTCTGGTTATGGCTGCCAGGAGAATGTCAGTACAACATTACTGTTGTAGCTCTGCCTTTGGTCTCCACCTCCTGAGTGAACACTCTGTCTCATTAGGTCCTACTGCTATCCCTTCACTGCTTTTTCTTTTTATCTTTTTAATTCTTTTTTCAAATAAAGCTAAAGCTGAAGTCAAAGTAAGACCTCTGACTTCTTTCTCCGGAATTTTGGCTTAAATGATCATTTTGAAATAAAAAAGCTTGGGGAAAAAAAGGAATACTGAATAAATTCTTGAATTCTAGGTGCAAACAGCCTCTGCTCAGTCGACCAATTCACACTCAAGTTTGAGGATTTGACCCAAAAAATAATGTAAAGTGTTGACATCAACCCAAACAACCGAACAAAGATGATGGTGATTTTCATCTTAAGGGATTTCAGGATGTGAGGCGTACCCATTCCCAGGTGGGTGCCGATGATGCAGTCGTCAGAGCTCCTCTCTCGGACGAAGCCACGGTACGACGATCCTTTAACACGCATGGAGCTGGTCCGCCGGTGGTGATCTGGATCTACATCCGGCTCCAACACGGCTGCAGAACCCACCCACATGCACACAATTATAAGTTATTCGCACACTAATAATGAAGAGCGGCTCCGTTGTGCCTCTTTCTGTCATGAAAAACAACAGCTGATTACTAAAAACTGAATTTTTAGTTCCATCAACCATTTTTTTCCCCCCCAGAACAGATCATTTTTGTGTTTATGGCTCACTGCTGCTCTTGAATCCTAGGAATCGTGACAGCTTATTTTGGCAGCGCTCCTGTTCTTCATAGGTAAGTAGCTGGTGGATGAACTGCCATATTAGCTGTTTGGCTGGAGTGTCCAACACTGGAAACACATCCACGATCAAAGTGTCCACATTCCTGCAAAAACAGACGCACACACACAATGAATCTAAGGACATACACACTATTGTTGTACAACAAACTCCCTGTTTACCGCTGGTTAACCGATTTAGCTTCGATTTATGGTCTTCACTGTAATAACACGTGCAAGAATGCAGGATCCAGGAAGAAAATATGTTTATGTGGGAGGATAACCCTGGATGTCAGTGACGGTGGGATTTATGGGTATTTATAATGAATGCACATGCTGCAGGATGTACTCTGTATTTTGCTTAGAATCCTGCACCATTACTTGACGATAAGCATTGAAATCTACAGAATTGATGCCTTATACATTGCTCCAATCCAAGCCTTCATGCTTGAAGAAATGTGATCAGCGCCAACTGGGAGGAATAAACTTCTTGCCTCCTTATTCGCATTTGGATTTTTTTCTGCTTTTTCTCCTTCTCTCAATCAATCCTCCAGTTTCTCCAGCTTTCCCTTTCTTGTGCCTTAAGAACATTCTTAGAAGCCTGATGTTGTATAAGAAGCAAGGTTAAAGCATTGCTGCCCAGATAACAGCTAATTTAATCAGTAGAGTCAATCAAACCCAGCGATAAACGTTATTCCTCCATCCATCCTCTGTCCTCACCTCTATTCAAATATTGACTCTGGCTCTCTAGCCCACTGACCTGTGCTGGAAGAAGGTCTCCAGGGCTTTGCATACTGTGTACCTCTCCTGGATAGTCAGCAGGTGCTCCAGCTGCTGGCTAAAGGTCCGCCCATGGACTTTGATACTTGGTGGAAGAATCTCTGCCACCCACTGCAGAGAGCTGAGGGCAGGAGACCTGGACAGGGGAGGATTAGCATTAGCATGACCACATCCCTGATCATCATGACCTACTGGAGCTCAAACATCCCTTCTTTTGTTGTGTAGTGACCTGGAATGTGGTAACGTGGTGGGGGGCAGGCTTGGAGATTCTTCTGGGTCGGTTTGGTCTGAGGTGTAGTCAGATGGACCCTCCTCCACCACCAGAGTGGGCATTGCCCCGCTGCCCTGCAACATGGACACCACCTTCTCATGAGAACAGTTCCTACAAAGAGATGGAATGAGAGAGCAAACCTGAGAGGGAAAGAAGCAAACAGCGGAGAGTTGATGCACTTTTTGTTGTAAAACAAAGAAAAAAGAAGGGATTGAAGAAATAAAAATCAAGAAAAATTTTTTTTTTAAAAAGGGATTTTTGGTAAGAGCCCTTTTAAGGCTCATTCTTCAGACTTATTATGGTAAAAGTGTGAAGACATCTTATTCTTTGTAATAAATACTGTATTGAGGACGTTTGTCCACGTCGAATCTGCGATGCTGGAATGTATGATTTCAACATTTTCACCTCAGGAGGATGAAGACAGCTGTGTTGTTAAAGGAAATAACTACATCACGAATATAGATTTAATTCACCAGAGACTGAATGGAAAAAAAAAATTCCATTAAATATTACAAATATCTAATTTCCACAGAACTGCAAGCTAGCTTGTTCCTAATTTTTTTCTCCCTCTCTGGTGAACCACTTTGTTTTGCTGATCACCTCCCACTCCCTTGGCACCATGTTCTCAGGAACAGCAGCAAAATTAAACAGCGGTGATCAACTCAGCAGAGGCGGCAGCCGCGTTAACAGTTCTGTGGGATTCTCCTCTCGCATCGCCATCACCCTGATGATGCCGCTTCTCCACGAAGCTCTCATCATAGTAGCCGGTCGATTAATTGGTGCATAAATGTATTATTATTATTACTGTATATGCTGAGTTTGTATAATTACATCCACATCTTTACTCCCATACTCACACTCTGAAAGTCAAGAGTCAGGAGGTGGAGAAGTTGCAAAGTTCACAACCCCCACAAGGAGAGTTTACTTGACCCTTGTTCACGTTCATACGTACGTGTTCATGTTTGTTATGTTCATTAGAAAACAATCCTGAGGCCAAATTTGTGATACAGGGCTGTATAAATAAAAGTAATTAGACTGCACTTACACGTCAGATTTAATGTTTAACATTTTGTAAACTTTGCAAAAATTGATCCATTCATTATCTTGCCAGGAATTCGATGACAAGACTGATCCCATCTGTAATTTTGAAGCTGTAGGCTGGCAGGGATCTTAACCCACAAGAGTCCATGGTCACACAAGTATCATAAACCCTTTAAATGTTAAGGAAATTACCTTCTACAGCTTTATCCTTGATTTCTTTACTCATTTTAACACTATATGCTCATTTTAGCCCATTTTCGCTTTCTTAGGACAATCCATTTAACAATTCTAATGCTTAAGTTACATTTTACCAGTTCTGACGGTATTACTTGAACAAATTGACATTAATCATGTTTAGAAAATGCTGCAGGATTTTTGTGTAGTAAAACGTAATCAACAAAGGAGACATCTTTACAGATGAAAAAGGAACTCGAACCAAGAAAAAACAAAACAGTAGAAACAGTAGATGAAAACAATGAACTTATCTATGACCCAAACATACAGAATAACCAAAGCCAAAGCAATCTAGGGGTATTTTACTCACTTGAGAAAACTTTAATCCACCAAGGGAAAATCATGCAAATTAACTTCCAGCGTCGCCATGGCAACATGGACACATCGGTCAAAGAGAAGCTACTAAAGCATTTTCTTCCTCTGTTAAACTTTGATTATGACAGAAACTGATGTGTTTATCAATGATGTCAACTCCTTAGTCAATACTACGTATTATTTGTTGATTTAACGATGTTGATTAAGGCTTTTTTTCTGAATCACGTGATGACATGATCTGGAAGCTAAGCAAAGCTGTACAAACATGAAACAAGGCCGATGACTTTCGTTTTAAATAAGTTAATTCAGTTACAAAATCTCTGATGAACATTCAGAAAATCACATTAAACGGCCTATTTTTTTCTCATTAACACGTGAAAATTAACTCAAAAAATTAAAAAAACTCAAAATATTATTATTTCTAGCATTCCATGTGTTTGATTTTTCCAGATTAGTACTTAATTAACTTCATAATGTAATCACTTTGATTTTTAATTTCACTTATCCATATTATTAAAAAAACATTCATTCTGGCCTCTGGATGACAAATAAGTTAAAAGCAATAGTCTTTTGTCGATCTTAATATTTTGGAGGATTTATTCTCACAGCTGAGACTTTCATCTTCGGCGGAGGATGAATCAGAGGAGGCAGATGCACAGCACTTTCTGCTACTGAGTAAAAAAGCTCATGAATACTGAAATAATAATATAACAGAAGCTATTAACACAAAGCTTCTGGCTTTCCTTGCTGGACCACCTGGCACTGGAGAAGGTGATTTTTATTTAATAGTGCCGACAGATGGTTTATGCTGAAAAAAGAAAAACAAGATCTGAAACGTCTAAATATACTGCTCAAGAACTTGGACAGAAGGCAAGGACAGAATTACTACAGCGGCTGCTAATAATAGTTATACTATTACTGCAGGACAAACCTCATGTCCAGTCCATTGAGGAAGAGAATCCGGTCACCTTGATTCAGTCCACATGCTTCAGCAGGACTATCTGAGAGGGACAAAATGATGAAGAAAATCATCAACCAGAGATTGAAAACACTTATTCACCAGCTAACAAAGGTACATGGAGCCGATGGGCACAGGATGGAAAGATGGTGACTAATGTGATTCTGTCATTCTGTGTGTGCCATCCAACAAAGCCCATCAACAAATGAAACCTCCGTGGTTAATCTTATTATATAAGGAGACAGTGCTGTCAAATACGATTCTCAGAGGAATCTGTTCTGCAGCGCAGCCATGTACCAGTGCCCACACAGCTGTCAACTCGCCGTGGAGTGTTCCTCACATCAATCTTCTGCTCCCCCAAGTCTGAATATAACAACTTAGCCATGAGATAATAGAGTGTGTGCGAGCTTGCAGGACACAAGACAGACTTCAAATCACAAAGTTTGTAGAATCTGTGTACAGGTCACGACGAGCGGCAAGCTCTCCACCCCCACTGACTATATCCATATCAACCTCCATAAGGCCCACTGAGTCAGTCCACTCTGGCTGCTTCAGCACATGATGGTGGGAGAAGATGGTGGGTAGAAGCGTTGCCGTCATCGAAACACACGCACAAAACACACACTGTTCTTCTTGCACAGGAACATGGCAAATTCAAGCTTCTGTGATTTCACAGAAGCTTGAATTTCTCGTCTAGAAAAGACAGATTTTCTCGTCTTTTCTACTTTAATGTGGGAAAGCAATAACAGCTGCTTTCATTGCTTGAAACTGTTTTAAAAGACAACGGAATGATCTTGACAGTAATTAGTTTTTCATGCCAGTAATCTCTCTGGTGCAAAGCAGCTGAAAGTCTTTCATCCAGAAGTTCATTCAGCAGGGGAATAGGTCAAATAAGGGCGCCGAGACCAAAATCAGGGTCTTCTTATCGGCATTTTGAAAGTGCAATAAATCACTTATACAGTTAGAAAAATGTAGTATGACTATCCGTGTTAATGCGCCAACCTAGCCCCATTCCTATAACGGTATTCCTGTACCGTTTAATAATCAGACATATTCAAAGAGTTATATCGTTAAATGCAATTATGGGTATAAAAAAAAAACTGCAATGTATGAAAAGACGTGTGAAGGGATTTAAGAAAAAGAGAAAAATAAACTGAAGAGTATGGATGGCTGTGTGTGTCTGTGTGCGTGTGTGCATGTGTTTGTTATTGCAGAGTCCATTCTGTTTGAGCGCGCTTCCCTCTTGACATTTACTTGGTTACTCAGACAATTCCACTTCCTGGCACACTCAGTCACAAAAACCTCACGAAACCCCCTCAACTCCCAGCAATTCGTACCAAAACAGAATCTCCCACATCAAACTCATCCGTCCCTGTCCCTCTCCATCAAACAGAACAATATTTGGGTCATGCTACCGCACAAAGACAAGTGGCATCTATTTGTATGTTCCTTAGCAACAGAGAAGCCGTACCTGGGATGACGGCGTCGATGCAGACGGGAGCATGACCTCGCAGCGTGAAGCCGAAGCTCTTCTTCCCCCTGTAGACACGAATGATCCTGAGATGAACAATTAAGAAGTAGATTTAGGACAAAGTTTATGCTTTTTATATATATTTACCTTAAACCGATTCTTAATCAGCTGCTCAATCTCCTCCTTAATACTAAACTGGAAATGTACCAAATTACAAAACTAACATAGCAACAATGGAAAAACTGTCTGACGGTTGACTGTAGAGATCAATGTCCAGTTGGAAGAACAACATTGATGAAAGTGAGATTGTAGCTCGTTTTCTGTATTACTATGGTATGAAAGAAGCATTGTTGTGTTTTTAACAATGTGTCACTAATGAGTTATTGGTCCAGAAAGGTCAAATCTGTGAACCTCTGTCCAAATTGACCTCTGTACTGTCATGCTGTGTTTCTGCTGCCACATGAAGCTCGGAGCATTTCAGAAATATAGAAATAGAGTGAAACTAAACGCCTGGAGGAGACAACTGGAAGCACAGAAAAACACATCTGAGATATAACAAAACTGCACTGCTGCTTTCCGTTGGGAGGAAAGATAGGAAACAGGAGGAAAGAGGACAGATGTCTCCCTTCACTCTAAATCCAAAGTTAATGTTGGTGTGAAATCTATTGTACTTCTTCCTGATTCCTCGTTTGACCTTTCACATAATCATGCCTTCGCAAAAAACAGGATGGTTGATAAATTTACCAACACAGGCCAGTAGAGTGAGGTCTGAGTCAAATCTATTTATTTATCAAGGTGCTTGAACATTTTAACAACTGAATAAAATGATTATATTTACTGCATTCCATCTCAAGCAATTGGGCTGATGTCATTGTTCCTTTTTGAACAACAATATCAAAGATAGCTCAACCTTTTTTATTCTCCAGCTTCCTGATTAAAAATCTTTCTGGACGGCCGCAGCTGAGAAAAAACACGTTGACACTTTGCTGATGATGGACTTTGCCTCTGCCCCAGAGTACATGGTGGTACCTCTTGTTACATCATAAATGAGATGCCTATGCCGTCTACCCAAAGCACGTTGCTATGGAAACGGCTCAAGACCACATTGCTTCGATATGTAAACAGGGAGGAGGACAAAAAAAAAGGGAATACGGACGGATCTATTCTTTGATATTGGCAGTTACTGGCTATTATGTAGGACTAGTTAAAGTAGGTGGGTTTTTCTGGATGTGTGATTGTGTGTGTGTGTGTGTGTGTGTGTGTGGAGTGTGAAGGGCAGGACGGAAACAAAAAGAAAGCAGAATGAATCAGCTTTCAGGTGACTTTCCCTGACCATCAAGCTACTCAATGCTTTTCCTAACATGAAGTAGCCGTTCCAAACCCAAATATATCGATCAGCCATTATTTAATGACATCACATTGCTGGCTCATTGTGCAGCAGCTCCGATATTGGTCTGAAAAGACAATTTCCAATCTATAATATTGAGGGATTTTTCTATATCATAAGGTCATTTTCATAAACAAATGATAGCCAAAGGTCACAACAGGCGTACAGGAGGGGAGGAGGAGGTTGATGCAGTTCAACATAATGCAGTATATTCTTGTGTATTACAATATATGACATGAATCAACCTCTCCATAATAACACTACCAGCTCCTGTTGTGTGACCCACCATTATAATTTCACTTTAGATGTTCAACTTCCGATTTTCCCTCTCTTGTGGATGCAGGCAGATCTCAGGCGCTGGGGAGTTGACTTGGTGTGGGAGTACATCACCAGCCCTATAATCCTGTGTTCTGCTGTGGTGTTGTTTAGTCGTGTCATTCGTGTGTTCGGTGTGTAGGTGGGTGGAGGATGAGCTGACAGGTTGACTGGTCAGAAGCTCTATAACACTCAAGATTAACGCGTTTCAATATGTGAGCGGGCACAATACTGGATGGTTGAACTGGTTATTTGGTCAAATTGAATGTGTGTTTGGAATCAATCCGACTCCTATTGTTGGGTGTAAAAACATCTTATGTCCACAGGTTTAGGTTCTAAGTGCAGATGAGACTCCGAGGAGAACAAGAGCTTTAAGAGGAAAGAATCTGACACTGACAGGAACTCAGCAAAGATTGAAAAATACTGTTACCTCAATGTACGGCTCAACTCTCATTACGTCTTTCATGTCAATTTCTGTATAAAGAAGACACTCTTTGGCAACAATCTCTGTGTTGACATGTAAACAACACCTAAGGAGTCTCATGCAGGTGTGCTCACCTCTGATTGGGTCCGATGGGTGGATGAGCAGGTATCCCAGAGGACGACTTCCTTAAGCCCCTGTCTTTCTCCGCCTCACCCTTGCCTCCGGGTTCTCCATCTCTGGGTACCGAGCTGGCCCGCTTGGAGCCGTGGTGGCGATCGGAGTGATCCTCGCTCCGACTTCGGCGGATCCTGCCCTGCGGCTCACTGATGCTCTTGCTGCGGCAGAGCCGGTTGATCACGTTCTGGGACACGGCCACATCAAAGCGCTGCCGGTGCTTCTTGGGAATGAAGATTCTAGCAAACATGGTGGCATGTGAAGAAAGTAAAAAGGGCTGATATTATATTTTTTGTCCCAAGAGTTTCTCCGAAGAAATAAGAGACGGAAAGGGGGGTGGATCTACATCACTGATCCACCTCAATCCATTTTCAAAAAGATGATTTTGACTTTTCAGTCAGACTTCAAGAAGCTTAGAGCTGACAATTCAAATAAACAGGCTTCCTCCTTCATCATTCCTACTAATAGAAAGGAAAAAGACAGAGATGGATGGATGAGATGGTCTCTCCTTGCTGTCCCCAGAGAGAAGAAAGAAGCTGAATCAAGCTGAAGCAACAGAAAAAAAGATCTTTCTCTGAAGAGAGAGGCAAAGAATAAATGTTGGCATCATTCGCTGCTTGCTGGGGTCTCACTGCTGCAGCGTGAGATAGCAGAGCCAGAACACAGCGAAGAAAAGGTGTGGGAGTGAGTGAGCATGGGATTTCTCTTCTGCTGTCTCTCTCTCTCTATCCACATCATCTGATTCTCATATTCCTGCTTCCGGATACTTCCGTCCATACTTCTCTGTAAACCTGTCATCCTAACCCACCGCATCCTTTTGTGTTTTGTACACTTATGAAGTAAAAGACAACTATATTATTAATATATTTAACACAATGACAAACAGACATGAGCATGTGGTTATTAAATATATTAAATTAAATGTATTATTTATTTGGATAAAGAAACCCAAGATCCAAAGATACAAGATTCACCAATTCCCATAATACCATATGATCAAATCTCACATTAGACTTCCCCAGTCTTTCTTCTACAAGCCTCAACAAACAATAAACTTATTTGTTCAACTTTATGTCTGACTTGAAAGGATAAGTGAGGTCACACACGACCCCTCCCCGCCCTGACACGGTCTGTTCATTCCCCTAGCATCAGGAAAAAGACTGCAGAGCATCAGAACCCAGATAAAAATGTTCTGCGGCAGCTTCTTCCCTCAAGCATTCACTTATTCATCCTGTGTCTCAGTACAGCCAACTGCAGACACTAGTCACTGAAACGTACTGCTATTATGTATACTGTTGCCATTCCGTTGTTGTTTTGTGACATGTCTTGATGTTTTGTTGTGTCACTAATATTTTTCTTTGTTGTACCGGTTTAGTCCGTGAGAAATTATATTTTGTGAGCCTGTATACCGTGTATGTGGCTGAATGACAATAAAAGAAAGTTGAAGTCTAAGTTCACCAATTATAGAGGACACAAGTTGAAATCTAGACAGAAAAATGATTCTTGAATAAATGCTTTTCGCTGGGAAATGTGAAAATACATTACTATCTAAAAATCAAAACAGTAAATCCCAACATTCACTCTCACATATTGCTTGAAGGAAATGTTTCAGTCGGTTATTTTCCTTTAATCTGATCTTAAAATCTTTATCATCATGTAAATTCATTAAATTATTTGTCTTTTTTGGTGCTTTGATCATTATTTATAGATTTATATCAGACTCAGTAGAGAGTGTGTTTAGTAAATATGCAGAAACTGGAAGTTGCCACTTAGCTTAGCTTAGCATAAAGCCTGGAAACAGGGGGCCAATTATCTAGTTTAGCGCTGTCTAACACGAATATAATTATTGGCAAAAAGAGAGATACAGTGCTTGACCACAGACAAGTCTCACAAAACCATATCTGTTCAGCTAAATTGCCAATGCTTTGAATCAATCCAATTAAACTATAGTGGTTCAAACAGCAAGTTTCAGATAGTGGAAAGGAGGGAGAATGCAACCGGCTAATGGCTAAGCTAAGTATTTAAAATGTCTGTTTCCTGTCAGCCAGAAAAATATCAAGACAGAGTAATTTTGGCGGTTTTCAGGTCTTTAAACGCTAAATAACCTGCGTTTCACTGTAGATTTATATTTTCCATAATAATGAGAAATAAGACATCTCAGTTGTTTCATCTCGTCACCAAGCCCATGGCAAGAAAGAAAAACAAGTATTTTTCAAAAGCTTTCCAAGCTCCAATCACTGCTTCACGGCCTTGAAGTGACCCTTAAATAAGATGGAACACGCATCACCATGAACAGGCAGACAGATCCTCATCAAATCAAACCACCACCAGATCCAAACGGAATGTGGTTATTGGAAAAACAGACTGCACTGGTCAATATGAATCATTCAACCATTCATGTTCTGTAACACTCATGACCAGTGGTAGACAAGAAGGTGGTTTAAGATTGGACCAACACATACAGAAACAACTATTCAAGCTCACATTCAAGCCTACAAGTCACCAGTGCACCTATGTTGCATGCTTTTGGACTGTGAGGCGCCGCCAGAGTACCCAGAGGAAGCCCACACTGATATGGGTTGGAACATACAAACACAACAGAGTTGGATTTGAATCCAAAAGGATTGTTGTTGTTAAATATCAGCTTACACATTAAAAGTCAGAGGTTAGTATGTTAACTATAGAGTGGCATTAAAAATCCAACCGGGAGCAGAATTCAAACGCAGAATTGCACAAACAACTATTTACCAGTCTGTTGGGATCTGACTGGTTGACTGAGGGACAGATGAGACAATCATAAGTAGACTAGGAGGACTAGAGGACCACGTTTTTGTAAAAAATCACCAGTGGAGAAATTAGCAACTAAGTCGCTGCTGAGAAAGAAATAACAGCTTGCGCTGTACACGTCCGCAAGAGGCTAATTAGAAGAAAGAAGAAGAAGAAAGAATCCTTTATTAGTCACATAGAGTCATACACAGTACAACATAGTGAAATTAATTCTCTGCATTTGACCCATCCCTGAGGGAGCAGTGGGCAGCCCCTCGTGGAGCGCCCGGGGAGCTAAGGATTCAGGGTCTTGCTCAAGGACCCTACGACAAGTAGACCCTGGTGGGATATGAACCGGCTACCTTCCGATCTTCTGATTGGGAGACGGCTGCTCTACCCACTGAGCCACAGCTGCCCGTAAGCTGCATAAAAACAACTTTGACAACTAAATTATGCAATTAGGACGCACTCATTGTGCAGGGAGAATGATAGATAGAGAGAAAGAGAGAGGAGGGAGAGAGAGGAGAAAAGTAACTTCACAGCAAACATGAGGTCTGGTACATTTCATCATCTGCACTTAATTAAAAGGCCCTCAGGTACATGAAGAGAATCTCCACTCCTGCAACGTTCATCTTTTGTAGTGTTTAATAGGATCTCATTTACATGTGGCATCTAAAGGTCACAGCATCTCATAACTTCACTGGTTGTCTGAATAAAGAAGGCATCTTTGAAAAGGCAGCACGCCACAACATCTGCCGTCTTCAGTGGCTGCAGAAAGAGATCGAAAGATCTATTTAAAGAATGGTCTCTTTAGAGCTGTCGCCAATATTATATATATATATATAATATATATATATATATATATATATTATATAATAATTGTGATATCTTTTAAGATGAAATGAAATGTGTAATTTATCAGTCAGAAACAATGCAGATGCAGATATTCTTGGTACAACAGCAGATGCAATAGATGTAATCTGTGTCCATGTTTGACATAGTTCACAAATGACCAGGTTAGTATCTTGCCTTTAAAAAAATATACACTGTATTTGAATAAGGGTTTTTACTTTTGATCAAACTGAAGCCAACTCCTGCTGGTTGCCTGTAAATAGATGCTGACATCAATATGCAGTCTTATACGATGTTATAGGAGCTCTCCACTCTGCACCGCTGGATAAGAGGACCTGCAGATTTTGATATAATTGGATTACATCTATCAGCCTTCTGTTGGATCAGACAACACAGGCTAGCTTTCACTCTTCATGCACATCATCGAGCTTCAAACACCCATGACGTTTAACCACTTCGCCAATTTTCCTTCTTTAGACCACTTTGCTAGGTTCTAACCACTGAGGACCAATTTCAACCCAAAATGACCTGCAGTTCCAGAAATGATCAAATGGAGTTGTTTAGCCATTTTCCTGCGTCCAACACATCAGTCAAAAGAACCATCTTTTCACCTGTTCCCTAATATGTCTCCCCTAATGACAGGTGCCATTGTTATAAAGATAATAAATGATATTATGGCTTCACATGCCACTGGTTATAATGTTATGGCTGATCAGTGTATGCTTTTTGTCATGACTTTAATGGCTTGCAGCATGTTCGTTGCAGTGCTGCATCAGCCAGTGAGCTAATAGAGTTCTTCATAGTGGGGCACATTTTACACCTGAAGATTATTCTAGTTGACATTAGGAGTTGTTGCAATGATATCAGATAGATGTTAGATTGAAATAAAATATAATATGAATTATAATATAATATGCCATAGAACTTGTATATATAATATTTAAATCATAATTATTATAATTATTGACATAATTTGCCAAATATTCAAAGTCAAATACTGCCCAAGAAAAAAGGAATATGCAGATCAAGAATATTCCAGGTGAAGAATTAAAGAGGACTATTTGCCATTACTAAAAAAAAAAGATATCAAACAGATTATATACACACTTAAGTGTAGATGTTACCTTTAGAAAATTGTGGGTATGTCATTTTTGGGAACAAATCTATTCAGTCAGAGATATAGGCCACACACTCTTGGATTTGCTCTCAGTGTCACTGCAGATTTGTTAAGGTTTGAGGTATGTTTGTATCCGACTGCTGCCTGAGACACTTATTCTTGAGCGCAAACTACAATAAGCAGACTCCCGAGATATAAATAAATGTTTTATTGTGATGTAGGAGCAGCAGCCCACACACTAACTCAGTTTTTGGTATTCATGAATTCCTGCTTTCTAGTCACATTGCAGTGCTTAAACTTCTCTGTCAATCACACAGTGCATGTGTGTGTGTGTGTGTGTCTGTGTGTGTGTGTTTGTGTGTGTGTGTGGCTGCTACTATCACCAATCTACTCTACTTCTACTGTAAATGCAGATGTTTATCCACCGCAGTGACATGTGTTGAAACAGCCGCCTCATCACAAAACGTTTTCTGCCTCTACTCTCGGGAACTACATGAGTCCTTCGATTTGACCTAATTTATAAGGACGGGAGATATACTGTATCGTTTTTTGAGGAAAGGCTGTGGAAGATGAAACAAGCAGGGAAAAGAAACCGATTACTCAAAAGAGGGGCGTGACATGGGAAAGCTACAAAAAGGAGATCCGATTTGACTCAAATGTCAAAAGTGTGAGACTGACGGTAGGTCCGGACGCAAAAAGAGGCAAAATAAAGAGGGAATGTGTAGTACAGAATCGGTCTTGCATGATCTACTTTTCTTTTTTTCTCTAAGAACTGTCAAAGGTGAAGCATGAGGTGCATCCTGCATGTAAGGATAAAGCCAGTGGAATTCATTTAATTGATTTAAGTCTTCAAACTAAATATGAAGTTATGTCCGAGGTTAAACAGTGTTTTTCATGAAAAACCTCTCCCTGGTGAGAAAAATCTGATATATACGAGGAAGATCTCTTCGGCTCGATTCATATGCTCCAAATTTGGACCAAATCAAAAAAACATTTGAGAAATGATACAAACCGACCTTTCCCAAAATCAATCCAGTTCTTCACTTAGGTTTATGGTGGTATAAAATTTGAAAATCATCCATGTAATAGTTTATGAGTTATCGTATTAACACGACCAATCTGTGGCGTGATGGCGGTTTAGAACAGTTTGTGCTCATTGCCCACTCTAGTGAAAATGCTTTGAACGACACTTATGAGCCACTAATGTTTCTCATCTAATGCAGTTCATCAGCTACAAACAAGCTGCAGCTGATGCCCCCTGTAGTTAAAGTTAAACATCATCATTACCAGCACTATTGGAAATGAGAGCTTTGTGCACAGAGTGCACTGTTTGGCTAGAGGAGCAGAAAAACCTCCATAATGATAAACTAGGACTACGTTGTAGGCAACACTTCAAAGGTGTATATCTGAAAAGCCCCTTATCCCCTGTGTTGTACAAGCAGTTCAACCTGATTGAACTCCTCCAATGAAATTACAAATATAAGCCTTAGTGAGTAGAATGTGAACTTTAGAGTGAGATATGATGAACAAGATTGATCTCCTCGAGTCCATTTGTATGCACCAGATTTGGAATAATTCGGACCAACGGTTAAGAAGGTATATCCGAAAAACAGTGTTTTTCATGAAAAGGCTGTGAAGCTGGTACCACAGTTAGGGTCCAAAAACACGACTTCCACAACGTCTGATGAGTCAGTCTCTTTACTATGTAAGGCAGGCAAACAAATAACCAAGGCCTAGGAAACATACAATGTTTACACGGTACACGGGAAGAAGTCAGAACCATAAATCACGAGGAACACGAAGAACGACGCAGGAAAGGTTGGCACAAGGGAACAACACGATCTGGCACAGTTGGAGTGGGGAGCACAGATTAGATACACTGGGAGGCAGGGATTAACAAGACGCAGGTGTTGACAATCAGAGTGGAGAGGCAACAGTAAATAATGACAAAGGTTCTGCCTAGTGAATAGAGTCTGATCCGGAAGAGTAAAATAGGATAAAGATAGACCTCGTCAAGGAAATATACAACCGACCTCTGCCAACCTCAATCCAATTCTTCCTCAAACTATACAGTCTATGATGGTATACAATTTGAAAAATTATGCATGAAAGGCCTTTGGAGAAGTTTTCTTAACATGTAGGATCTGTGAAGCCGGCGATGATGAGGGTATAACATTCCCAGGAATATAAAACGGTAACCCTGCTTTCCAGATGCAGTCTTTGGCAGAAAGAATAACCGTAAAGCTGAGGGTTTCCAATGTTTTTAGATAACACAATATAATATAGGCAGATAAGATTTCAACATTCCACTCACAAGCCTGAACAGACAGAAAGACACACACACACTTATGGCAAGAGATTACTCGCTATAAACAGCATTATTCATCCTAATGAGACTAACGGACAATAGTGTATCTCTGTGTTGCTATAACTGTGCAACAAATAATAGCCTTCATCCATATCTAACGACATGAACACACTGTTGAAGGTTTGCTTGAATTAACAAATGAAAGATTCTGAGCTGGAAATTAAAAAAAATAAAATAAAGCTTGGGGTCATCTCAGGAATATAGGGATTCAAAGCTCAAACCATAAGATATCAAACTTCAACAGCAGTTATTGTCTTGTTCACTTTCATTAAATATTAATTTTCCTCCCTTTTCATAGACTTAATTATACTGATTGTACTTTTTGAAAAACAATGCGGCTGGTAAAAATAAACGCCTCAGAAACAAACAAGAAGCCACAACCACATTAACCAAACTTAGACATAAAAGAAAGTCCATAGAAAATGAAAAAAAAAGGAAATAAAATGGTGTACTCACCCCAGACAATTCATGGTTTTAGCCTTCAATGCATAGCTCAGAAATAAACTAAATCTGAGCCCCAAGTTACAGCGTGGAATAGTGACATCTACTGCTTCTGTGCTGCTTATCAGATACGGACAAAAGATATGTGATATCAAGGGAGAACGATCACCATGGAGAGGGAGAGAGAGACAGAGAGAGAGAGAGCGAGAGAGAGATGGTGGTGTGTGTGTGTGTGTGTGTGTGTGTGTGTGTGTGTGTGTGGGTGGGTGGGGGGGAGTTGGAGCTTTGAAGAAAATAATGACAAAAAAATCCACCGGAAGACAAATGCCAAAAACTCCCCTTAGAGAGAAGAAGAGGGAGAGTGGAAAAGGGGGGAAAGAAAAATCAAGCGTGAGTTATTTATTGGTACTTGTGCAAACAGGAGTGTCCTTTATTATACCAATGAGGCGTTTGTGGTGTAGTCATTTCAGGTGGGGAACCAAAACACACCACATCACTGACATAACTCTTCCAGAAAGCATTCTTACATCACTGAAAAAGTACCTAGTCGTGAGGTATTGGAGAAAGCAAGCATAGTAACTCAACAAAAGGTTTGGCTCCACTTGTGGAAGAAGATCGATCTGTGAACAAACTGTCTTGGGGATTTAGAGGGAGGCAGGAGTGCTGGGGACTCTGGCTCAGACACAACCAGAGAACTCTGGCTGGTTCACTGGTTTTTCATGATCACTTGCAAAAGAACCTGTTGGCTCCAGCTCCAGCTTTTTTTCTTTTGATATGGAGCAGGATGGTTTTAAATGAATTAAATAATAAATATGGTTTCCAGTCAGTCACCTGGAGACCATAAATCAAGCCTGCTCTTTTCTCTGGATCAACCGTCTGCCAGTCCACTCTCCAGCCAAACCAGCAAACCTCCCATCATTTGATATTTATTAAATGTAAACTATATTTAATTTATTTATTAATTAAATATATTATTATAATATTATCATATATTATTATAATAATATATGATAATATTTTTATAATATATAAAAATATATATCTAACTCTAAATATTATACTTTGAATGCCTTCAATGTCAAACATTAATGACCCTTAAGCAATTAGGGGCGGGGTCAGTGTGGATTTACCCCCTGAGTGGCAGATGGAACCCAGTGCAGCGCTGAAAGGCTTCTTCTAATCCATCCTGTGGCAGAATGAGCGACTGGAAAAGCCTGGTTACGGGGGCACTATGAGTTAAATCCCTGCAGATTATTTTACTTTTCACCAGGACTTGAAAAGGACAAGTGGGAATGTGTTCGGAATGTCAAAAGTAGCAACAATTATCACACAAATGGGAGGATTTGATGTAACACACATAAAATCATGTCTGTCTTCAGTCTTCTGTCCTCAGGTCAGCCTCTTAGGAATCTTGGGGGAATATGCGTGCTTTAATGGGATGGCTTTACAGCTCAAAATAATAGGAAATGCTGGGGAGTGAGTGGGAGGATCCAAACAAGGAATACAAACATAATCACAATATTGGGTTAGAGAAGGCGCATATGAAACAAGAATGGACCTCTCCCTTGGGTTTACAGCCATCTTTACGGCAGCATATTTTTCTATGACAGAAGCTGAAGGGTCTGGCTCTCACCTGATGTTGGAGAGGAGCTGTCGATGCTCATCAGTGGTGAGAATGTCAGGCAGGACTGAGGCCAACCACTCGACTCTCTTCTCAGCTGCGTACTGCTTCAATACGCTGAAAAGTTTCTCTTTCACTTCAGGTTCCTCACCTAGAATCTGCTCAACCTGATGGAGAATGGACGGTGACGTCAGAGGCCGGTGGTAATTTGGGAAAAGTCAGTGGAAAAGTGAAATCTCATTGTTTCACAGGGTGTTATATTATATATTATATTATATTATATTATAACCATAGCAACACCACAAATGCAGTTTGTAAAAGAGCTTTTTCCTGTCATGTCCTCTGTTTTACATTTGTATCATCATGGCGACTCCCTTCCCTCTTTACCTGCCTTGTATTTCTGATCAGCCTCTACCAGCTGGGGCTTACCTTTGAATCCCCGGTAATAACATTAAGAAAAAAAACTCTGTATGAAACAGATTAGGAAAATACTGTTTAACTCCTTGACTGGACCCTGAATAGACGTTAATCCGGTTTTTATGCTTTAATTATGTATTAAACTTACCTTCCGGTTGAACTCCAGAGCTTTATTTTTACGGTCCAGTCGAAGGCCCTCTCCTCCCACCTGACTGTCATCCATGCTGATTCTGTGTTTCTGCCTAGAACCGAGGCACAGCACCCCCAGACGGAGCGTCCTCCCCTGAGAGGCCTTGATCAGTGTCGCTGCCATCTCATGTTGCCTGACGGGGATGCCGTTGACCTCCATGACGTAGTCCCCGGCCCTCAGACCCGTACGGCCAGCTGGAGAGCAAGGAGAGCAGTCCTCCACCAACAGAGGGCAGTCTCCAACAATAGTGAACCCGAAACGACCGTCTGGCCCCGGTATGATGTCCATCTGTAAGGCGGAGAAACATATGAACTATGAATATTGGTTTTTGACTCCCAAAAAGCTCCATATAAACCATTTGGGTTCAATTTAGATTTTTTGCGTACATCAAAATTGGTTCACATTCAGAATTACAGATGACCTCTATCTCGAGTATATGTGAACAGATCTAGACAAATGAGCACAGTGATATATACTTTTGCCCTCACCAACAATATAAACTCCATATGAAACACCTCGTGGTTATTAAATCAAAATGGATGCACTGGTAGTGAGTGTTTGAAATCTTTCTTCGTCAGCTGTCACTGAGAACATTTTAAACAGAAGAATATCCGTATTGTTCTTTTCGTCTCTCCTCTAGTTGCCTTGTTGAAGCACGTTACCAAGCACTATATACCAAGCATCACGCGTATATTCAAATCGTCACATGAAATGTGACGCGTGATCTCACCTGAGGTTCAATACCTGATTCCCCAGAAGGTTGAACTGAGGAACCCCTTTTAGCTCGCAGGGGAAACATCTTTAACTCTAATCCAGAAGTCCAGTTGCTTTGGATTCAACTTTCAGGGATGAATCTAACTGGATGAATGAGAATCTACACAAACATTAAGCCTGAACCCTCTGCATGGTGCAGGAGTACGAAAGGCCATCATGGAATTTTGACGACTAGAGAAATGATCTCCATTTCAACCTGAGATGCAGACGACACAGACTCAACAGTGAACGACAAACGCCATAGAGCCAGTAATACAATTTAGTTCAACATTTGAATTTCCATAATCAAGACATCTCTGTTTTTAACGAAGCCTAATAACCCTTTAATAGTGAAGCAGCACATCTGTATTCTGACACATAATGATACTCCCCCTCAGGTTAAATACCTGACTCCTCATCGGTCAGCTACATCTGAGGAGGCCTCTTGGATGAGAGGTGGAACATCCTCCACCAGAAGTTCAGTTGTTTCAGATTCAACTTTCAAGGATTCATATGAATACTATCCTAAAGTGAACATACAGCTCACAGGGCCATGATTCAGATACATACCCAGCTTAGGACCACATATGACACCGACATTTTTGGGTTCACACAGCATGGAAAAATAAAATCAGATTGAGGCACATTAAGGCAAAACAACGTGATTTGAGTTACTCCAGCCTGTTTATGTGAATGTAACCTATGACATGTAGCAAGAATTAACCTAAATCTGCATTTCTGCTACCAAAGATTAAAAAGATGAAAGACCTGCTGTACGCGTGAGACCACTCCGATACTGGGAGGGATGTTCTTCTGAGTCTGGGCGATGGCAATGACAGCTTGAGGACCCAGTGTTGATACATTGTGACCCTCGATCTCCAGGATCTGGTCCCCCCCTTGCAACCCCGCCAGATGGGCACTGCTGCCCTCCTCCACAGACAGGATGTAGCTGGGTCCAGTCCCACCCAGCTGAAAGCCAAACTCCTCTGGCCAGCCCTGGTTGGATGGCGGCATGCTGAGGACTTAAGGGTGGAGAAAATGGGACAAATAGGTAAACTGGAGGAATGGAGTGTAAGACTTGAAGCCGCTCATAAACCAGAAGTCAGTGGAGATTAAATGTGTAGAAGTTTATGAAATAACTAACTAAAAGAGAAGAAGAAAAGATGACACTTACCCGCTGTGCCCAATACATTCAAGTCAATCGACATTTCAGAAACACCCTGGCTCAATTAATACTCTGTATTTTAGAAGAGCTCTAATTTAGGTTAGAACTCATACCCTGTCTCTTTTCCTTCATGCTATCGCCTGTCTGAAGCTCTGCTATGGTGTGTAACCCTACACCCTGCCCCATGACACACTCACTGGTCCCTGACCTGGTTCAGAAACTCCACAGCCAATCAAATTAAGCCGTCACGGAGATTGAGACCTCAATTAGTTTCAGAGATGAAAGTTCCTCTGTTCTTTTTCTAGTTAATGTCCAACTTTGGACTGGAATATTAGAATAAGAATCATGTGACAGTTTTCAAGAAAATAACATCTCCAACAGGCTTAATAAGATCAGCTATGAAACCTCCAGTGCAACTGGAAGTCACTTCTACACCACAAGAGCCACAACAGGATTCAAACAATGGATGAAGCTGATAGATGACTTACAGAAATCTTTGGGTGGATACGGAGGGCCCCGTTTGTTTTGCCGAAATGAGTATCTGCCTTTCTTGTTTTGCAAAAACTTCTTCATCTTGACACCCAATCTGCCTGAAATAAAAATCCCCCCTTGATCTCCCCAAAAGTCAAAGAAAGATGGTGGCAAACGCAAAGCACTGCCCCATTCTTCAACCTTGTAGATCACAGCAGTGTCCTCTTGAGCAAAAGATGAGTTTGCATGAGAAACGAGTGCAGTCTCTGTATAAGTGTCAAGGAGCTGGTCCAGTGTCTCATCTCTGTTTCATTCTCAGGCCAGCCTGCTTGCAGAGTGTTAATCAGAAAACTGGGACACGAGCATCCGTGCACCTCTGTTCCTTAATAATTCTCTCTCCAAAAAGGCTATTGTGAGGCCTCATTTTTCTATAAATACACCAATCTGTTTCTTCCTCCTCCTCTCTTGGCTAGGTGACTCTCCGAGGGACCACTGCTGGCCCAGAATCACTTTGCCGCGATGCATGGAAGTCTGATGAGTACTAAGTGGAGCGTCCGCTTGCCTTTCTGTGTGTGTAAGTACAATGAAATGCTCAGTCCATTGAGAAGGAGGGGTAGGGGCAATTTAAGACTTTAGCCGGTAGAATTAGTAGGATTATGAGGTGAATGTTCTCCTCCACCCCCCTGTTTTTAATACCGAAGGACCACATGCTCCACTCATATAATGAAAACCTGCACCTAATAGAGTGGAACCATGGAGAAACGTTGCATACCACAGGGTAAAAGTCAGAATATGAGACAAAACACTGTATTATTAAGATACAGGCTGTCTCAGAGACTTATGTGAATAATCACACAAGTTTCTCAGTGTATATTAGCATTTACGTGATGAACGCATCTTCCAAATTGTTCATGTGGAACTTGTCAAAGATCTGAAATAATTCAGGGAAACGGGTGCTGTTATTCTTGAGCTGGTGCTACAGCCTGCATTACCATCTGCAAGAGACACATTTGGTTTCATGTAAATTTTGTTGTTTTGAAAATATTATATCATATCATATAAAGCCAGTTATATATATATATATATATATATATATTTATAAGCCACTATATATAGTGAGAGTGTTAAAGCTGCAGAGCTCTCACAGAAAAAGGTTTGCGCAAAAATTAAGTGTTGATTTATTAAGAGGTGGGGGGAAACAATGTCAAAAAGCCCTACTCAAGCAGAAATGCTTTAACCTTAATGATGCAATATATTGACCCACAATGACGGTGGATGAAATGACTATGAGAAGTATGAAAGAGTTCACTCAAAGTGAAAAATGATCAGACTTTACATTTCCATTCAGTTCTATGGAGCGTTTTTTTTTTTATCATCTTCAATTGATTTTTTTGGTTTTACAACATTACCAATTGGTTCATCCACAATTTCTCATGATACTTTTACCAGCAAAAATCCCTAAGGGTCTAATAGACTGAGGTCTGGTCAGGAGAGCACAACCAAAAATGGATGCAGACATTGCCCCATGTTTCCATGATGGGTAGTCAGGCATTTTAATGCTAACATTTTAGTCAAGCATTAATAACACAATTAAAAGTTCAGAGTTTTGTTTCATATCAATTCACTGTACAGTCATGCAGAGGTGTTTTCACTTAAGACGTCATATGATTAGGTTCGAGAAGGTGTTTGTGTGTGTGAAGAGTGAGGTTTTTTCTAGGACCTTTGGCACTCATATTACTTCATGTGTATACTGACTTCATGATGACCTCATCCGAATTCAATGAATTAAACGCACCTCTATGGATGAATAAACTTTCTTTTTTTTTTAAAGTGACTTTAAGGACTGAAAAATGTCATAATTGCGGTTGTAGAAACTTTGCACTCCATAAATGCAAAGTTGCTCAAGTGCAATAACAGGAATTAATATTATCAACTTGTCAATGACAGCATGTTGAAGTCGATAAACATAAATAAGAGCTCATTACAGAGTTCCTTACAGCTGGAGAGAAGGCATTGAGGAAGCTTGGAGGTTGTTGTTGGAGTTAAAACTATTATGAATGACGGAGCACCAAATACGTAATCAGCAGCCCATTACCAAATGAATAATTTAACACAAATGGTTGAATTCCTCAACTGATGCTGCTCACTTAAAACAAACTCTCTTCTTATTCCACAACGGAGATGGTTACTCTTCAGTGACATGAGGATTCACAGAATTAACAATCAACTGATTCTGATATAAAACTCTATGTTCAGTCAGCTGGTAAAAAGCACATTCAATTATTTGTAGATTTCTAGCAGAAGATTAACATCATAAGTTATAAATATGGTGAAAGTATTAAGAAACACCATTAAAATGCAATATGTTCAAATGCATATCTAACATTTAAAACCATCAAAACACCAGCACTGCCAGTTTCCCCATACCTTTCTAAACAGCATCCATAGACGTGTGTGTAGAACTCCTGAGTTATGCTCACCTCTCCTCCGCTGTGAGCCGTAATATGAGTGAGGTACCATGTTGGCAACCAGATCTAAGAGGTGTCTGGTGACGCCTTCTTGCAAGCTTTCTTGCCTAGTGTGGAACACTTGATGGGAGTAATAGAGAGAAAACAAAACCAAGCAACTGTGAGTTAGTTATTTATTCATGCACTGAAGCGAAACAGCTGTGAATAGTCACCTCTTGGCTTATCCTGGATGAAATAATGTGCTATTATCATGCAACATACTGACCAAATAAATCCAATAGAATGCTTCTAGTTTGAAGAAAGAATATTCCACATGCATGTTGAATTAATTGCAAAATTTTCTATCTGTCAGCTGATTTCAATGACCAGATCAAACAGGATATAGATAACTGCAACACATCGTTTTACTGACTACTCCAATGTATTCGACCCCACAATGAAAATCATTTTTAGTACTTTAGTACAGACCGATTTGCTGCTATGACCTGCTGTGAACATGATTCATAGCCAGACACCTGCTTCCATCATTGTTCCTGAGGAATTCATCTTGAACAAAAGTCACCCGCTCTGAAGTGTTCCTGCCTTTAAATGCTGCAACCGACTGCTTTAAGTCATACTACCCATTTGCTGTAGGGTTCAGGACAGGTTTTGTGAGGCCTCTCCAGAATTTTCCATGATTTCCTCTTAAACCAAGCCTTGGTGGACTGGTATGCATGGCATCTGACTTCATCTGCAATGTACAACAACGCCAACCGAGAGCTTCCTCACTGATGAAAAGTCCCTTTCCTTCTAGGATTTACTGAAACTCTTTGGAACCCACCTTACTTCCTACATGGTGTAGGTTTCAATTGCTTAAGGAAGCAAAGCAGCCCGAGAACATCACCAAACCACAGCAGGGCTCTACTAAATCAATTCTTTTAAACATATCCTTAATTCTTCCTCCTCCACACAAACCACTAATCCACAGGGCCAGAAATGTACAGTTTTGTTTCATCGCTCCATAGAACAGCATCTCAAAACTCCTTTGGCTTATTTAGATGGTTTTGAGCATACTGGAGCGGCTTTTTTGTTGTTCATCTGGGTCAGCGTTGGGCTACAGTATCTCACTCCGATAATGAGATAATTATCTTATTTTAGTGAGATAATAATCTGCAACTGAAATAATCTATTTATCTTGTTTCAATGAAACCCTTATCTAGTTACCTCCAGAAAGCACTATTTTGTTTGCTTGTGATATCAGACAGTTTCATCTGAAATCATTTGCCACCAATATATGCAGCAACATGCCTTCTCATCTCTGATAAACATAAAAATAAAGATAAATGAAATTTAGTTTTCTTGTGCCAAATACATTTTATTGCTTATTACTTCACTCACATTTGATTAAGGCAATATAACAAATAATTGCAACCATGGCAGCTATTTGCCTCCATATTGCAAGGGGGGGTAGGAATATTATTCTCCCGAATTTTGTTGAAAATAAATAATTTGTGAATAAATAAAAGTCTTCTGAGGAACAATGTCAAGCCGTCGGACTTAAGCAGAGGATAAATGTATTAGAGAACATCGAATATGACTAATGTTAATTGTTGCCTGCTCCTCATTAATTAAACCTAAAATATGATCATGATCTGATAATTTCTCTTCACTGTTGCTTGGATGCATGATTATGTCAATGCGGATTCTGATAACATTATTCATAACTATCAAACTCAGTCAAGTGGACATGATTTCCTCCCACCTTCCTCTCTGCAGATGCGTCATCCTCAGGGTGTTAGCTTGAGATTAGCCACATCGATGCTACGGAAGTAAAAATGTTTACATAGCATTTGGATCTAAAGTAATGCTGCGCTAACCGAAACAACTATGCTGACGAGAGATAAAACGCTTTCAGGGCAGCTATATGTGATCACTACTAGAAGGTGAGGAAGAATTTAAGTTTAACCTGCAAAAACATGCGTAAATTAATGTGTAATTGCGCTAACATGGGGTACTAATGTTGATAATGCTAAGCTGATATTAGCATGCTAACCCATAATGACTCCCATAAACAACCGTCTATATGAGTTTATCGGACTTTTAGGAAGAGAACCCCTTTATTGTGGCATTAAAATATATTGACAGTGTTTGGTCAAAATAACCGAGTAGTAAACTGCATCAAATTGAAAGATTATTGTTGACTTTCTGAGTGTGTAGCATGAACACCTGTTGCGTTTCTCTGCTGCTGTCAGATGAGACATGGATTTTCTCTCGCTGTTTGCGATCTACGTCGTACTGGTTCTCGCATGTATCATCCTAGTGTGCAAATACTCGGGCCAGCAGCAGACCCCCTTCACTATCCTCCTCAACTTTGTAGGAAAGGTAAGAGAAGGTCTGAACAGTGTATTTCCACTAACCGCCACTTCGTGGCGCTGTTAGACTGTTTTATCATACATTTTCCATAATACCAATTTGCTCTACAGGTGATCACACCGTTTACGCCGAAATGGCTCCAAACTGCTTCACAGCGGACCTTGCACAGATTGTTTCATCAAAGGTTTGTCAGTATATCATTTAATATGTTTAAACATCTTACCCTAGTGCTTTATAATTCTAATTGTGTTAATTGTTCCTCTGTCTCTGCGATTTGCCTCTGTTTGCAGGAACAACATGTTCATCTACCTGCATCTTCTTCTAGAGGCGGCTGTATATGCAGAGTTCACCTATGAGGTGTTTGGCTTCTGCAGGGAGATGGACACCACCCTGACCAGCCTCTCAGTGCCTTACATCCTGCTGGTCCTTAATACCTTCCTCTTCTACCTCTGTATCAAGAGAGACCCAGGTTAGTATTTAGTATTTGTTATTGGCGGCAATATAAGAACAGATTATATGAAATTGTGTTTTTTTATCCCCCCTAATATTCTTTGTCGGCGGGGACAGCTGTCCATCCATCCACGATTTTTAGTCAGCAGCATACATGTTAGTGTTCTGGCTTATAGGTCTATCAAACTCTGACTGGCTTTATGAAACATTATACATATTGTATATTAACACGAATAGTTGTGGTGCCTTTTGACATTTTCAACTTGCCTTCCCTGGGAAGATGATTTTCAAGGTGGAGTCTTGAAAAGTCTTGTCATCTTCCTAATAGCACAATTTTTTCAAATCCAAAACAATATACAATGCCTTCGGCTCTGTATATATCACCATTTAAAGAATAACCTTACAGGTGTGTTTGTTTTGTAAAATTTATTTAATTTATTCTTTTAGGATTTGTGCATGAATTATATATTGATTAATTAATTTATAGCAACATTTAAAAAAAATCTCTGTTGTTCTCAAAAGTATAAAGCTACTCATACCTGCAGGTGAGAAACAGTGACCTTTATGGTAGAGTAAAAAAACAAACAAGTATATCCTAAGTGGGAATGTTTGTTGAGCACATCAAAAGTTTCCCAGGTAATTCAGACTAAAGATTGTAATTTCAGGTGGTGTTTTCGAAGAATTTCTTGAGTTAACCACTGACAGTGGTTCCAAACAGATAAAACTCGTGTTGACAACTCACCGGAGATGTCCTTATCATGTTATTGCTGGTGGGTGTTTTTGCTGAACTCCTTTATTTCTGCCACAGGCACAATTACAAAGAAGAAAGTCGCTAGCCAGTGGCACATCTATCCTTATGATGGGAGGCTGTTTCACCCGGGAGTCTCCTGTCCAACATGCCGGCTTGTCAAACCGGCTCGCTCCAAACACTGCAGTAGGGCTTTTGTGTAGATGTATTTTAAACCAGATGCTCTTTTGCTTTGGCCTTTGGTCAGTGAAAGATACCCATAATCGCTCACTGTAAAGATTTTCTCTATTTCAGGGGTCTGCAACAGGTGTGTCCAACGATTTGACCACCACTGTGTGTGGGTGAACAACTGCATCGGGGCTAAGAACACACGTTACTTCCTGCTGTACCTCTTCAGTGTGTGCGCCATGGCTGGGGATATTGTTCTACTAACAGGAGACATGCTGCTTCATGCTGTGCTGCGGTCAGGGCTTTTGATGGCCAGTTATGTAGACAAGTATGGTGAACAGCAGCCAGCAGGGCCTCTGTTTGTTGTACAGGTGAGGCTGATCACACCGATGTTTGTTCAATGTAATACTTCATGTTGACTGAAATAATTGTATTTTTCCCTCCGTCCCTCTAGCATCTGTTCCTGACCTTCCCCAGAATCATCTTCATGCTGGGGTTTTTGGTCTTTGTATTCTTCCTGCTGGCGGGTTACTCCCTGTTCCATTTCTACTTGGCTATCATCAACCAGACGTCCAATGAGTGGTACAAAAGTCGCGGTTACGTCTGTCAGCACTGCCACCCAACTGCAGTAGCAGACCATCTCTGTAACCCGGCACCAGAACACTCTAAAAGACACTACTACAGCAGAGGGGTACTCCAAAACCTGGGGGAGATTTTCTTCCCTCCACAGCCTGCTCAGAAAAAGGACAACTGAACAAACACACTGCCTTCTATGTTGCTATGCTAAATCTACTGAACATCACTTGGTAAGTGCCCCAAAGAACTGGAGAAATAATGTTTACGTTGAATAGTTCTTTATGGGCTCCCACAAGGTATTACGAGGTGGTGCAGCTGCAAGCTTAGGATTGCAATCCCTTTTGTTATTTTTTTTAATCATTTTGATGCTATCAACTTAAGCAAGTGCTTTCATAGCTAAGGAAAACAAAAGAGAGAATTTGGCTGATTATTCACAATCAATTTTACCAAAACAAGATCCTAGTAATAATATATTTTCCCATTTTCATAATATAATGAAATGATCTATAGAGTAAAAATTCTCTGTTTTGGGCGACATTAAACCATCAGTAGGCGCAGAATCATTAGAATACATGCAAGTGCAATTAAATGCAGCCATTGGGCCGCCCATGAGCAAAGATGGAAGAACATTTACGTGCTGTAAGGAGGTAAGCAGAGACCCTGAGATGCCTAAAACCCAACTGGATGAAAAAATTTAAACTGAATATTTCATAAAACAGCAATGTCAGAAACAACATCAACATTTGAGTTTTTGGATTTTGATTTAACTGTAATCCATGAATGTCATGTCATGAAGTGTAATTGGTTAAGTCAAGGGAATATTGTGTTTCCTGAAATTAGTTATTTTCTGTTAGGATTAATAAAGTATTGTTGTGTTTTCTGTAAATGTGTTATCTCTGTTCTGGTTTTATTCATCACCATAGAGTTGGAGTCTTCCCTAACTTTCTTTAAATTTAACTCATCATTTCACCTTATTGTATGTTTTGGGCTCAACATCACTGTTTATGGTATGTTATTGAATTGGAATTTCCTTAACAAACATTTTGGAGCATCGAGTCATTTTCTAAATTTAATAATAATTTGACCATATATATATATATATATATATATATATATATATTACAACAACTGGTGTACATTTAATTGTTTAATTTAACCATTTGGCAGTGCCACTGCCTCCACTACCCTCAAGATAATGCCCTGGGGCTTACCTAAATAATTGATTTGGGTTTGGTTGTAACTAACTCAGCTAGGGAAAAGCATAACATTCACGTAGGTATCAGCGCTTACAGGAATTCCATGAAATGAGAAGGCAAGTAAATCAGGAGATAGCATGTGAATATTCAAATTTAACCATCAAAATCAAAAGGGAAAAATTTAGCAAGGGGGATAATAATCAAACGTAACGATTGAGTAAGATACAAGAGAAGGTAAGAAACATGAAAAGCATGGAATATAATAATTAAAAAAAAGGTAATAATAATCTGATTAGGAATAGTCAGTGTGGAGAGCATGAAACTGTGGAACGTGCATTACTTTCATGAAGAAAACATTTGAAAGGAGTAAGAAGCAACATGGGGACACATATGAAAAGTTTGGGGCAAGAAGTGACCAGGATTAAAGTATTGCTGTAATCTGAGGATTCAATGGAGGGGAGGAGGATATTAATCGGGTTTTTAGAAATGACAGGACAAGAAATGAGACAGCAAACCACTAAGAAAAAATTAGAAGACTATGAAGTATTTCTGTTTCCTGTTAATTAAAACCAGAAGGAGGCAGCAATACAACTAAAAAGAACGTTGTTCTGCCATTTAATCCCAGGGAATAAGATTGTTTTAAATAATCTATTTAAATATGAACTAATTTTAGATTAAGGGCACATTGTGCTACAGTAAGAATATGATAGAACAGAATAATATAGAGCAAACATTATCAACCCCCACGGAGAAATACAAGCAGAACAAACAAATTTATGTATACAATGGATGATTAAGTAAGTACAAAAAATATATATGTAAAAAGGTTACATTTATTTCACTTCATTATTTCACTGAGGAGAGAGTTTGTAGGAGAAGAAGAAGCTGCCGGACCGGAAGCTGGACCGGAAGTGGGTCTGCTTGTGTGGTTCCTGTCACTTTAAACCGGTGCGGAAGTAGCAGCTAAATTTGGCAATACTCAATGAAAAATCCGTGTATTATAGTCACTTCTCATATTCACCCGAGCTCTATCTGAACAGGTCGGTCCATATTTAAAAGAAAAGGCGAAGTTCTTTTTCAGAAACGGCACTTCCGAACTTTCCGTGACTTCGCTCAGGAGTGAAGACAACGTGACACCTAACGGGACGGATCGAGCGAGAGGATATTTTTATTCCAACTGGGAGGCCGTGAAGGTCGAGCTACTGTTAACCTGATGTCTGGGTCAAAATGTGCTCGCTTAAGCGGACATGGGCTGAAGCAACTGCTGGACTCGGTGGACAGCCTCCTGTTTGACTGTGACGGGGTGATCTGGCGGGGGGACCAGGCTATCCCCGGCGCCCCTCAGGTCATCAACCTGCTCAAGGAACATGGGAAGAATGTCTTCTTCGTCACCAACAACAGCACCAAAACCAGGAAAATGTACGCCGACAAATTGTCAGCGCTGGGCTTCACCGCGAAGGAGGAGGAGGTGTTCGGGACCGCGTACTGCTCCGCCATGTACCTGAAGACAGTCTGCAAGTTGGAGGGTAAAGTTTACCTGATCGGGAGCAACGCCATGAAGCAGGAGCTAGAAGCAGTGGGGATCGAGCAGACCGGTGTGGGACCGGACCACATCTCCGGCAAACAGACCGACTGGGCCAACGTGCCTCTGGACCCCGAGGTGAAGGCAGTGGTGGTCGGGTTCGATGAGCACTTCAGTTACATGAAGCTGAACAGAGCCCTGCAGTACCTGAGCCAGCAGGGCTGCCTGTTTGTGGGAACCAACAGAGACACCAGATTGCCTCTGGAGGGTGGCAAGGCGGTACCAGGTAGGGTGCTCACTGGATCCTCCAGAAGCACACACATGCGAGTGTCCACAGCACACGAGTCAACAGAAATGCTACACACATTACCAATCACACATTCTGAAGTAGTCAGGTGAAATATGAGGTATTGATTCTGTCAAACAACAATGATTATTATTATTCATTCTCAGGGCTGACTTGTTTATGTCAGGAGCTGACACTTGCTGCCGAGGGTTGAGGAGGGAAGACAGACACATCTTAGTCATGTTTTCCCAACTGCAATGCTAGTTAATTGTATTGAGAAAAATGCATATAAAAAAATGGCCAAAATATCAAAAGGCACATTTCAATAATATGGAGGATGTGTACATTAACTTTTGTGAAAAATAAATCTATAAATTTTAAATTATGCCCAAGAAACCTTGTAAGATCAGTTGAACTCCCTTACATTCAACTTGTAATCATGGAAATTACAAATAATCATAGAATAGACGCCCATGAATAGCTAAATGCACCACTTCTGCATTTGGTTGTTGCTTGCTGAAAGTTTTGTAATACTGAGTAATATTTGAGCTCTTTCCTGGAAGCAAATTTAACCACCAGAATGAGATTAAGCTTGAAATTGTTGCCATGGAAATAGACAAAATAAAAATGAAAAAGTCCCTAAAACCATACGGACTTGGTACTTGGTTGCTGTGTGCAAAAATGTGGCAAAAAATAAATAAAATTGCTCTCTGCAAACCCGTAGTTCAGATTTTTTTTTATATATAAAACATATAAAACAAGTCATCTTCCTGGAAATATTTTTTGTTCTAGCAAAAAGTTTTCTATTTACCCATAATTGATTTGAAACTACAAACACAGAAGCAAAAGGCAAAAATATAAGAGCATTTTCTGTGAGCTGGACATGCGATGATGACCCAAACATATTCACAAACTACTCAGATTGATTACATGAGTAGATTGTTTTCTATACAAAGGTACAATAAATAAAATGTTCATGAAATGTCACCCCCCCCTCCTCTGCAGGTACGGGCTGCCTGCTGCAGGCGGTGGAGACGGCGGCTCAGTGCCAGGCTCAGACCGTGGGCAAACCCAACCACTTCATGTTTGACTGCGTGGCCTCCCAGTTCGGCGTGAACCCCAAGCGCTGTGTGATGGTGGGCGACCGCCTCGACACAGACATCATGCTGGGATCCAACTGCGGCCTGAAGACCCTCCTTACCCTCACGGGGGTCAGCACGTTGGCAGAGGCTGAGGCGCATCGCGACAGTGGCTGTGCTCAGAGGCAGGGCATGGTGCCGGATTATTACATTGAGAGCATCGCAGACCTTCTTCCAGCTCTCCAGGGATGAAACTACAGCGTAGGAGCTTTAAACCTCAGGAGTTTAGCTTGTTAAACTCCACTGACTTTTGAAAGGGAATAGTTTATAAAATCATCAAAGTTACAAAGTCACTAACAAGCAGCTCACCGCTGTGTGACGGAGAAGTTTAAGACTGTAAACCGTAACTCAAACCTGCTGAATCAACCCAACTGATGCTTTATTACTAATAATATGAGAACAATTCTATTCAGTATTGTTTTTATTTTAATATATATTATATAAATATTACAGAAACTCGGTGAGTGTAGTGTGTGTTTCTTTTTCAGGATGGCGTAAAAGTCACTTATCCTGTGTGTGATGTAATCTCCTCTTAGGCAACTCCAAGTCTCAAGGAGCACAGAGCTGTGTCAACATTTAGGTAGTACTATGTGTCTGAGTGAAATGTTCGGTTCTCCAGTCTATAAATAACAGCCGCATAACTGGGTTAAACTTTAACTGAACTGGCTTAACTTGAGCTCTCTGTTTTTAAGTATTTTCATACCTCAGCAGAAAATGCTAACAAGTGCAGTTACATTCATGGGATGGTGCAATCGTGTGCTTTTTTTCATCATGTCATAAGTGAAACACTGACGTACACTTGAAAGGAAATTCAGTTTTCCTTTGATTCCCAGAATGCAATCCTAAAACAGATAATAAAACAAACTGTCCTCACTAAATCAGTGTCTGTTCTCTGTGGCTTTTTGGTCCCTCTTAGTGTTGAGCTTAGAGCGACCTTGGGCTGTCATCGGCTGGACGCAACAACAGTCAGCTGCGTATCACCTCTCACCTGTTGAAAGGTGCTTTCCAAGGTGGGACTGACTCTTCAGCTGCCTTACCCCTTTGTCCTTTGTCTGGGCTGTGGAGGGGAGCCAGTTCCTCTAAGTGTATGTTTGAGTGACGGGGCACAGGGGCAGTGGAGAGCTGGGTAACGTTAGACAGACAAATTAGACATCAAAATGGAGGAAAACGTAGAAAGACCAAATATGAAGTTTGGTAAAAGTTTGTCTGAAGTGGTGCCTATTTTGGGAGGGAATCAGTGAGGGCAGAGGAGGAGGAGGGGGAGGAGGAAGCAGGGGGGAGGAGGTCTGCAGGAACAAAGACAATCTGGCCAAGTGCACCGGATCTCAGAGAGACGCGCTGGTCATGATCACAACTCCATGTCGGTAGTCACGACGAGAAGGGAGCAGACCGAGTGAGGAGCCGTCAAGGGACACAGGATGGTGAGGTGCTGGAAACATTCAGACAACCGTTTGGAGGAAGAGCAGTGCACGGTAAGAAGAAGGCTTAAGTGCTCACCGAGGGAAGATCTGCACTATTATTTTTTACTATTTGTTTTTTGCTTACATACCAATTCAGTCGTTCCAGAACATCCAACAGTTCCATAGTGGGATGTGATTGAGCGCGTGTCTTATGTTTACATCAAGTCCTTTTTAAGTCATCACCTCTTCTATCCATCTCTTCAGGATGGGGACTCTGATGCATCCTCACACTCCCATTTCCCCCACAAAGCATTCTGGTTCTGCCTCTCGGCCTCTCTGCTCCTGGTCATCGTTACCCTCGGCTTGATGGGACACCTGGGGATGTCACGGCCTCACCCTCGGGTACTTATGACTCCCACTGCACCCACCAGAACCCAATACTGACCCCTGGTATTTATGACTTCAGTTTAATTAATTAATGTTTTTAATTAATTCTTTTTTTTTTTAAAGTCCTCACAGATTGTCCGGATCACAGCTCCAGATCCGACTGGAGCTGTGATCAACCAGTCGGCCGTTGTGGACCAGGAGAACGACCTGGTGACCTTCTCTTTGAACTCGAAAGACAATGAGACGTCGTCTGTGCTCTTTGATATCAAACATGTACGTCTGGATGATATAGATTTGATTGTAAAACAAAGACGATGTGCACATGACGAAGGGGAGTGTGTGCTGCTGTGTTGCAGGGTTTGATATGTTACAAACCTGTGGACCAGGAGAGCTGCTTCCTGAAAAAGATGGACACGTCTGACTATGACAACGTACACTCCCTCTTCCAGGAGTCAGCCCAGATGGTAAAAAGCAGAACTTCGACACATGTCATATAAAAGGTTCTCCCTCACTGCATTTGTTAAAAACAGAGACTAGGGCAAAATTGGAGAAAGTCATGGTTGCCCTTTAAGCGTTTCCAGGTAATAAAGTCGCCCAAACTAATGTGTGAACTGGACTTTCTGACTGTGACTCCTGTTGGGTTTCAAAAGTTCTGCATGACTTCTCTGCTCTCTAAATGAGGGGTGAAGTCCCTGCAGCTTTGACGGCAAGTAATCGTCTCCCCTCCATGGTGGAATTCTTCGGCACATCTGATCCCTCCAGGCCCCCTTGGCATTATATCTCCCTCAGGATCCCCTTACTGGAGACAGCCAGCCCAAGACTGGGAGCAGGCACAATGGCCACTCTGTATGAGGCCTGTTTGGCTTTCAGACTCCCGTGTTTGAGTCTGGTGAATCGGTTAATCAGAGGCCTGCTTTGTGGCGACAATATGGATGTCTTATGGTTTATCTTGATTCTAAATTGTGGTTTGGCAACAAGACCAGATGAAGGGACCAAAGTTATCCTGCAGGTAAACCGAGATGGAGCCCTGTTTATCTTTCATCTTTTTTTTGCACAATTACTATTTCCACACATTACAAGCCAAGTCTCAGAGATTTTGTGAGCCTGGCTTGCAGAGACTCTTTCAAACCAGAAGCTGATTGTGGTCTCTTAATCTCCGACAGGAGGGATGGGCCCCACATAGATGGAGTTGTCCTTCTGTTCTGCAGCACAAAGCCTCTCCAGGAGCATCCCAGCACTTTAAGTGGTCCACTATTAGAAGTGTACACAGCCTCAGATGAGTGACCTCATCAGTGAAGACATCAGGCTAATAGCAGCTTGTGTTTCATGCAGCATCGTTTCTCCCTGTCTCTGCCTCCGAGCTACTCATTCTACTTTGTCAGTTTTGAACCAAACATATTTTCTCACACTTGTTATGTGACGCTGCTCTATTGATCATCACAGAGGATGAAACTCTTCATCTGTGGTCATTCCCTCCCCTGCAGAGTCAAATCAACCTGAGTGGAAATGAGACCCAGAGGCAGAGGGAGTTTCTGGGCGTGCTGGGGTCCAGTCAGGTGGATGTGTCCGTGCTGGAGGAGCCTCTCCAGGCTCTGTGTCAGGACAGGTCCATCCACTGGACCAGACGGGCCGAGGGTAAGAAAAGGCAGACTCAACAGACATGAATATGAAAATGCCATGTCTAACAACAGACTTTCTAATCTTTAAGGCAACGAAAAAGAAACTTTGATGTCCAACCCTGGTTGTAAAGTTTCCACTTAGGTTTCCCACTGATGAATTGAAAAGCACAAAACAAAAAAAAGAAAAATGTGTATTAAGTCAGCTGTGAAGGAACAAATCCACTATGTACTCCAGTCTAACAGGTGTTCGCTTTGTGCTGCTTAGCCCGGCTATTCAGACTTTCTTTTTTAATATTTCTTTCATAGAAATCTTCTTTCATAGAATCCCTTCTGTTTTCCAGTAGAAACAGAAGGCATTCATGATACATAATAGATTGTTATATTTAAAATACCGGTGAAATAAGCAGCAACAGTCATTTCTGACATGATATTCTGGCAGCTGAATTTTCCCTGCCTACAGAGAAATGAACTCTAAACCAGTCAGGCTTCATCTAGTCGTCCTTTTACCTGTTAGGATTTGAGACGTGAGAACCAGACAACTGAATGAGAGGGATTATCATAATGTGAATAATGAATCAGGGGAGAAAACACAGTTGGAGTCGTAGACAAAGTGAAACAGTGCAGACCTTTTGAGGTTAGTAACCACATCTCAGGTATAATCGCCTCTACCAGGCATCATGGAGGTTAATATATGTTACTGACAGATTACAGTGTCTGATGGTTTGTAATAGATATGCTACACACTGGAAGAGATCGGGATGAAGGGAGTTTTTGTTTTTTACTTATTATTTCATGTTTAACATTTTTCTAATACAAGTGAAAAGGAAAGGAAAGGGGAGAACAAAACAAACATAAAAAACAACAACAACATCAGTGGGGTACCGCAAAGAGATAATGCCTGATCAAAAAGATAAAATAATGCTCATTATCTTACAAAAACAGTCGGGTAGGGGTTGCAACCTTTGGCTCTCCATTGTAGATGTGCCATTTCATTGTTTCAGGCGAGGCGGTTCAGGATCATATCATATTGTTCTTACTGACGTCCTTTAAACAAGCAGTAAGCAGGATTTTACACAGATTTTACAAACCTAGATCTTACTTATGTTAAGACACATTTGTTTCCAGAATATTTGAATTTTAGGACTAACGTCCAAAATTTATGGGAATGATTGAGCAAAGGTAAAACTTCAGGAATTCCCCAACGGTCTCCTGATCAGTGGCTGATGACGCAGAATGGTAGGAATATTATATCAATTTTCTTTTCAGGTACTTTAGAGAAGCGACTATCGGGCGGGGCTTTTTTTTTGCCTCTTTTACTTTCGAGTTAGAACGTTGGGCTCGTTTAGAAAGATGGAAACCTTATTTCAGGTGTGAAAGTCGTTTCTAAGACAAAGGCCCTCTTTCAGCCATGGGGGAGTTTTTAAATTTAGTCAGCGTGCAGCTCAATAGTAAACCGATACGTGTCATGCTGAAACCTGAACATGATCTCTGACCTTTCCACTGATGCAGTAAAAATGACAAAAAAAACAAAAAACCCACCCTTAAACTCACTCAACAGCTGTAAACGTGGTACAATATCATACAGTAAAGTAAACTTTATATAAATGGTCAATACCCCCAAAAAACTGTTCAGAAAAACTATAATTTCAAGCAATTAATTATTTATTATTAGTATTATTACCTGAATGATGTGACAGATTAATCGTCAAAGTAATTCAGCTATGCAAATTTTTCTCCATCTTTAGTTTTACCTTTATTAACCCAAATTAATTTAGCCTTCCGTGAAAATGAAGGGGGATATAAAACGGACCAAATGGAGCAGTTATCTGAAATCATTTTTGAACTGTCCTTCCTTACAAGAGATTTGTAATGTTTCCCCCTTGAAAGTATATATATATATATTTTTTTTTTCGTTTAATTTCAGTACAGTTTTTCTCTTTATTTTAATTTATATTGCTATTATAACCAAATATATCATTTTTATATATTTTTTGTCACAGCTGGGTTAATATAAGATAAACCTTTATTAGTCCCACAACGGGGAAATTGCAGATATATCAATATATATAGATATATATATATCATATAATATCAAACAGAACATGCGATTAAATCATAACAATTGTTATTAAATGGACTGAAACTTACATTTTGTTACATAAAACAAGGTCATCTGGACTTACGTGCTAAATAAGTAATAAATAAAGGATAAAACTGTGTAAGGAACTGTCTTTAAACGGTTTGTGTCACCATGGTTACTATTACTATCATTATAGTTTTTACTATTACTGTATTTTTTGCCTGCCCTAAGTACTGTTTGAATCTGTATTGATACCAGACACTTGAATTTCCCCTAGGATAAATACAGTATTTATCTATCCGGTTATTTATGGGTAAAAATAACGTTTTAGTTCTTTAGAACTTCAGTTCCCCAGTAAAGTCTTCTCCCTCTCTGAGTGTGTGTTATGTTGGTTTCTGACTCACTGACATCTGTGTTGCTCTCAGGGCCGGGTAAACAAAGGCTGGTCTACTTCTGCATCGACATCTGCTTTCCCAGCAACGTCTGCGTCTCCGTTTGCTTCTACTACCTGCCAGAGTGAACGCATGCACCCCCTCTCCTCCCAGCCAAAGATCAGGGAAACAAAGTTTGTCTTTTAGCTACCCTCTTCAAGAAAAAAAATAGCAGAACAAAAGCCAGCTTTGACTTTTTCCTTCATACAGACGTCAGCAAACCAGCCAAGCCTTCCAGTTCATTTCCATTCTGAGAGGGGAGATTGAGACGGGTTGTCACGGTTATCACCAAAGCCCCGTCGTCACTCTCTTCATGTGTAATACCCTCTCTGGTGGCACACTGGAGAGATTACAGAAGAAAGATCTCCTTTTGTACGGGGCTCTAACTGTATTTCTTGTAACCCACTGCTGCAGTGTCATTATGTGTAACTGTTACTTTTGCAATGAGTGCTTTTATCCGTCTAATAAAATAAACATAAGAAATCTTTGCAAATTCTTTTTGAAGAAACAGAGAAAACTCAAAGGCAGTAAGCAATTTTTAACAATGATTTTTTTTTTCATTTTCCTCCACATACTTTCCAAACCACAGTAAAATTGTCTTTGAATGAAGAGAATCAAATCAATTATATATATAATTATACGTGTCACACATGAAAACTAAATAACTTCCACATAATATCCCAGTTGGTGTAAATGATAAGGTGTTAAAATAAATGCGGTGCACTATAAAAACCTGAAGTTGAAAAAGGGTCTCCTGATGTGTTTAAATGCATAAAGGGTACCTCATTATTATAAGACGTATTTTAATCAGAACAATTTCTACACTGATGGTACAAAGATGTTCCTGGGTGATGGAATTTGGCCCAAAATGGTGTGCTATACCTTTAGTTAGAGAGTTCTGGCCTTACTGTGATGCTGAATACTTATAGACACCTGCTACAGAAGGACATTTCAAACATCTTGGAACATACAGCAGATCTGCATTGTGTTGCTCAAACACAGACCTCATCTTTCTCAAAACGATCACGACTGGGGAATTTTCAATAACTCCCATCTTCCACAGTGTCTGATACTTTTCTGTCTCTATTCTGTCCAGATCTGCTCAGTTGGTCGTCTCCTGTGTCTTCATCTATTTCCTCCTCAGCCGAGAACGCTGTCATTAAATGCCAGACACACCACCGCCTTCTGGTGGCCACTGTACTCCCTCTTGATTTCCCCGGTCTCCACGCACCACAGGCGAGCCAGGTTGTCTGAGGAGGCTGTTGGATAGGAACAAGCGTAAGGATTTAATATTCACATCAAGATATATTTACACAGAAAATATCAAGTAATAATCCGGTAAAGCCTAAAAGGCTACTTAATCTCAACTTCATGGGCAGCAGATGGAAACAACAATGAAACCCAGTTAAACCACTGCATTGTAACAAATGTTGACCTTGAAAAACATCAATTAAAAACAGCAACACCTTATTAATTAAATATTTTTAATTTATATCTTAATATCGGATATTTATTCCCAGGCATTTTCAGCCAAAATTAAAGAAATAAATCAATATTTTAACAACAAAACTGCCGGATTTTAGAAGTGTGGGATCAATGTGTTCATTGAAGAAAGGCTCTGAAAACTATACAGACGATGCTTTATAATGAGAACTCATTTGCTGAGGCTCATATACTGACCAGTGACAATATACTGGGAGTCTCCAGAAAAAGCACAGTCCCACATCCAGCCTCTGGACGTCTCTCCAGGATTGTTGCTCTTGATGCTCAGCTCAGTCATCAGAGAGAAATTGGATGTCCTCCAGATCTTACAGGTCTGGTCGGCCGAGCAGGTGGCCAAAAGACTGAAAATGAACACATATTATATAATCATCAACAATATTGTATCATTATTATATTTTATTTTTATTTTGCGATTGTAGCAGTTTGCTTAAATATGTAATTTTTAAAGATCGTTAAGATCCATTAACTTCAAGTCTACCTACAAAACCACAAGTTTGTATTTGAGAGGTAAGAAGCAGAGAGAGTGTGTAAAGGACAGGTGCACCTACGTGGAATCAGGGCTAAATTTGCAGCGTAGGGAGTAGCGCTTGTGTGCAGGGATCTTAGTCTTTGGAATGAGCTGAGTCACCTCGTCTCCGATGCCTCCAGCGAGGTTCCACACATAACAGTTGCCCTGATAAAGGAAAACAAAAGGACTGAGGGAGGCTGATTCATAATTGAATGAGATTTTACGTGTCAACAATGAGCAATGTTTTAGAACTGACCGAGCTGTTGACTGCTGCCATGTAACTCGCGTCTGGGTCAATATGAACTGAGTTGACTGAGACATCTGGCTCAGGAATGAGCTGCTCATTGTGGTCAGTCTTCAGATCCCAGATATGAATCACTCCACTCTGGTCTCCAACAATCAGCTCCGCCTAAAATCATACTGAATGTTTATGGACTTGTTTGGCCACGACAAAACACTCTAATGGACTTAAAGCAAGGATATATCCTGGACTACAAAAAACACATGTAAAAAAAAAAACATTGCTGCAAATGAATGAATTTTCACCTGATTGGGATGCAGGCAAACACAGTTGATTGGAGCATTGACCTGGAAAATCCTCTGACATTGTAGATTTCTTGACCTGGGAGGAGCAGTAAGTATCTACATCAGGTTTGTTTACCTCAGAACAAATCTTTTTCAGTATAACAAGCTGCCTCCGCAGTACCTCAGGTCCCATATGCGGGCCATGCAGTCTTCTCCTCCTGTGTACATCCATCGGCCATCTTCATGGAAGCCAACTGATGTTATGTTCTTACTGACGCCATCATAGTTGATCACCGGGTTGGGGTTGTTAGAGTTCAGGTCATACATGCGGATGTGCTGATATCCTGAAACAAAAAGTTGGATTTTTTTGTGAATTAAAGCAGTATATAAGCATATTCAACAAATTTAAATCAAAGCTTTGCGATTCGTGACACTAAATGAAGACATTATTTTTTAGAGAAAAAAAACACTGAACCAACCTGCTGCTGCAATCATACTCCTGTCGGGTGTGACCTCAAGTGAATTTACTTGCTAGAAGCCAATGTTAAAGAAGTAGATTTTTTAGGTCTGGGTTATTTCTAAATTTCACAGCTAAGTTATAGTTTGCAAGCTTGAACAATTTTCCCCTTATACAAAAAACAGAGTGACTCTTAAACGATGGTGCCATCCACAAATCATGAAGCTGCTGCAAAGACATCAAACAGCAGCTCATTGGTATCAACCATGTTGATTTTACTGACGAAGCGGATATTTCTGTCTTAGAGCACTCAATTTAAACTGCTTTGATGGAATAAGTGTGTATTGGTGATGTGGTCTGTCTGTATCTGGATCAGTTGCTTCAAGACCCCTGAATTTCCCTTGTGATCAATGAAGTATGTATTCAACTATGTATGTATCTAGGATCTGCCTGCCGTCCTAAATAATTTAAATATCACAGTGCAACGTTTGAGTCCCAGTAAAGATACAGAGTCCTGGTGCTGGACGGTCCTGGTGCAGATCCCGCTGTGGGCCTGCCAGAACCGGACAGTGTGGTCGTATCCAGCCGTAGCCAGAATGACCGGGTCGCTGCCCACCGTCCCCTGGTTTACATTCATGCTTGACTGCTGGCTGTCACTGGTCGGAGAAGATAGAAATACATTAGACAGGCACCCGCTGCAGTTTAATTACAATCTTAACAAGAACTTAATTTATCGTCATGTTGTGATAATAAAGAACTTATACCGACGCTAAAAGCTAGGGTTAACAGTAAAACCTCGATAAATTACAAAACAATGAATGCTTCTATAGTTAATTTAAAACCTAAACAATATTGTAAGAAAATATTTAGATTTAACATATTGTTTATACCACTAAAATGAGCAACATTTTAGCTACCTTCAGTTGTTCTTGTTGACAATTTGGTACATCACTGTAATGTGTCCGGTAGCAACGCGCACTGGCAAATGTTCCGCTTTGAAAAGTAGCGCTTTGTCGCCACCTATTGGCAGATTTTAATCATCGCAAAACAAGTGGCGCACAGACCACAAGATCCTACAGTAAGTCATCAACCAAAATCAAACTATGGTGACTTGTCCCACTGTTTATTAAACGCTGTGGAAAGCGTAATATACATATTTATTAATTTTAAATTAATCAACAAGACCCCGTGGTGACAAATGAGTCTTAAACTGTTTAAAAGCTACGAAAAGTTCTTCACACAGCTTTATTTTGGATTTTAACGCATGAGGTGGTCACTCACTCATTTGTCTCTCTGGAAGGGCAAAAAGGAATTTCCAGACTTCTCTCTCCATAGCAACACTCAGCAACGTCACAATGTGTATATACTATATGGAATTGACAAGGAATAAGTGAAATCTGTTTCAGTGTTAATAGTTTGTTCAAATGAGAAAAAAAAAGAATTATGTTACATAATTACAAATCTCGAACAAGGATTTAGCATTTTTTAAATAATTTCATAAATGTGTTCTAGATTGTCCATTTTATATCCCCCATAATACTCACTGAAGGAGAAATGAATCTGGTGTTTTATGGATTAATATAAAAAAGGTTTATGAAAAAAAAAATCTTGTCCTCTGATCATTTGAGGAAAAGGAATTAACCTAAGGAGTCTCAGTTATCTTCTTAGATATATGGATTTTTTACAGACAGAACTGTTGTAACTCAAAATTGCCCGGTATGCTCAGGTGCGAGTCTCATCCCAGAATCTTACCATTCAGATCCAGCAGAATCATTATATCCTTACAGTCAGCCAATCTACAAAGTTCAGGTTATCTTGTCCTTCAGACAGAACGGCGATACATTTTTCAGACATAACATAATTAAGACTTCAGAAATAAGTGGAGCAAAAGGAGTATTTTCATTTCCCTGATACTGGTTAAAAAAATATGCGTGTATTTTCATGTTGTAAATCATCTGCAAAGTTTCAAATTTGATATATTTTTTGGAACACAACAGAAACGGAAATCTGTGTTCCCACAAATCTGTCAAACAACTCCACTTTTAAACAAGAAAAAAATAAAACAAAATCCGTAAAACCCTGTTGTAATAAAGAACGTTACAGATCTCTGTCAATGCCAGCATTTAAAAATAAAAATCAGTCTGTTGAATGTTCTGGTCATTTGGGTTTATAGATTTATTAACAAATGCTTATAATACATGTTTGTTTGAGGAAATCAATGAATTAATCGATATGACTTTGAGAAACAAACAAAAACAAAAAAAACTAAGTCACAATAAATATTTATGTAAAAGCAAATATTCATAAACTCATAGCAAAATAGTGTAAAAGCATTTTTAAATTTAAAAGCAATAAATAAACAAAAGTTCAATGAAGTCATTATAACTTGTACAGAAAACTGACACACCACATCACATGATGTCGATTATGATGGTTTATTGGTAGGTTTTGTAGGTCAGTGTTAGAAAAGCTTTAGTAGCAATACGCTAAAAAAAGTGTCGTATTTACTTAATTGCATTATGTCAACTAATTCTACAAAATAATTTGATCTAAACCCAGATAGCTCAACTTAAAATTTTTATCCAGATCATTGTATTATTATTGTCTGAAAGTCAAGAAAGTAAGTTGGCAACAACTTATAATGTCTGAAACATCATTGAACTCCAACTCAAACACCAACATGGTGGCCTTCACAGAATAAGTATATGAAAAGTTCTAGCTGGTTTCTAGAACAGCTCAAAAAGTGTTTAATTAGACAATGTCACATATATAAATGTTGAATGTGTGGTCTTATAGTTATACTTTAACTCACATACTTTAATGTAATACTTTTGTAATTTTAAGACAAACTGAAACATTCTTGAGGTGCAACGTTTTTTTTTTAGTACCTGGGACTTTGAGTGAAGTTATCATCCATAACACAAAGGACCACCTACTCAAGAAATTTTATTTATTTTAGTGACTGAGAAGTCTGGGAAATCCACCATCTATGTGCCAAGTTTGTGAAACCACGATACTTTCAGGGCTCAGAAATAATAGTAACAGGTTCCCAGCAGCTTCCCTGCATGGTCCTTTATTTTCTTAAAAAGTGAGCTGCTGTTGGAAAAGTTGGTTGCTCACTAAATAAAGGTTGTGTGATATATCTGACACAGCATATTACCAAGTATCTGATAAATTAGTTTATTTAACATATGGAACAGCAGTTAACTCAACAATACATTTGTTTTTAAATGTATATGTTTAATAAATATGTTAAATAAATACATAAATAATGCAGAGAATCTATTGTTTCCACAAACGTAAAGCTCACGTGACCTCAAGCGTTGTTAATATCTGTCAATCAGAACAGCAGTTGAAGCGGCCGACAGCAACACCAGCCTCCTGCTACAACAGATTGAGCTGTGATCACATGCATTGCAGCAGGGTGGACATGTGCTGCTTCACCTCTCCTGGGTCAGCCAGCGAACAGTCCAGCACCACCCCTTTGAGGCCAGTCCTCAACTTCGTGGAAGGAAGGATCTACAACAATTAAGAATTATTAAACACATATCCAATTTGGTTAAAAACCTAACACAAATTGTATATAATCTAAAGCTAAAGTACCTTCACGTATACTTTGCATCTCTCCAGAAGAAATTTCCACTTCAATGCCGTTCGCTGGTCATCAGTCAAACTGGTGAACTCCTCTGTCTGCAACATACAAAATGAAGAAGTAAAGATGATAAGTCTGTCATGTGGGATTGCATGAGGAAGTCATGGGAAGTATGTTAGAGTAGTACAGGTTATGTATGAGAGCGGCGGTGAGGAGCCTAATAGAAATGATGGATGGGTTCAAGGTGGAGCTGTGATAGCACCATGAATCAGTTCTGAGCTCCTTCTTGTTTGCTATGATGGTCAATGCAGGGGTCTCCATGGGCTCTGATGTTTGCAGATGACATTGTGATCTGAAGTGAGAGAAGGGAGCAGGTGGAAGAAAACCTGCAGAGGTGGGGGTATCTGCTGGAGGAAAGGAATGAAATTCAGTTGCAATAAGACAGAATACATGTGTGTGAATGAAAGGGAGGCAGTTGGAACAGTGAGGATTCAAGGAGTAGAAGTGGAGAAGTACTTGGGGTCAATTGGAGCGTGGAAAGGAGGTGAAGAAGCGAGTATAGGCAGGGTGGAGAAGAGTCACAGGAGTAATTGTGACAGAACAGTAGCAGTAAAAGTAAAGAGAGGTCTACAAGATGGTAAAGAGTGCAGCCCTGCTCTTTGATGGTTTCGAGAGGGTGAAAAGAAACAGGAGGCAGAGCTGGAGGTGGCAAGGTTAAGAAGATTATTTTTGAAAATGGAGAAAATGGACGGAATTAGAAAAGAGGACATCAGAGGGACAGCCCAGGTTAGACACCTGGGAGATAAAGTAAGAGAGGTCAGACTGTGATGCTTTGGACACGTGAAAAGGAGACACAGTGGATCTGTTGGCAGATGGATGGTGAAGATGGTGCTGCCCAGCAGGAGAAAAAGGGGAAGACCAAATGGGAGGTTCTGGATGTGGTGGAGTTTATTTGCAGTAGAAACTCCAAAATATAAATTTGAAATTATTTTTATATCTTTATCTTAATCCCCCCTTTCTGATGTCAACCCGTTAATCTCAAACACATGAGAGCCTACATGTAGAACTGAGGCTGACTAATAATCCTTCTGTGAGTCGGTACTGACCGTGCAGCCGAGTGTCTTCTCTGCCACTGGGCTCCTGAGGCTGCAGGCGTAGAGGGTGCCGGTGTGATCCGTCAAGTCCACCAGCAGATCAAAGCCTGGGCTGGCTGAGAAGACCTGATCTCTCGATGTACATAACTGGTTGCTGCAGCTCAGCATATCATCACTCACCTGAAACCGACACTTGGAGCTGAGACAGGACAGAGGTTAGACGGATAAAGGGATTGTTTATGACGCATTTGAATTTTTCCATTTAGGATGTACAGATGATTGAGTCAAAAGGGAGCAGCTATTTTATTATGCATCCACTCTATACTCATGTGTAAACTCACCACCGTGTCCTGATGACCTTTGACACAGAAGAGTCGAGGTCAAGCTTGGAGATAAAGCTGTATGAGATGCCAAAGAAAGCCTCTGGATTCTCCTGGGTCTTCTGCTTCAGCTGTCTCACCGTGTACACGTCAGTGATGGAATCCACTACGGGGACAACAACAGCAACATATAGTCTAGTCTGCAGTCTGTTCTTTAGGCCAACATACTACCCAGGATGCACTTCTCACTTGGTCATCTGAAGTGTTTGTGACACAGTGCTAATAACACTACATATTTTTCTTATTGTTGAATAATCAATGAAGAGATGATGTTTAGACACACAACTTTTACGAGTCGTGTTCTATCATCTTCAAGATCAAACAGAGAGAGAGACAGAAATGATAAATGGAGAACTCTTACTCTTCCCCTTAACTTACCAGGAACATCTTCTTGTTTCTCAACCTGATCCAGTGCTCCAGACTCAGATGCCTCTTTCGCGTAGCTGAACAACAAGCTAGCCTCTCTGGTGTCTAAGAGTAGATGAAATATTCCACTCTACAGTAGGAAGATGATTTTTCTATTCATTGTACACTGTCATATTTTAGTAATTGTTGCTGTTACATCTTACCAGGATTGACAGTGATGATAGTTTTGGAATTAACGGTTGCCGTCATGCCTTTGCGGAAGCTGTCAAAGTTAATCTTTGCATCAGCTATGAAGAGCACTTTGAAGAATAAAAGTTCCAACAACATAAACACATGGTTATATTTCATATATACATTTCAGTGTCCTTCTAATACAGCAAGTTAATGATTTGTGACAGACTGGAACAACAGTGTAATAAAGATTTATTCTGTGGCTGTTAACTTACCCGTCTCCTTCGGTATCAGTGTTTGGACGAGCTGAATGGTTTCTCTGTCCCAGCTGTGAGTTAAACAGAGGTCATGGAGGTAGTTTGGAGAACAGAGTGAAAATCAAACATGCAGGCAGGTTAATTTAAAGCTTCATGCCACTAAAGATGTACGAGGGTGATCCAAAGGGCCACTGAAATGCAATATGGCACAAAAGCAACACAAGTAATAAATCTCTTCATTTTCCAAATGAATTAAAGAGCATGACGCACCAGACGAGAGGGAAGGCAGAAACAGAGTCATCAAAAAGCTTCAGTTCCAGCCTCTGCCCTTTGCGATTGTCTGAAGTGGTGAACTGCTTTGGCTCTCCAATCTGCAAAATGTAAACAGAAGATTCAGAAGTTCTATTCATAACAGCTTCTCCTCCTGTAAGACACGCATTGACACTGAGGGCAGGTTATGAACTCTTTCTGAACTCGGGGGCACATCTTTGGGGTCATCATGGTGAATCTGTACATTCAGGCATGGCATCGTGTTAGCGACAGACTAAAAACACACACCGTGCACTTGGGCAATGTATAAAGAACAGAGTAAGTCATATCAGAACTTTTTCTAACTAAATCAATGTTTGCTCACTATTCACACACTCAGCCAAAGACTTGATACTTTTCAGTCCTCTCACTCCAGAATAAACGAGGTTCCTCAATGAGACTCAAATTCTTTTTCCATAATTGGCTTTCTCAAACTTATGTTGGACTATCTTTAAACTCTCCTTCTTGGTAATGTTTTGAATCTCTGTACAAGAAGGATTTGGCTTTCAATGAGCTCATCTATTTCCTCTCACATTCCCTGTTTTAAAACACCTTAAATATCTATTATATTCTAAAAATGTTATCCCCAGTTTGAACTATGATCGATTCAATGACTGACCATTTAAGGTTGCAAACCATTACTGCTTCAGTGATATCCTAAAGGCTGGACTGAGGTTATTTATAAGATTCAGATGATATATATAAATATACACAAAGCTGATATAGACATACTAAAAATAAAAAAAAGGGCGATTCAAAAATAAGGAGATGACCCTAACCCCATACACATCCATTCTAAAACACTCTGATCAGAAAAGCATAAACTATTTTACTTATTTATTTTGGGAGTTAGATTTGAAGATTGATACCACTCTCCTTTCCGAAGCATTAGGTTTGATTGTGAAATCTGCCAACCAGCACTTCGAAAGTAGTAATCAATGTGTTGGATCCAGCCCAGGCCAGAAAACAGTTTGATATTGTAAAATGATTAATTACTGTCTGTATTAAACTAACAAGAAACAATGTGTAATTAATGAGCTCTAAATGTTGCTGGTTTGTGGATTTTGTCAGTGAGTTGGGCCATTTGTTTTCTTGTTTCAAGTCGTCATGCTGAGATAAGGTACTGGTGGTACAGGCAAGCAACATCAATCTTCTCATCTAACTCTGGACAAATGAATAAGTGTTTCCAAAAATCACAAGCTATTCCTTTAAAAAGATGTTTACTGTAATGTATACAGTTATCTCCAATGTTTACATTTTCTCAACTTAGAGGTTTTGGTCCACTCTCTCCAAATATTCAGAAGAGCATTCTCAGAAATGAAGAAAAATAATCGCATCGTAAAAAATGTATTGAAAGGTGAATTTAATTCTAGTATACTCTGGTACTGTGTGTACTGCACCCTACCGATTTCACTGCAGCCAGAACATTTATTACTTTGCCATCCAAATTCTGTCCGTTGGCTACAATGTCTCCCAGAGAGTAAAAATCTCTGGAGTCCTTTACTGGTAGGTGGAGGAGTGGCGACAGCCTGTCGATGGTGTCTACATCAGCACACAGGCACACCTGGGAATGTGCCTCTGACACCATCAGCCTGTAGAGGCTGACACAACAAAAGCATATCTTTGAACAAATAAGTTATTTGATTTACAAGACCAATCATATTAAAGCACATTTTACTCAGCATTATACTGTGTGGACCTCACTTCACTACAGCTATATAAACTCGCTGCATGGTGAGGATAAAATCTGTTTTGAAGGGGGTTGATTACCTGGGTGTTGTGGGACAGAATTTTTCCCCTTTTTCTGGGTCTTTGTTGGAAACCAAAGCATTTTCGATGACGACTGGAAAAAGAATGAAGTATCAATATTGGTAACAGTCATTAACTCAGATTTAAAGTTATAAACATTAAAAAAAATGATCTTGCTATTACATTTATTTTTAGATTTGTTGTAATATGGACATATGTCAAAAGATGCATATATAGCAAATATTATGAATAAAATATGCATTTGTCTTTCAAATCTATCAAGTACTTTTAAGAATTGTGTGAACTTTGAGAGTTCTGTCCTCACCACAGTCTCCAACACCGAAGCTGCTCGAAAGAATGTTGATGTATCCATCGTTTCCCCAGGCAGTCACATTTATAAAGAAATCAGATGAGTCCCTGATTGTGAAACCAAAAGTGAATCTGTCCACACCAAAATCTGAAAATCAGAGTTTGATTAGGTCAGTCCAGCTTTACCTAAAATTATTCAATGAGATAAAAAAGTATATCGGATTATTTTTTCTCCAATAGAAGAATCGGGTGGGGGGAAAGACACTGAGGTATAGTGGTGTTATGACAGATTACGTGCACTAACATGAAAAAGATACTTACGTTTTCTGTCAGGAAAGCTTTTTACATCATTTTTCACCATGACAATGCCTACCACTTTCTGAAAAAATATATTACAAAGAAAGGGACATTAACGACGTGGAGTTTTAGAATGTTATGAAATAAACTTGAACGACTGTAAATTCATCCTGTTTCACTAGGTGCAAATACAATATTACCCTTGTGCTTCACTTCGTGAAGTAAAACTCATTGAGGACATAAAATATCCCCTTGATGAAACAGCCATCAAATATCATTCATTATCATTTTGCACTTTTACTGACTTGATCTGTTTTAACATAATCTCAATCTAAAATTTCAGTTTTAGTCGGTTTTCATCAATGGGGACATTCTTTTGTCTGAAACATGCTGTGAAGATAAATGTTGTTAACACGATTAATTATTAACTTTATTTTATTTACTATCATATAAGAGGTTGAGATGATAAAATATCCCTCAAAAGTCCCACTTTACAAAACCCAAACTATTGTATTGTATTTTCTCAGCCCAAATTATGAGAATAATTACAAGTGAAAAGACAAAAATGTCCCTAATGAGACAAAAGGGTTCAGAAAAACATATAAATGCCTTTTAGGTTTAATGAAAGGCTGCAGTACGATTTAAATATTACTTTAACTTATATTATTTCATAAGTTATTACAGTAACTGGCTTAAAGTCATGGGAACTCACAGGGTGGGAGAAGCTGGGATGCAGCTCAGATATAGCGATGTAGTTTTGAGCTGCCATTTAATTTGTTCTTCACTTAGCTGACTGATTCCTACCTTATCCAGTTTAATCACTTAAACAGATCCTATGAAAGAGAAGTAAAACAAAAGCAACGAGAGTAAGCAGTATGGTTTTAATTCACCTTGATTAAAAAAGGACAAATTTCTTTCAGCACATAGACTGGATGAATAAGCAGCTAGCTAACTAGCAAACAGAAAAACAGCTGGCATTAGCTAACAAAATAACTACTCTACTCTGACAGGAAGAAGTGACTCTGGAGTTATCTCATCAAATAATTCTAGGTCCAACTGGTATAAAACAGCATTTTATTTGGCTGTGTGTGATATATTTTGCCATTTAAATAAGTTTTACATTTACCTGGACCTGTCGTCTTCTGCATATTAAGTTTTGCGCGGCAAAAGCTGTTGCTCACGAGCTCAGATGATGCCTTCGTAGTAGTCGGAAATATTAACACCAATGAAAAAGCCACTCCTGCAAAAAAAATTATTAATATTGAAGTGAAAACGTCCACGTATGGACACTGTCAAATATAAATATATTTCGTTGATATGCTTTATTTTATGCTATATGTGATTTATATCACATGATGTTATATGATTTGTCAGAATAAATAAAATATAAGCAATAGTTTAGTCAAAGCTATGGCTTAGCAGCACAGATGATAGCTTACCATCAAAAGGAAATTTCACGATTTAAAGTAAAGCTGCTGTTATAAGGAAACGTTTTAGTCTTTAAGTAGAAAATGCAGCCATAAGACTCACAAATAGATGTATTTCAGTGATATGTTTTATGGTATGCTGAATATGTTTTTTTTTTTTTAAATCTTAAGACAAATAATATAAAATAACTTAAAGCATAACAAACGTGAGAATTCATTTTAATGTATGATGAATACTATCTAATCACTGTGATGTCACTCACTATTTTATTACTCTTATTATTAAATCATTTACGTTTACAGATAAAATCTTTGTTGGGATTAAAATCTCTTTTCCAAGGGTGTACTGGACAATTGCATTTTGAGGAACAAAAAATGTGTTCAATCGAAAATACAGTAACACATGGATAGTTGTGATCCTTTTGGTCATAAGAACAAGTGAATACTTAATAATTCAGGCAAGATCAAAACTCCATCATCATAACTCTCTGTTCCGCTGGATAACTCAGTGGGTTACACCACTGACTTTCGTCCAGGAGGCTTGGATTCGAATCCCAATCAAAAGAGGGTGTGGCAAAAATCCAGTGTGGACCCTTATCCAAGGTCTTTAGTGCTACAAGCCTACCCAGCCACATCTAGTGCCAAACCCAAACCCGGATAAATGTGACATCTGTGTCCAACGTAAAACCTAAGCCAAATCGATACATGGAACCGGAAGATCTGCTGTGGCAGAAAGAAATTGCTTGCTATCTTAACTTTCTTTGTATGGTGAAATAAAAGTACTACTATTTATCCTGTATCATTATGTCCATTCTTCACTTTTTTTTTTTTACTAAAGTCTGTATAAAAAATACCTGCGTCATCGAATGTTCTGATAGACAATAGGCGATTTTACCGTGGATAAAAATAACTTTTTCAACACATTCATAACACTACCTGCATGTTACCTGCATGTTTGCTGTGCAAAACACAGCAAACATGCAATAATGGAACAAAACTGTACAACTGTTCACACAGATACACTCGTTGACTGGAATCCGTCAATTATACCTATTCCTCTTACCAACATATTTTTACGCCATGTGCGTAATTTCTTTAAAAGCATCTACTGGACAAATCGTCCCTAATAATCAGACCTACTTAGTACATTTATTACCGTCATTATTCACAGAATCGGATATGTTGTCAGACAGATTTGCTGAGGTGAATCTGACAGTTTCCTGGTTTGTTTAAATATAACATGTCTGTATTTTGGTATGTGATCGTGTTTTATAATCTAGGCAGGACTCAAAAGCGGAAAGAGTAAACCTTTATTCAGCTTCACACAGCCAAGTTCCACTTCCACGGTGACCAATCCTTGCGGTCAGTGGTTTAGATTGTCCGTCTCATTCAGTGACTAATGTTGAGTTTCAGGTATTAATAAATCTGTGGAAGTCATTCTATAATCACCGTGTTCCGAATCAATGTTTAAAAAAAGTACAGAGTAAGGGTATTTTAATACTATAAAAACATGAAGTCCACATACTGTGATTAGTTCTCATCAGACAGCCCAGTGAGCAACTTTCTATCAGTGTATTAATGGACTGTATTATGCTGTATAACGTGAAACTTCATAGATCAAATGCATTTTCTTACACAGAGAAATCAATTTGCTGTTTTTGCACAGGTGACCATGGCTATTCAAATGAAACCAAATTTCAAATTCTAATTTCATTAAGGTTTTTCTGATTAGTTTGTGAGTCCATTAATCACAGAGAGCCAGTGGAGCATCGTCACATAAATCAAATGGAGCTTATTTTTGATTCAGGGATTGATCAATTTTAGACAATCTACTTGAATTTCCTAATGACAAGCAGTCACCAGGTCGTCTCTGATGTTGCCTCTGATGTCATGACTTTATTTGAGGCCATGCAGGAAGTACCTGCTGAGTGTTGCATATGCAGGGCTGCAGACACAGTGAATGCAGGAATGTGCTGTGATTGGGTGGCCTCTCTGCCTCAGGTCGTCTCCCTGGAGGGTCTGCACTTCAGACGTCTGACCACTCCTCGGCCCTTAATCCATCATCTCACTGTGTGTGCTTGTGTGTGTGTGTTTTATGACTGCATACAGTGTTGTTATATGTGGTGTGTGTGTGTGTGCACACCTACCATGATATTTGTCATATGTAGAAATAATGATAACAGGCCCGAGTGTGGTTGTGGTGATTAAAACTATAATGCCTCATTGATGCTTGCAGGTTCCTTCATCGAGGATCCTGCGCAGGTGGTTGACTTATTCACCTCAACTAAAATAAGCGGTCACTTAATTGCTGGGCTGTTTTTAAGTGAGAATTAGGATCCATCAATCAATGTCTTGCTTTGGTCTCCATTGTTGCTTCCTAAGAAAATTGCACAGTATGGCTGACAAACTATGCTGTTGTGATAAATGTTAGGTGGTTTTTGTAAACGCTTGATGCTGCCATTTTGACCAGACCACATTTGTAAAAGAAATTACAGCACGTATTTCAAGAGATGTATTATATTAGATGTAATGGTTAAATATGAAATATAATTAAATTTATTGCTCTTATTTATAGTATGTGTTAAGAGTTACAAGCGAGTCCAGCACATGGAAACAACACTTTTCAGACTTTTAGCTCCTATAGTGATGATTAACAAAGACAATTTATCCAACATGCATTACAAATGCTTACTCTTGTACCTAGTAGAGTTTTCAGTTTACTTGTGAATTTATTTTTATGTCAACCTTTTACTTCTACTTCCTATTGGTGGACACATTACTTAATAGATCCTTTACTTGATTGAAAGTACTAATACTACACTGTAAACATAATGCACTACAATCAGCAGACCTACATCCCAAACCTTAAGTATTTAAGTATTATCAGCAAAATGTGCTTTAAGTATCAAAGTAAAAGTACTTATTGTGCAGTAACTTGGTCCGACACAGTGCTTAAATAATACAAAGAGTGTTTTTGGATTGCTGTATTAAAGTATGGCCCAGTGCTACTACTGTAGATCTTAAATAATGAGACAATCTAACTACTTTATGCTGCTGAGTAAGTAAGGTAAGTAAATGAATTAGATTTAGCTTGAGAAGTAGGAGATTTTTCTCAATCAATAGAGAAACATATAGTCCTGTACAGCAGCATGGAATATCCTCCCTTTGGAGTCTGGATACTGGCGGTGGTGGCTGGTGACTCTGCTGAGGCTGATGAATGATGAGGCTGATGGATCTGTGTGGACTGTAGGTGGAGATGGGGAGGTGGAGGGCCCATGGACAACCAGTTGAATGGAGAGAGGGTCATATTTAACAGACAGCAGCTGATGGTGATGGCCATCAGCTAATGGCGAAGGTGTGTCACGGTGTGTCACACCTTCTAATGATGAAGGTGTGTCGTGGTGATTGGACTGATGTGGCTGCCTGAATGAGGGCAGCTGATATGAATTGAGGCCTCAGGCTATGAAGCAGGCAGAGGGACTGATTATATGTGAAAGGTGACTGTACACACACACACACGTACACACACGTACACACACAAGCACACGCACAAACACACACACATACAAACACACACACACAGAAACACACACACACACATACACACACGCAAACACACAATAGACCTCTTGTTCAGAATGTTGCAACAACTCTTGAAAGAGATGTAGTATATCTCTTAAATAAAGTCTGTTCTTTGTTTTATTTTTCTGAGTTCCACTCAGACATCAACATATTTCTCCGTAGAAGTTTAGTTTGGTGAGCAATATCTTGGCACGGTCCAAAATTCCAAATCCAAGTATGGCTTTTGCAGTTGTTGTTGGCAGCCTGTGCAGTCTTAATGGACCTCTAGAAGTGGAAGGCGTCCAAACTGCAACTATGTACACACAGTAATTTCCCCGCCACCTGTCTGACTAACTGTACTGTTGCTGTAACAGCCATTGAACCCAGCTGGACTGGTAGAACAATGCACTCTATCTCCTCATTCCCTTAGCATAGAGGGGTATACGAACGCAGAGCAAACGTCAAAGTATGTTAATGACATACTGTTGAAAAGCAACACAAAGGATGAAATCAGCAGCTTGAGTGATGCCAAATCCAATAATTATGCCAACATGCTGAGGTAATGGGAAGAACGTTGCGGCCTTGGCCATACTATGGCTATGAGTCCTGTTGTTTTGCAAGTCCAACGTACAGTATGAGTCAAGTTAAGTTTCAGAAGGAAATATTACATTAACCGATATATGAAAGCAGACTGAATGAAGCGGGGAGCTTAAAGTTGTATTTCTGTCAGAAAACACAACTTAAATGAAACTCTTCTGCTGTGCTGTGTTCCCAGTGATAATGTCTGTAAGGTAGAAGAGGATAAACACAGCTGCAGTTTAGGCACTTTTATGTCACCATCTACACATAACAGGTATCATCACCTATATAATCCAGTTCAGGCATGTTTGCTGTCTTCCTGCAGTCCAGATTGCAGACTTATGGTCTTAATGTAAACTTGCTGTGTCCTCTCGCAAACCTCAGAAGAACAAATTCAGTTGCTCACATGTCTTGTTAATGACCTCGAACGCCGTCATGGAGGTTGACTCATGAACTTGCTGTGCATGATTAATGCCAATGTATGACGGTTCTTATTCCTAGACTGTAAAATACTAAGTTTGCCACACACTGAGCCTCTCATACAGTAGATGAGCTACCCAATCTGCAGCAGGTAGCATCTGCTGCAGATTTCTATAAAGCTTTTCAGCCAGAATGACAAACACATGGATAACACAAAACTGTCAGCATTGGATTAGGTTCAAGCAAGATCTGTCAAGCCCATTCAACAATCTAAGACATGTTTCTTTTAGATATATTTCTATTTTATCTATCTATCTATCTATCTATCTATCTATCTATCTATCTATCTATCTATCTATCTATCTATCTATCTATCTATCTATCTGTCTGTCTGTCTGTCTGTCTGTCTGTCTGTCTGTCTGTCTGTCTGTATTAGTAAATTACTGAATAAGATAAATAAAATAAAATATAAAAAAAGAAGGAAACATAGACAGCTCTAATGAGATCAGTTCTTTATTCCATTCATCATGTTGTATGTCATTATTCTCCAGGAAACAGTAAAAGAGATCCAGAATGCCGCTCCTACTAACGTATAATGACTTCATGCTGTAAGTTGAACACATTCTTCTAATTATGTCACAGACCCGACATCAGAAAGTCACTCACCGCCTCTCTCTGTGTTACTGGTTTCTGTCAGCAGCTGCTCCACACGGCAGCAGCTCTCTGCTGCGCATCAGCGCTGCAGGAGATGTAGACTCTACTGCTGGACTAGACTGTAGGAGAAAGAGATGTGTTGTTGAAGTGGTTAGTACAGCAACAGTACAGTTTTAATGTAAAGTTGAAAAACATAAAGGTTTCACGGGGTCTTGCTGACAGATAATAAGGTGAGCATGAAGATTGCAGTAGGTAGGCTGTAAGATCTAAGAGTCTGCATGTTCTCCTCTTGTTTGCATGGCCTCCTTCCAGGCTCTCCAGCTCCCTCCCACTACTCAGAAACATGCAATGTAGGTGAGTTGCTGAGTCTAAATTGCCTGTTCTCTCTGTGTTGATACAGCGACTGGCCCAGAGTATACACTGTCAGCTTGGATAGGCTCCAGCCCAAGGTCAAGCAATTTCAGAAGATTAATGGAAGGTGCCCTGGATTTAGGCACCAAAGGTATTTGGTCCGGTTTAAGGACAGCTCATACTTCTATGAAGTCATAGAGCATCACTCAGTTCAGGCATTTCATGGACTCAGACCAAAATCCCACCTGATCTACTGCCATTGTCAATTTAATGCTACTGAAAGACATGCTCACCCATTCATCATCTTAAATGTGGACGGGTGAAGACGGGTTGTATTTCAGCCACATCAAAGTCCATCCTTCTGTCCCAGTCCATCATAAACATCTTCACAAGATCCACTGTTTAGCCTGATCCCCTCTGACAAGTGCTGACAGATATATCTTGCTCCAGACTTGACCCGCAGTGTCTTTCCCCCCCCCCCCCTTAAATGTAAAAGAAGAAAATGCCTTTGAAATATATTTCTGCCTCAAATGAGGTGGGAAACATATTTCTTCAATTATCACTGAGAGATATATGAAACAGGAGCTTTCATTGCTTCTGCCACATGTGTTCCTTCGAACAATGAAATAGTTGTATTCTGCAAGTTTGCCCCCATATGTGATGCGAAACAGGACACAGTTTCACGCTACAATGGCATTTATGAGCTGATTGCTAAATTATTTCATTATTACATTGTTTGCGTGCTGAATTTGAAACAAGAAGGAGGGATGTTCTGGACAAAGCGTCATCTGTGTGGCCTCCACATGTGCAGACAAATTGTTTTTCTGCCGTGTGTAATGGAACATTTGACAGAAAGGTTTCATTAGAGAGAGAAATAAGCAATTTTTGAATAACAGTGACATCAAGTCTCGTAAAATCTGTTTGGAATACAAGATGGTTAATGATGTTTTGGAACTATTCTAAGTCCAATAACAGAGCATGAATCATCCTTTTCAAAATGTGGGATGAAAACACAGGAACGTTCGTTTCTTTAAAATTTACGTTTCCCAGAGTTAGAGATGATCCTCGTTCTATTTTATATCAGCTCTTAATGTTCAGTAAGTGATTATAAGCGCCTCCTTATAAATTCCCTTTTGATTATCATAATTTTGAGTTGCTTAGAGAAGGATTTCATATACAGAGACATTAATATTGTGAGGTCTTAAGAGCTCAGAGTTATTCTGTTTATTGCTCTTCTCTACAGCCAGGAGGTTCCAACGTAACAGTCGGATGGAACGCTCTGGGGAACAAGCAAAAAAGCGACCCCCCCCCAAAATACATAAGATCACCTATTGAGATGCTGCATGTTTAATATATTTATGAAATCACAACAAAATGTAAAAACAAAAAGCTGTGCTTCAACAATGTATGGGAAGCTCTCGCAACATCTCTTGTCCTCATCCAATTGCGTTGACCTCACTCCTCTTGCTAACCAATCACTGAGCAGAGCTGAAAGATGGCTGCAGCCATCATGCACATCCTCCTCCTGCCAGATCCTTTGGTTCCTCAGCCCCCCAGCTCCAAGACTTGGAGGTCCAGCCTCCATAACCACCGGTGTCCAAACTTAGGGGGGTGGTTTTTTGGCTATATTGCTGCTGCTCAGAGCCGATTGCTTCTGCTTGACCAAAATATCCAAAATATATTCTGTTGAATATAATATGTCGTTGTAAGATTTCTTCTTTTTGTGGAACCTCAGACTCACTGAAGTCAGGCTATGATTTTTCTAACATAGAACTACAAATTGAATTTGATATTATTCTGAGTCTGTTGCAGTAGAAACGACGGATGAATTAAATGCAGCCCACACATTTGTAGAAATGGCTGGAATGAGTCTTGCGCTTCAGTGCCGCATTGATGCATTAGATGCCTATAAGAGCAAATCAAGCCGCTCCAAACACATGTCCTACTGGATGTCATTAAGGCCCAATTCAACCCAAACTCTCCCTTTAGAGGAAAAAGCCTCCGTCTCATCTGTACCTCCCATCTCCTCTCTTCAGGATGCTGCTAGCGTCACATATGGAAGACATCACGCTGTTCCAGAGCTGCTTTCCTCACCAAACACTAATAACAGTGTGGCTATGGGTTTAATAAAAAAGGAATGGAACGAATTATGGCCCCATCCCAGTCAGGGCCATCATGCACTGCAGCGCATTAACACAGCCTCAGCAACCAGTACAGAGCAGCAGAGAGTGGGCGGGGATGAGAGGGTGGGAGGGGGGAGGACGTGTCTGTGAAGGGACGAGCTTCTCAGCAATGTGAGCTGTGGTGGAGAGGGGGGATACGCAGAGAGATATATGGCAACTGGTAGGCACGGTGCTCAGCCTGGGGTAACATGATGTCACCAGGAGTTTGACAAAGGATGTTAAGCAGAATCTTTATTAAAATGGAAGTAAGAGTACGTCATGCTGAGCGAGAATAGCAAACCAACTGGGAGAGAATGAAAGAAAAACAGGGAGATGCAGGAACGCAAGTCTGTAGAGAAATTATATTTGTTCAGCAAAGGACTGTTAAAATCACCGATTTAGAATCAAAGTCAAAATTAACTTTTAACATGTCCATCACATGTGTCCTTTTCAACCTCTCTCTCGCCAGACGTGCTCTGCCTTTCAAGTGGAAACATTTCTCCCCTTCAACACATGAAAGGTGGATACAGGAACTTTTAGGATCCAAAAAACTAGAAAAAAATGATATTCTGCATTAAAAGGATCCCTTAAAATGTTCCACAGGACTTGGAATCCTCTTCAGGACGTTACTGACAGCCTTACAATCACCCACAAAACTCACATTACAGCCTGAGGAAACGATTTCTTTCTTCTTTTGTAGAAAGAGAGAGAGAGACAGAGAGGGAGAGAGAATAACCCATTTGTTTACTTGTCTGTTTATTTACTATGTTACTCTTAACTTCTATCTACCAGCTATTTATCTTTACAATCATTTGATATATTTATGTATTTAATTTTATGTAAGGTATTTTAAACTTTGATGTTTGTGCCGCTGTGGAAACAGTTTTGTCATGACCTGATACAACATTGATGTTTATTTAATGTAATTTTATTCTGTCTGCCTTTGACTTTTGAATTTATTTTGCCGTATTTTCTTGTTTGTACCTTCTGAATGCTGAATGTCTATGTTTTAATAAACATAGAACCTTAAACCCTGCATGGCTTACAAATGAACAGAAATCATAGTATCATAAAATACTCTTGCAGTAAACAGCATTTTAGTAAATCCAGCTAAACATTCAGCTAGTTTGATTTAGATTTGTGATTCCAAATATAACCAATTAGTTTCATTGTTAGTGCAGTTTTCAACATGTTGTTTGGAATAGTTTGTCATTTTGTAACCTATAAGATGGTAATTTTCCTCAACTTACCACTTAATCATGCAGAATTATTACATCAATAAATTCAAATGAGACATTCATTAAAAATGATACACTGCAATATTCATCACAATATAGATCAATCTTTATTGGTTTTTCAAACACACTGTTTCCACGCGCCAAAATCCTTATTTTATTTTATTTGACATAGCTGTCCCTTTCAGGGAGCCTCACCGTGACATTTCACCTCTCATGAGGTTTTCAAACCCACCGCTGAGACCACCTTTGGGTTCCCAGTGATCACCATCTTAACGAGCATAAAGCCACTTGTCTATTTATGTAAATTAGAAGTGTCAATCTGCTTGATTAAGAGTTGGACTGAACGGTTGAGGACAGTTGGTGGGGAAAGTGGGTGCCGGTGCTTCCTGGGTGGGCAGACCCGGCCCTGTGCCTCCACTCAGTATGCAGCGACAGGTTTGTCCTGAGGTCAGCTACCAGTGCAGGAGATGACAGGTTAATTCAGACCTACAGCAATGAAGGGAATCCTAATGGCTCCGTCAAGACAAGTGCACTCTCTGTTATGATGTATTTCCACCCTCTCTGCTTGACCTGCAGCAGACCTATATGTGGCCTGCGACTTTCTGCGTTATTTCAGAGATCAAACTGAACAATCTTGCCACAGTCTCCTTCACCGTTTTACTGTTGTCACTCGATACGGACCTCCATGCCAGTTTACTGTCTCTGTCTGTCTTTGGAGCACGACTGTTGAGTTGAAGCTACAAAGACATCTGTTATATTTGTATTACAAGTCGCCAGCTCGCCTGATTTGTGCTCCCGTTCTCATTTTGGGGCATTTATTTTGACCTCGAAGTTCTTTTCCCCTTCACAGTCAGTGACGTTATACTTCTGGACCACCAGAGTTAGACTTCTGGTATTTCACTCTGGCTTTAGGATTACATACCTATATGTGGGAATAATTAAATCTAAGGGGTTTTATTGCTGCTTGGCCCTTTTAGCTGAATAGGTTAACGTCAGGGCTACTGTAAAATGTTTTGATGATAAATGATACAGAAAAACCAGGCCACGGCTGTTTTCCCTGACAGCGAGGGTATATCCCCTAAAAGCCCGCATTCCCCTCGTTGTACAAGCCCCCTGATCCTGAACTCTTTCAAATTAAATGTGAAGTTATGTCCAATAAAATTTGATTTTCATGAAAAAAGCTCACACTAGTGATTATAAAATATGATAAAAATAAGGTAGATCTCCTCGAGTCGATTCATATGCACCAAATTTGGACTAAATGGGTTGAGAAATTATGGCCTGGGAACTGGGATTTTGGAGACTAAGATCCCCCTAATGTGGGATATATAAAACTGACCTTTACCAACAACAATATAGTTCTCCCTCTCACTAATAAATATGTGGGTATAAAATTTGGAAATGATCCGTGAAATAATTTTCTGAGTTATCGTTATTACATGAAGCATCTGAATCAGCGATAACGATTCCATAATATCTCCCTTTTTGAGTATAACATAAAAACGACATTTCATGTTGCAACAATAATTCATCTTGAAATGATCATTAGAGAAATTCCTCTGCTTGTTTATATTTTCAACTAACGCATGACCTGTGTAGATGTGGGACTCATTTGTCAAGGAGTTCCGATGTATTCTAGACATTAACAACACCCTCTGTGTGTGTGATCCGTCTTCCTTTATGTCTGCTGCAGTGAGGCCGTCAGACTGACCAGCGCTGGAGACGGGTTGTTACGAATATAATCGCATGTCAGGTTAGCCAAAGATACATTTGTGTTGTAAAAAATGATATTAAGTCTGACACGCATGCATGCATGGGTGGCTGCAAATATGTTGCACACACACACACACACACACACACACACACATACACACACACACTCACACGTATGTATTTGGTCACCATCCTTGTAATTGTGGCTCCATCAATATCATATTACCTGTTCCTTTAGCTGCCTATCGATCACGCCTGCAGCGGCTGCACATGTTCTGGTTACGATGTGCTCTATTACCTGTGCAGAAGCATCAGCCTCTCAGACGGAGGTGGTGGGATTGACATTGCGCTGTGGGAGGTTTGAGCTACCATCCATGATCCATTGATCTCTGGGAGTGTGAAGTGTCTCTTGTACGGATGGACACTTTATGGTCGTGTGCAGCATTTTATGGTGGCCTTCACAGCAAGTATGGATTATGTTTTTTGACTGGTATGGATGTCTAAAAGCTCATACCGACAGCTATGGTTGAGCTCATTTTAAGTCACTATGTCTTATTGAAAAATGTTTGCCACTTTACAGAACATGCTTATCATATGACCCAGTGGAATGCAGCGCATGTAAATGGGAAAGGGTAATTGGCTGAGGATGGAGCCCTGGGGGACACCACCGGTCAAAGGGGCTACGAGGAGGAGGCATTAACCATGGCCTTTGAGAAAGTCCTGTTCAATAAGTACGTTTTTTTGGGGGCATATTAAAGCATGTCAGGACTTAATAAACAGAATATGTAACTTGTTATTTCCAAAAAAAAGGTTAATGAGGGTGAAGGATTTTTCCAAAAACATGCTTTACCAAAAGGTTGAAGTAATTAAAACAATTTTCCATGAAATACAAAATATCAGCAAGAAATTATTTTAAGTTTTATTTTTCCTATACTGTTAAGATACATGCTTGACCAAACAATTTGTCGTTTTATGGCAAATCTACAGTTTCTAAGATTTTAAAGTAATAAATTCCCCAAAATACGAGTGCAGCAATAATTTTTCCATTGTATTTTTTTCCTGGTGAGAAACAGAAATGATTTAACCGTTATCTCATATTCTCTCTTTGATCACTTGTACAGATATACTTTGTGTTAACACGATAACGCAAAGACTTTATCATTGATCACTTTCAAATTTTAGACCAACAAAACTTTAGTGTGAGGAAGAACTGGATTGATTTCATAAAACATCAATTGTATATTTCTGACACTAGTGGGATCTTATCCTCCAATCGTTTTTGGACGATAATTTCTCAATCGTTGGTCCGATTTAACCCAAATTTGGCGCAAACGAATTGACTTAAGGGGATTTATCTTTTATATACATATACATATTTTGTTTACTTTAATAGTATGTCTTCAAACATAACGTCACATTTTAGTGGAGGACATCTATCAGAGGAATTGCTTGTACAACCAGAGGATTATTGACTTTTTTGGGGATATACCCTTGCTGTTGGGGGACGACAGCATACGCCTAGTTTACGCTAATAGTTCATATTTTACTCAGTAGGAGAGCTTACTATGAAAAACACTGTGTATTGGACGTATGTACACATTTAATTTGAGAAGTAAAATCAGGACGATTGCTTATGCAACGCAAGGGATTGAGGACTTCTCAGGAATATTCCCTAGGCTTAGTTGCATCTGGTCTTTTTTGCAGGCAGAAATGTCCATATTTGGACATGAGGGTGGAGAAACGCAAATTATTAGCCTGGTGGGACCAGCTACCACAAGAATAACAAATATTAATGTCTTACCCTCCTTAATTTTTGTTCACAGAAAAACAAAAATGCCTTCAAAGTTGTACTATTTCAAATTTATTTGGGTAAGATTTTTGATTTGTTCTGTTTCCAAACTGAGATCTACGCCATTCATAATATCAACCAATCAGTTAGAGTTGCAGTTAACTTAATATCGTGGAGAAATGCTGGGACAAAGTCATGGAGTCATGAGGGACAAAGAGAATGAAACAAAAGTAGAAGCTTTACTCTTAAGCTTTGTGAAATAAAAAGTTTAAGTTTGTATTGCTCGGCGTTAACTTTGAGCCGTTTTGAATCTGTTTTAATGGCAGCAACCATGAGATCATGTTGTGAACTGATGCTGAACGAAATCCTTTATGCACCCGTGTGCCTGAGACAGTACGAACACTTTATGAATTATTGTTGCGTTAGCATTACTGGGTTAAGATGAAAGGAGAATTTATTTAGTGGTTATGACTTCTGAATAGTAATCACTGTATGGTGAAGGAGACAGATTTTTGGATGATGCAGATTAAGTCTCAGGACGTGTCTCTTCATCACAAACACCAGATGTGAGGATTGAACGTTTCCAAGTAACAGTGAGTACAGACCAAAACACTCACAATAATGGATAAAGGATATGTGCGCCAATGCTGTGGGACCAATAGACTGAGTTATAAAACCCAGGTTTACAAAAAGTACAGGGTCATAACTTAAAGTGTTGAACAATATATTATCATAAATCACTATTGAGTGTGTTAAGTACCAGTTGATGATGACTCTTATCAGCTAGATTTGTGAGCAGGATGTGTCACTTGGGACTGAGGAAAGCTCCTACTCCAACATCAGAGGCTTCTGGAGTGGGGACTGCTGGTTGTGTTGCCTCTCAGTCGGGGATTTTAACTGCTGTTTTTTTAGTCTTCATTTTTTAACATTTGGTCTATGTTTTGTTAATTTTTCTTTGTTAATGAATCTTAAGGATTTGTAACAAATTGGAGTTCTACTAGATTCTACTTCTCAAATTCAAACATTTTCAGAAGATGTACCAATATAATGAAACACATCTAACTTTCGACCATCCGGATATTAATTTAAACATGAAATCTCTGACATGTATCTCCATGCAATGATTTTTTTCATTTTTCATTTTTTTTAATAAAATTTTTTTATTCTACAATTTTAATTTTGTTAATTTTAATTCATTTATTTTCTTTTTAAACTACTTTCCAGCTGCGTCCACATGCAGAATGAGGATCTGGATGCCTTGCAGTGCCAGACAGATTTTAGTCTGCAAAGGAGGAGTGTGTCATACTGCATTCTATTTGTTATTATTATGTGTTATTTGTCGATGAGGACTGGGCTGGAGAGGGGGCTCGGGGGGATGGGAGAAAGAAAGTGGGAAGAAATGGAGAAATACAAAGGGGGTCAGGGAAACAAAGACCAATATTGGGGAACAAACATCTACAAGAAAAACAACAAATACAACAACAACAGCATCTATATATACATAAATATGTATACATGTGCATACATGTACTGTACAATGCAAACACAAATACACATCCACATACACACACACATACACACACACATACACACACACTTACACATACACGTAAACACACACATACACGTACACATACACATACACACACACATACACATACACATACACATACACATACACACACACATACACATACACATACACACACATATACACATACACATACACACATACACTTACACACATCAACAATACATTCATAACTGTATCACTTTGCGTTCACCTTATTGCTGTGTGTGTGTGTCTGAGTGAAAAAGATTGTCACTGGATATGGATTGAAGGGAGGGGTCATCACAATGCCACGCCGACCCCAAACGGTAGCCAGAAAGGGGCCCAAGGCATCACCAAACCCCGTGGCCCCCCAGAGCATGAAGGACCCTGGGCCACGTGCCCCCTGGCGGACCGCATGCCAGCCCCAAGGGAAAGCAGGCCAAGGGCAGCAGAGGAATCACCCCAAGGAAAAAGGCCCACATAAGGACTGGAGAAGGAGGACCCCCGGCCCGCCCAGAAGCAAACACCCCCCAAAGCGCGACCGGAACCCATAGCCCCAAGAACGTGCCCTCCTGAGACCAACAACTCAATGGAGACAACAGAGCCAACCCGATACCTTGCCCCAAGAGGGCATGCCGAGGCCCCTTTGCACGGCTAGGCAGAGACACTGCCGGCAAAAGACTGACCCCCCCCCCAGGGCCGGAGAATCAACCAATCCCCCTAAGATGGACCGCAGGCATCAACTGCCCCGGGGGAGTTCAGCACCCCCCTCATGAGCTTTAAGTTGGTGCATTTGGTCATTTTAAAGGTATTACAGCGGATTTCCACCCATAAATTTTGGTCTGGTTTGATAGATAAATCTGTCTCCCACTTGGAAGTTGGGAGAGAAACTGTGCAATCCGTTTTGGCCAGTTATACATATACTTTGGATAATAATTTGGGGGATGAGAGATTCAGAAGATCATTTACCCTTGAGGAGAGATTTAGGTCCAATTGGCTTAGTTTAAATCTTGCTTGAATTATGTATTTATGTTGTAGATATTCAAGGAATGTCTTACTACTGATTCCATATTCTGTCACCAGTTCTTGAAATGGAATGAAGTTACTACCTTGGATAATATGTTCCATATGTTTTATTCCTTTATCATACCAAGGGGAGAAGTTAAGCATTTTTTTTTTTTGCAGGATGTCCGGATTGTTCCAGATTAGTTGCAGTGTGAGACTGCATGGGATAAGTGAAAACCGAGTAATCTTAAGAAATTCCCACCAGACTGTCTGGGAGGAGCTTATGTTAATGATTTTGAAGCAACTATGATGTTTGACAGTGGAACTGATGAATGTAGTTCTGAGACTTTGGTTTCATTGCAGAATGTTTATTCAACATCAATCCATGAGTCCAGTGGCTTGGGTTCTAATACACCATGATCTTTGTTTTGTTTAAGCGTATTTAAGTGAATACTTGGTGTTTAGTTCTTCCATAAAAATTTGGTGATGTTACAGTCTAGTGCCTTAAACCAAACAGAAAACTGTTGAGTAGGAATCATTGAGAAAAGATCATTCATTTTTAGAGGATCATTATTTAAATTGTTGAGACTCTTCCCAGGAGTGATATGGACAAGGTCCCAAACAGCATGAGGTCATCCTCTATTGATTTGAGAAGTGGGGTTCAGTTTAGTCCTGTGAGGTCTGACAGTCTGGAGGAAATATTAATACCCAAATATCAGATTTTTCCTAGCGGAGTAGATGTTGTACCCTTAAAATTGGAATTGATGGGTAGTACAGTGGATTTGGTCCAATTATAGAGTAGTCAGAGACGGATGAGAACTTTTCTATAAGTGCACTTGTTTCAGAAAGAGAATGTGAGGAATACTAGTACATCATCAGCATAGCGGCTTATCTTCTGACACACGTATGCCGTTTGAATCCCTTTAATTTTTTTATTTGCCGGATTGCAGCCTTTAATGGTTCAATAAATATTGCAAAAAAGTGAAAGAGAGAGTGGACAACCTTGCCTGGTGCCCCTTTTTAAGACTGAAGCTTGGAGAGATTTGATCATTTCTCCTAACAGAGGCAGTGAGCGAGCTAAAAAATCTTCTGATCCAGGATATGACGGGATTTCCAAATCCAAATGTATGTAGCGTGGCAAAGAGGAATTTCCAATTAACCCTATCGAATGCTATTTCTGCAGCTAATGTGATAATTGTAGTTTCCAGATTGTGAATAGTCGAGAAGTCTATCAGAGTGAGAAGTGGGGGAGAACACAACTTTCCTTGATTTGCATGACCAGAATCTTTAGAATGTGGGTGCAAGTGTTCGCCAAAATCTCTACAGGAAAACCATCTGGTCCCGGGGCTTTCCTATTGGGCATATGCCGGAGGGATTGGCGGAGTTCAGCCAGTCAGACAGGTGAATCCATGGCATTGATTGGTTCCTTGTTTAATTTGGGTCAATTGATGGTGTTTAGATGTGCATCTATGTCAAAACCAGCTGGATGGATTTGTGCCGTGTATAAGATTTTATAGAAATCTCTAAAAGTTTTATTTAGTTCTTCAGGCATATGAGTTAATTTCCCTGCTGTATTCTTAAAAGAGGAAATTGTTTTCTTTTCTTTATTCAGTTTTAGTTGATTAGCTAAGAGTTGCTAGATTTGTTGCTATGTTAACATGTTCAAAGTTCTTCAAGTGTATACAGTTCAAGTTTTAAATTTCTTTACTCCTTTAGTATACGTTTATCTTGGGAGGTGGCATGGGAAGTCTCCAGATTTTTAATTTTCTGTTCTAATTTAGATTCCAATAATCTTTTCTTTCTTTTTCTTACATGCGGAATAAGAGATTATTTTACCTTGCATGGCTGCCGTTGCTGCCTCCCAAAAAAGACACGGTGAAGATCCCGGTAGGTCATTAATCCCCAGAAATAGTTTCCGCTCTCTGTCAAAGTATTTAATGAAGTCTAGATTTTTAATCAATGATGTATTAAATGTCCAGTTTCTAATCGGTGGTGTGACTGTCTTTCTACTCCAACGGGGAGACACTGGTGTATGTACCTGATAGAGATAGAGTGGATCCTGGTTTCAGAGATGTCACTCATGACTGTGCAGCTGGTTCAGATATAGTCTATACGAGAATATGAGTGGTGGAATGAAAGATTATTATTATTTTTTTTAATTTTCACTGTTTTGATCTCAGGCCAATAAGACTGCCTTAAAAACCCATAACATTCCCTTGATAAACACGTTCTGAAGGTTCTGGACAGGAAATTGCAACAGTGTCACCACTGTAATATATTTATGTAATAATAATAAAAAACGCTGAAAAGTAAAAATGTAATTCTATAAACAGATGTGCGTTACAAGATATTCACAAGATCACCCATAATGCCTCTTTTCGGCCGTTGATTTGCTTTGTTTGGCGTCCCTCTGAGAAAATGAGCAGAACCTCAAGGTCTGCTTCCAGTGGAGATTCTAGCATCACAGAATGTGGCTCCATTCTCTCCCAATCTGCTCTCTCTTACATCAGTATTAAAGAATGGAATGTCAGTCTGGAAACCTGCTCTGACTTCCTGAGTTTGGATGGATTTGTACATCCTGACAATCTGGTTTTTGAAATATGAGAAATAATGATTAGACTCATTAGGAAATGTAGTACAGAGACAGACAGACGGCTACACAGACAGACGGGTACATAGACAGGCAGGTACATAGACAGACAGGTTCATAAACAGACAGACAGACAGGTACATAGACATGCTGTACATAGATAGACAGACAGACGGGCACACAGACAGACAGACAGGTACATAGACAGACGGTACATTGATACACAGACAGACGGGCACATAGACCGTCAGACAGGTACACAGACGGGTAGACAGACACACAGACAGTTACAAAGACAGATTGACAGGTACATAGACAGGCAGAGAAAGACAGACTCAGTATAGACAGACTTTCAGGTAGAGTGACAGACAGAGAGGTACATAGACAGAGAGGTACATAGGCCGACAGACAGAATGGTAAATAGACAGACAGGTGAACGGACAGACAGGTACATGGCTCAATATAGCACTGTGAAAACAAGCCAACAATATATACAAAAAAGATTAAAATAAAAATAAAATGAAGAACTTAATCTTAGCACTCCAAAAGAAGAATGCTGATATCAATAAATTGTTGCACTGATATTTATAATTAATTATATTTCATGAATATTAGCATGCAGCTAAATCAGGTGCGGATGATTTAGCTATTCTTTCCTGGAGTATTTCTTATGACTTGTATTTGTGTGTTCCCTGATTTAACTAAAACGAACAAACTGAGTTCTACACATTAAATAAATTATATAGATAGCCCGGAGTGCCTCTTCCAGGAAAAAGTATATGGAAAATAAAATCAAAACCTCCTTTAAATCAGCAAGGAATGACAGTGATTGGCTAATGTTGGATTGGATTAAAACATCCAGTAACCTATAGGTCCTTTATTTCAGTCGATCCTTCAATACTACATTTGTGTTTTGTTTCCAGGAAGTGAAGGTTGACCACAATAGCAGACATGATAATCTACGGCATATCTATTCGTATGAGATTTATTTTGGAGCATGTGCATCTGTATTAGTACTTTTATTACCTCTATTACATCCCCTGACAGTGCTTTGGCCTCACTGATAGATTAGATGCCGGAGTTGACCATGAGGCCAGTGAAGTCATTTGGATAAATGGTCGTTTAATGGATATGAAATTTTTCCTCTTTGTAAATTTCTGGTTTGTCATATCCCACAAACCAAAGGATGTCAGTCTCACTTTTTTGTCTGACAGGAATAAAGAGAAACTACAGCGAATGGTTGGAAAACAACATCATATTTGGGAGTAGATGAAGAGTAACTGTGACTTTATTGTCAGTGCCTACATATAATTTTTTTTTTGATGATGTAAATTGTGAATGAAAACCACATCTGCTTATAGTTTTAGCTGGTGTTGGTCTGTCTCGACATTTCTATCATGGAAGGGAAGAAAAAAAAAAGAAGAATGGAAAATGTGTGAGACAGAGATTTCTATTTTTTAACAGTGGACTGATTCTCCAGCTCTCTCTAATCGTCCTCATCTCATTTCTTTTTGCTCTGCCCCTTCCTCTCAATCACCTTCTACCCATCACTGCCGTCTGAATCTGCACCAATCTGTCTCATCTCTTCTATCTGTGCATCTCTGTGACACAAAGTGTCCGTAAATCCTGGGCTGGTGTGTGTATGTGTTGGTGGTTTTGTGTGCGTGTCACATGCTTCTTATTGAACATTGGCCATAAATCTCTGACCTCCTTGCAGCCTCTGAGTAAAGCACTCTGATATTAAATAATGAGACTTGGGGAGGGGTTTTGGTCCCCTGTCAGGCCCCCGAGGGATGAAATGCTACCTTGTTCCCATCTCTGGCTCTCTGGGATTGAAATGTAGCCTGAGTGCCAGCAGTACGCAGGAAGAGGACACTGTCTCCGGCCCGGGTAATCACTGGAGACAATAACACTTGATGATCTTCTCTCATGCCAATGGATAATATTTGCTTAGTCCTGTAAGACGTTTGGAGAGCAGCTTCCATTATGTTCCTGAAAATAAGAAGCATGCACTTGAAAAAGTAATATAGAGGGATGGAAGACTGGAACCGTCCGAGTTTAGAAGAGCCTTTAAGTAAAATGAAATAAATAAATGTAATTAAAAAAGATAAAATCCTAAGGAAATGCTGTTTATGGGTGGCCAAAAAAAAAAAGATTTCATGAAAAAAAAAGAAAACAAAGGGCTTCTCTGGTAAATATTAAAATAAAAGGTGGAGCAGTTGAATCGATATAAGGTTTATAAAATGAAAAATAAAGTAACCTACCCGTAAAAAAATAAAATAGGATAATAGCAACTAAGCAATAGTTACTAAACAAATAACCTAAAACAGTAGCAGGTTACCCCCCACATGGGGAAATGTACTTCTCTTTTGAGACAATCACAGGTTGAAAACAGTGTTTATTAGTTTTGTGACAGTGTTCCAGATTTGAGACCATCACCTGAAAATAAGAATACAAAGATATATTTGAGAAAATTAAAAAAGTGTCTCGAGTTAGCGTGACATACCCATATTGAGCCTTTGAGATATTTTTAAGATCTGGTATTTAAAAATGTATTCATATTCATTGTCTAAAATCAGGAACCTTTTTCTCTTTGAAATGTTACTAGTTAAGTGATTATCAAGTGCAAAGAGATATTTTGAATGGAAATAAGACAAATATACTTGCTTAGATCAAGAGATTTTGAAATGTGAGTATGCTCACTGTATGCTGCTCCACCAGGTGTTTGAATACTGGATGAATTTTCAGACCGGCCAGGAACTGCTGGCTTTTTTTGACCAGGCACCCCAAAGTGAGCTAAAACACCAAGGGGTCCCATGACAACTACACCGTCAACATTGACACAAAGCACCCACCCCTCCAAAATGGTTCTACACAACGAACATAATCACATACTTCAAATTGAATTGCCTGTGGAACATAGCAAGTTAAAAGCTAACGGTAAAAGAGTGGGTTAAGCTAGCGCGAGCTCAGCGTCCGCCACAAGCCCTGACGTCCTTGAACAAAGCAAACGGACTGAACAACGCTTCCAAAGCTTGATTTTAGCTTCGAAATGTCGTACAATTGGTTTAAGGAACGAGCGACGGGAAGGATGGAAGGTATATTTATATATACCTATGAATACATTATGAATACATTAACATAAAACAACGCAGACCAGGCTTGTTACTTCCACTGTATCTTTCAAAATAATAGCAATTAAAATAAATAACTCATTATGATTTTATGAAATTATGAAATTATGAAAGAAAATCGTAATCGGCCAAAATCGGTATCGGCAGGTCAAATTGATTGGTGATTGATTGATTGATTGGTGATTGATTGATTGATTGATTGATTGACTGGTGATTAGTGATCAACCAAGAAAATTGCAATCAGTGGATCTCTAACTGCTGGGCTATAAAAATAACTATAAGCATTAATACACTTTTATATTATTTTAAATTATTTTTAATATATTTTTGACTTAATAACCACATGAACACCAGCGTAGTTTCAGCTCCTTAGGCATTCTTCATCTTTTCTGTTCCTAGATCCAGGCTTCTAAAGGGAGTCAGAACTTTTTGCTATGAGGATGCTGAAACTCTTGAAAGACCCGTCTGAGGAGATAAAGTCAAACGAGTCAGCGTCTTCTGTCCAATTACATCACGAAACAAAGACATACTCTCATTGGAGAACATATACGGATCCGAACTCCCTTTTTATTTTTTGTTTTAAACCAACGGATTTTAATTACTGTTTTTTAAATATCAGTTTTTCAAATTTTACTTGTTTGAAATGTTTCACTTTATATTTTGCATTTTACTTAAATAAATCAATAAGTAATAATAATAATGAATATAAATAAATAAAAAATATTGATAGTAATGTATAAAATAAAAGTATTATCATTAATAATACAAAATAAAAATTACTAAATGAATAAAAGTATTCAACCAAAAATAGCCATTTCAGGGATGAGACAAAAAAAAGTGATTAATTAGTTGAACCTAAGCATTCATTTGTTTCCGATATTAAATACATTTTCAAAAATAACCAGTACCATCATGGGAACACATGCTGGTTTGACTACTTCACCTTCTGCTTCATGCAGGAAGTCGTTAATCATGGGTCACCTCATAAAGAGAAAATACCTTACTAACAATTGAAAGAAGCAGAAGAAGCAGCGATATGAGGAGATTGACGGGGAAAAGCGGCTCGAGGAAAGACCTTTTTTTTTTAGTTGTGAGTAAGAGATCTGCTCCTCTGACTCCGCATCTGAGCTGCTGAAAGACGATCAGGTCCCTGAAGACACTCTCTGACTCCTCAGCTGCAGAGAGAGGAAACTCCATCTGACCTAAGAAAGCCTCCAGAGGGACACCCCGGTGAAAAAGCGGAGACCCGACTCCCCAGACATCTGTTACATAGAATGGCATCTAATTTACCTTTTAGTGCAGAGGGAAAAACAAGGGAAAGGAGAGAAGGGAGGGGAGTATGTGGGGGACTATATAGCAGTGAAAGCCTAAAACATCACATTACATCTGCCTGTGGAATTTTTGAATAAATTTATGCACCATGAATTTTGATTCAAGCTCATGAGTAGTAAAAGTCACAGCATGACTGTGTTTGGAAAGAAAGAAAAAAAACTTCACAAACGGATGATCTAATGAAGAGTCCTCACATCCCACACGCTTTCAGTTACAGCTCAAACATCCAGCTGCAACGAATACTATTAAAAAACAATACAGCTCCACATTACAACAGGCATCTTGTTGCCGAACTGGAACTCTGACTGCAAAGTAAATTAAAGGGAGTATCTCTTTCAGCAGCAGGCGAGGAGCCTAATTTATTCAGCTCTTATGTTACGGAAATGATATTAACATGTTTTTAAAATTCATCTAAAAACAAAATAAACGATGAAATAAAATTAAGCTTTGTCAGTCATTTCTAACACATTTTTTTATTTGATTTATTTATTTGGTTGATTGATTGATTGATGTTGTTCATGCACTTTCTCAGTTAAGCTGAACTTCTAGCCAAGTTTTTTCTTTCATGTATCCAATGATCCAACTAAACGATGATCCAGTGAAACTAATCCAACTAATTAGCTCCAAACTACATTTTGTCATTGTTTTTCTATTCAGGATGTTCTTTGATTATATCTGCCTATTGGGAGATGGTTGTGTTGATTAAAGTATTTCATTTTTAACGTGATTATTTTAGAATTTGGAAAAATAATTATCAATAAATCATTAACAACTTTAAAATATATATATATATATACATTTATTTTTTAATAAAAAAACAACAATAATTTATTAATTATTTTAGATGAGGAAAAAAGTGATTAAAAGAAATCATCAATGACTATGGACGGAGTACTGTGGCACTGTGGGTAGGACAGTTTCCTCAGCTGCAAGAAGGTTCCCGGTTCAAATCCATTTCTGACCTCCTCTTGGAGACTTTCTGTGTGGGTGTTCTGCAGGTTGTTGAGTAGGTTCAGTGGCCCCAGCATGATAAAGTACTCCAGTGGGGATAAGAAAAAGGAAAAAAAGTTAAAAAAGCACAAATGTCAGCCTAGGCACAAAACAGTACCCAATCGTTGCGGGAGTGTGTGGCCCCTTTAAGAGCGTTGGTCTCTGTGCAAGAGAGTGGTCAAGCAAGGGCAAGAGAGGGACAGGTGAGAGGAGAGAGCCCAAGCGTGTGATGGTGAAGCTAGCATGAAGCAGTTACTCAGAGTTTTGTTACAAAAAGTGACTTAAATGTGTTCAGCAGGACTCAGCTGTCTGTGGATAAAAGGACTGTCTGTGGATAAAAGGACCAGCTAGAGTCTCTGCTCTGCTGTTTACTGCCACTAGTGAAGAGTAAAAGCAGTTAGTCCTGAAGCAAGTACAGGAAATGAAAATGAATAACGGATAACTATTTTAAGTAACTATACTGACGAAATGACGATCATAAGACCAAGCTTGTCTTTGAGAGTTTTATTTAAGCTGTTCTAAAGTGGACCCTCTAAGAGTCAAGAGTGTGACTCTAAGAGGTTTAGAAATGTCACTGAGTATTAATATAACCCTGGTGAGTTCTGTCTCTGAAAATGTAAGGACAACTTCAAATTTCAAGCTAACTTCCTGCCCTTGATTTTTGTAAGAGAGGTTAGACTGAGATGGTTTGGACATGTGAAGAGGCGGGATAGCGATCTATTGGTAGAACGATGCTGGAGATAGAGTTTCCTGACAGGAGAAAAGGGAGAACACCGATGAGGGGGTTTTCACACTTGGTGAGAGAGGACATTCAGTTGGCTGGTGTAAGAGAGGAAGATGCAGTGGACAGAGAAAGATGGAAACAGATGATCCGCTGTGGCGACCCCTTAAGGAAACAACTGAAAGAAAAAGAAAAATCAGACTAAATCAAACTCCTACCAATTGAAGAAAATTGTATTCAATTTATCCAACTCATTAAGTTTGTTCATACGATGTATGTTTAATATTCTAAAAACCTCAACTTTTAAGTTTGACGCGTTAAATGTACTGCACTTACAAAGTATATTTCTGGTTTGCTCAATGGCTCAAAACACTAACCAGTATTCAAACCAGTGGAGCCATCATCAGGAGCCAGCTTGGGTTCAGTATCTTGCTCGAGGCCGAAGATAGTGCGAAGATAGTGGCTAATTATATCCCTGAAAAGTCTTTCACGTTAATACAATAACTCAAAAAGTATTTCATGGATGCCCTTAATGATCTTAGTTTGAGGAATAACTGGAGGGAAAGGTCGATTAAAAATCTCCATCTCAGAAAGTTTTCTCAACCATTTCTCTGATTCAGTCCAAATTTGGTGCATATGAATCGAAATTGAGATGCATCGTGTAAATATCCTATTTAACACTAGTAGTTCATACTTTACTCACTGGGGGAGATTTTTATTCAATGAAAACCACTGTTGTCCAGACAGACCCTTTGTCTATAACTCAGAAAGTATTCCATGAATCACTTTCAGACTTTATATACCCATAGACTTTGGTTATGAGGAAGAACTGGATTGATTTTGGGAAAGGTTGGTTGCATCCTGTATTTCCAACACTATGCAGAGTTTTATTTTCTCAACTGTATGTCGGCTTTAATCCATATTTGGTGCATACGAATCGACTGGAGGAGATCTTTTTGTATTTATCTTATTCTACTAAGAAAGTTCACTCAACAGGGTGAGTTTTAGTTTAAAAAAAAAAAAAAAAGTAAAGTTGTGCTGAAGTTAACGCTGTAGTTAAAGATCAAACACAGCAGCGTAGGATAACCGGTCCATCTGGGAGAATTTGGTTGTTTCAGGAGTTTGAATTACATTTTAGGGGTGAAACATCATCCACATCTCCCTGTTCTCCTTCAGTGGGTGTAAAACGGTTCTCCCTGAAGACAAGTCGACAGCAGTCTCTACCTCTTTTTTCTCAACGCACGGCTTCCTCCTCATAATTGAAGAAGACCTCTCTCTGACATTCTAACACAGCATATTAAATCGGCCTCTTAATCTGTTCATCTGGCCTTTTCCTCAACTTTTTTTTGTCTCCTATTATTTCTGACTCATTAAGCGACTGATGCTCGGAACATCTTGGATCTGAAGCGGCAACAAAAACCTCATTCAACTTGCTCTGCTGAACATATGGTGGAATCAGTGAGACGGTCCGTTCATTAAACAAACTGTCATCCGGCGGCCGCTCAAATGGAAAACTGCACATACGGGATATGGAGCACAGGAACTTGAATTTATTCCCAGTGATTTGTAATTAATGTAATGCGATACGTGTCTTTATTCTTCCCTTGATCTGCTAATTAGAAAGGAAACTCTGGTGCAAATCCTCCTCGTGCTTCACTGGAGGAATGCAGCTCCTGCAGCCAAAACCAAGTGTTTTCTCCTAATTTGAAGCTTGCTTGTCAAACAAGAGACGGCCTCATATTAAACTAATCATAGGCTGCATGATTTGGCCTCCGTTCAGACAATTATGATAAACAGACAACGGCAGGAATCAGAGTTTATAGGATAACTTTTTGATGTTCGGGCCTTTAATTCCTGCTCCTTTCCGAGCTAACTAACTTCTCCGGCGCTGGCTTCAAATGACATTTCAACAGACAGAACTGGCCTCTATTTCAAATTCCACACCACCCATGCAGTTCAGTCAGAAATGTTTTTAAAACTTTCAATACATGGTTGGGGGTTGGAAATCTTAAAGAAAAGGTGACCGCGTTTTGATCTGGCAATAATAAATCGTCTGTTAAAGGCGACACGATATAAAAAACTCACCTTTTCACTGCTTCCACACATATATTTAGGGATCTGGAGTGCCGACTGAGCCATAAACTGTGAAAAGAGGCCAAACCTCGAGGTTTTTGTGAGCTGGCATCCAAAATCACGTGACTTTCGTGGCCCATTCAAATCTCAGAACCCTCCTGACGTGGAGCGGTGCTGTTTCTCTGCAGCCTCTTCATGGTATAATCCTTGAAGAGTGTACCACAGTCTAGTGTCTCTCGTGTGTGAAAAAAGAAGAAGAAGTAATCTCACACAATCTGAATTTTTGATGCTACTCTGTAGAAAATTTCCAAATAATTTACAGTAAAATTCTGCCAGCTGTTGTTGCCACAATTTTGCTGTAAAACTTCAGTCGCCGTGATCAAGACATGATGGTAAATTAACATGAAAACTGATCTAATGTCAATCTGTATACAGTCACATAGTTCATTTCCTGACTAATAATTTGTATTTTCTATGTATATATGTGTATATAAGCGCTGTTTTTTTTGTACATACGTAAATATGCATGTGTGCGTTATTGGAATGGGAGAAATGTAAATAGGACCGAAATAAATCAAAATCAGATCAAAATTAAAAAAACATTTAAATACAACATTTCCTAATACGAGTAAGATATAGTCCAAAATGAGACATCTCAGATCATTTCAAAATCTCCTTTATCTAATTATCACATTTTATTTCAAGAAATCTCACCACTTGAATTTTTGCTTGTTCAGTGGCAGATTTATTTTACTTATTACAAGCTAGGGCACTTAGTATTTAATTTTTTTTAAAATCTATTTTTAAAGGGAACATGTTAATGAAGGATCTTTGTGAGAGGAATGATGGAGTTAAGGTGTCGGGCTCATTAAATTTGGGCTGACAGCTGACTGTCCCTCGTCAGCACACTTCCATACTTTGAGGTCAAAGGGTAACAGATGATTGCTCTATCGAATGACCAACAGGCCCCGCCCTTCCCCACAAAGAAATCTCTCTGACTCATAGTCTCTCAACCTTATTTTTGTTATTTCTAAGGTTTCACTGACCTATCCTCATTTCAGATTAATGTATTATTATTTTGGCACCGTTTCTTTCAGATTGATTATTTTGCGTTCACTTTTACCCACCTGCAATCTGGCAAATCCATCACGGATAAAACATAATAACGTTACACTCAGCCTGAACAATGTGCTCAGTAATGAACAATTTATCTCTATCGTTCCCAGTAAATGAGTCCATTACTGAGGAACGGTCTAAGTATAATCCACTGGATGTGAGGGTCAAACGACCGCAGGTGACCCTGGTGGTGGAATGCACTTTGAACTCTGACTTCTGGTCCGGCTTCAGGGCTGATCCTGACCTCCCACCAGAGGAGCGAGCCGGGGAGATGAGCTGTAGCCACTGACCAGTTGCTCCAGTCACTTCACCAGTAAGAGGACATGTAGTTTGGTTCATTAACGGGGTATGTGGACAGGAGAGATTGTGGCTCCCTATATTGCTACGGACAATAAAACAGGTAACGTTTTCAGGAAACGTTATCCGTTTATGCAGTGGGGTTTAAGAGAACAACTGCAGCAGTTTTTCAAAAATTTACAATTGTTATTATTGTTATAATGATAAACTTTTCAAACAAAGTTACAAGGTTCATTCGCATTACTAATTAGAATAAATTACAGCGACAAATTGGATAAGGCAAAGTGAAGGAACAATAAAACAATTCAGATCCAGTCAGAGCCAGTAAGTTTCATTAAGTCATCTATCTCGAAATACGAAAAGCAAGGAGTTGTAATTTTTCTTATTTAAAAGCTTTTTGCTATATTGCTTTGTTTCTCCAACCTTTTTCCAAAAATGTACCCCCTTGAATTATATTTGCAGCCAAATGTTTAATAATCAAATCAAAAAAAGAAAGAAAAGAAAATTTGTCACGATATTCATTCATTTATTGAAATAAAATTTTAAAAAAGGAAATGAAAAAGAGATAAAATTCTGACTTTAAATTCAGGTGTCCCAAATTCTATTTAAAAAACTTTTTTTTTCAGAATTCTATGTTTTCTTCAAATTAAGCTTTATTTTAGAATAAAACTGAGATTTTTATCAGAACCTTTGGTTTTATTCTGACTTATAAAACCATTTTGAAGCAAAATATGGTACAAGTCATCTTACAAACATTTATATTGGGAATACTGAATATAAAATATATTTTTATTGGACTCTTAGTTGCATTTTAATCAAATATATCCCAGCAAAGTTACACTAGGCATCATGCAGGAGTAAAACTGACTGACTAAAACTAATACGGTTAAATATTAACCGAATTTTTGCTCATAAAAAGCTTGACATCTTTTCCAATTCATAGATTTAAACGTTATTGAATTGCCATGATATTAAATATAGATCTCTATCATTTTCAGGTAATAAACTGCCATTGGTGGAACCAAGGTTTACCTCCGAGTTCCACCGTGAAGCTGAAATCAATGGTTATGACTGAATTATGAATATTATATATTCTCTCCATCTCTCCCCCTCTCTCTCTCAATCTCTCTGTCTCTCTCTCTCTCTCTCTCTCTCTCTCTCAATCTCTCTGTCTCTCTCTGTCTCTCTCTCTCTCTCTCTGTCTCTCTGTGAATGTATATCATAACATGAACATAAAGCAAAGAAAATACTCCTGGTACTGAATATTTTTTATACTAGAAGAAATTCTAACACTTTATTTGTAGTTTTCACAACTTATTTTGATTAATAATTTAAGCATTCAGTTGTGTTATTGTTTTAAATATATTTGTATTGATCATTTAAGGACCAGTTACATGATTTGCAAATATATTTTACTCAAATTAATCAAAAAAGAAACTCAATATGTTTAATTTGGTAGAAATTCCAAACACATTAAAAAACGCATTCTAATGAATGAATGAATTTGAGCATTCAGGTTTACAGTGTAGTACAAGCACAGAACAACTTCTGTTGTAGCTGGTGTAGCTACCTGAGTTACGTTCCTAAAACCCGTTTGAACCCATGTAAGAACCTCAGCCCATAAGCAGACCAGCAGACCAGTAGGCAGTCCCCAAACAACCATTCTTCTCCTGCCCAAGTGAGGACACTTGACCCCATCCAAAGGGTCACCAGACACTTTCATGTTTAAAGATCCAAAGGGGTGACGTTTATCCACCCACTACAAAACCCAAGGCTAATCCATATGTGCTTGGATCCTATGCACCTTCATTGGAGCCAGATGCTCACACGGACCATTGAGACGGGGGGTCTTCAGACAGAGAAATGTATCAGGAATGGAGCCAAGACTTTTTGGATCAAGGTCTGTTCTTCAGATCTGCTCCTGAACCATCTTGTTTCCATATCAATACCTTCAGGCTTGAATAAGTTCAGTCGTCTAATGAATGAGAGATTTGCTGCTAGCCTGAGTCTCAGGGTTCACTGGTGCAGAGAGAGAGACATAAAGGAAACTTTGCACCCACATGGAACTCAACATAGTTGGCTGGTTTCCTTTACGCTCTCCTCCTCCATGAATGGGGTTGTGTGACTGCAGGATATTCTACAACTGGAGAGTATGCAGAGTGGAAAACGAACACCACCCACCTGCCCGTGAATTTTAGAGGACGTTTCCTGAGGCCCATTGTCCACTGTTCTATAATGCAAATCTGAAAATGTCCCCATTTTATGTGTGGATATACGGCATGAATCATTATTCAGCTAGTTCTACGCAAACGTCCCCCACAGCAAAGGTATATCCAAGTGAAGCCCCCAATCACCTGCATTGTACGAGCAATCCCCCTGATTGAGCTCCTCAAGTTAAATGTGAAATTTTGTCCGAAAAACAGTGTTTTTGTTTCTACACCGGTGGTGTTTGAGGACCTCCGAGACTTGGAGCAGGAGGAACCTGAGGATCCAGCTGATGACGGTGGTGAGGAAGAGGAGGCATGAGAGAAGAATCATTGTTAAAGCAGCAAGGTGGCAGCTTAGAGGGATAGTGAGCGTGAGAGGCCGAGTGACAGCTAGATGGGAGGAGGAGGAGGAGAGAATGTTATCGTGAGGTTAGTTTTTATCACTAGACTTGCAGGAGCTTAATACGTGGCTACTACTTTTAAAACACACATTTTTCTGACCTGAATCATTTTTATAGTTTAGTTTTCTATTTTTGATTTCTGTAATTTTGAACATTGAATATAAAATAAATGGATTTTCTCAAAACATCAAACTTTTAAATGTGAGGTGTCTGTTAACATTGATACAGCAAAAACTTTATTTTTCCTTGTTTACATATCTAGAAAATGGAGAACTGGCTTTCATTTCAAATCCTTTCTCTGGGCACCTACACCTATGATATATTCACTCTCCTTGTTGCACTAGTTTTGGGCTTCACTAAATAAACATCTGGAAGTTTCTGGCTCTTTTGCTCTTAAATGTTCCGTTACATTTTGTAGCTTGGCTTAATCACTAAATTTTTCTGTCTGGCGTTAGAGTGCAAGTCAGGTGCCTCATCATGGGTTCATCGTTATGTTTGGCTTAAAGCAGGTGCCTGCTGCCGACAAAACCAGTGAGTGCAATAAATCAGTTAATCAAAACAGTATAGGTGAGGTTTATTTTCACAGAACTGCTCAGAGCTGATGGCTAATTCTTTTTGGGTCCATGAAAAACAACTGAAACACTACTTACAGGTATTGCAACCATATAAAATGTTTATTAATGCCGTTTTAACATCTCCTATGATGTAACTATTTTGATTCTTGCTCACCTATATCTACTGAACTTCCCTACTTTTGGAACTCAGTCTATTTTAGCCCTAGAGATGTAAAAGGTCAAGTTTCGATATTTAACACAAAATTTGTTAAATTTAGTTTTATTTTTGTTTAACTTGACTGTTGGGACCTCCAGCTTCTTCTTTGATTTGTTTGTAAGACATATCCGAGTCCCCTCCTTATTTTTCTTTGTTAGTATCCCATTTATTGTTTCATCCCCTAACCCCGCCCCTTTTGATTCCCTCATAGGAGAGTTTATTCATCCATTGACATCCTTTTTTCTCTGTTGGTTACACATAGCACATTTTTTGTGCGACATTATACATTTTTTATTTTCAGACATATTTTTGAGTGAGGTCATTGGTGCAGCAACATCTTGTCTTGCTCACTGCTAAGCTAACAGAAGCTAATGCCTTACTGGTGGCCGTGTCTTTTTTAATTTAATTTAGTGAAGAGCTGGATGGGATTATATGTTTGAACGTTGACGCATGTGTGTAATGTTGTCCTAAAAAAACCCGGCGTATCCAAAGAGACTCCCGGTCTGGGGCTTATTAACAGCGCAGAATTCCACTGTTTACACTGTCTCACAGCTGGAGACAGCTGGTTGGGTTGTGGTTCTTTCAAGAAAGGCTGAGCAGAGCTGTTCAAAACTGTAATGTCAGAACCAAAGGGGTGGGTGATTAAATGTGGCCATTTAAAGAACTCACTGGCACAATGAGCCATACTATCATATAGAAATCCACCGCAGATGAAAAAGGTAGCCAAAGCCTTTAACCAGGCTGCCGTATTGTTATATAATAGGCAGTTCGGATCCAGTTGGGCCAGCACCGATTGCCCTGTTGCTGTTGCTCTTCAAAGCATGGCCCTTCAAGCCCACCTCCCATGAATGAAATAAAAACAAACTGCGATTGAAATCACTAGTGATTTATAATGAAATAGAATAATAAACTGGATGGATGGAACAGGGACCACCATATTGACCATATTGACCGCACAACCCTGGAGAGATTGCAATCATACCTCAGTCCAGCGTTTGGACCGCTGTGTTTATGTGTTGAGGCCTCGAGTCGATTCCAAACATACAGAAGATATATCAGGTGTTAAATAATATTTTACAAATGTATAATAGCGAGCTGGCTTAAATCACGAGGGGCTGCGGTACATATAAGCACATATCCCCACTGCCAATAAACTAAACAGGCAGTTATTGATCCGCACCATCTCCTTTCAGTGGAGTACCAAAGGTGGAGAAGGAGATACTAATGGATCAGGGGGGAGTTGTTGTATGCCTGTGTGTGTTTTTAGTTGTGTGTCAGTGCATGCATGAGTACGAGAGCACACAACCACACTAATAGCTCATGCCGGGCGACTCCATTAAGCAGCGTGGTGGAAGCAGTCAGCAGTTTATGGCGACTGGGCTCACAGGTCAAAGGGGAGTAAGGAGGTCAAAGATTGCCATCCACAAAAGGTCTCCAATCACAGCAGTCAATTGATTGCTTACACATCAGAAAAGCCTCTCTCCTGAGTTAAATTCAAATATAGACTGTGATGCCTGCAGCCATAGAACCCCCACCATTCCCCCCCACTCCCACCCCATAACTCCTTCTCCATCTCTCAGCTACCACTTCATTCTTTCTCTGCACACCTCAACTAGGTTTTGCTGCATTTCTGCACTCTGTTTCCACTGCAACGGCATTTTCAGGGCCAGAATCAAAGTACTTTCAATACTTTTGAAAGCATGTCCCAGAGTGTTATCTTTTGGAAACGCTGTTTCAGTCTCTGTGTAAACTGGTGAAGCGCAACTCTTTGAAAACGGTGATGTCAAAGTCTAACATTGCCCACAGCTGTTACGAGAACAACAAAAACAATGTTGGATCATAAAATTTTTCCAATTTGGGAGTTTCTCCCAATCAGAAGATCTGAGGTTTGATACCAGCCCCTTCAGCATTCATCCTACGGTCCTTTAGCAAGACCCCAAACCCCAATTTTCTACCCCTGCGCCTCGCAGGAGCTTCCAACTGCTTGTCAGGGGTAGGTCAGATGTAGATAACTAATTTCATAATATATGTATGTACTGCAAAAGCAATCTGAAAAATGAAGACTTAAATGAATTGTTATTATAAACAACTTTTATGTCCTCACAAAGAAAAATGTTTTTGTATTTGGAAAATCTATTATTCTATTCATATTTTATTACTTTATTTATTTTATTATTGAAATTATTATTGAAATAATAATAATATTTATTATTATTGAGATTCTATCCTTGTTAGACTTTTTTTTTGGCTTTATCAAGTTACATAATTCTGTTTAGTAAGTCCTCACATGCTTTAATGTACCAAAAAAACCTTCATTATCAAATAGGACTTTCAAAAAAGCCATGGATCATTCCTCCTCCTCTGTGGTCCTTTTGACCTGTGGTGTCCCCCCCGGGCTCCATCCTTGGCACCTTACTTTTTTATCATATACATGCTATCAGTGGGTCATATTATTAACTGGGCCAGTCCCATTTTTTAATAAGAAATAGTGACTCAAAATGTGGTCAACCAAACAAGTGAGCAGGACATTAAACAGAGATCATCCTCCTTTCTTGGTTTTTCTTCATCTGTGATATTCATTTTGAAAAGTTATGCTACCAACTACTCGCCTGGCATACGAAGTACTGCAGATTAAGTTGATTTGCGGATCCTAATGTTCGAGGTTTGTTTTCAAAACATCTGAACGCAAAACATTTCAAAACGCAAAGAAGAACTACTCCTTTTTTTTTTTTCAGAGTTGTGTCAGCAGGATATTAAACGGCATTAATCCACATTAAACAAACAGTATTTGATTTGTAGGTTAGTGAACTCCAGAGGTGGTGCTTGTCGGATTTTACAACCCTTGGACATAACAAAGGTGGGCTCTTTACTCTTATCACTGAACTAACTGGCTTTAGCTTCATATTTAAAGTCTTGTATAAAATAATTATACAAGACGTTAGAAATGATTATCTTCCAAAATGCCAAACTAATTCTTTAACCAAGAGTCTTATTTTTGCTGTGGGCTCTCTTTTAGTCAATTAAATCTGTATTCTAAGCTAATACTCCCTGGAGCTTAAACAATATTCTTCAACAGCTTTCCGACATGTCTCTTAAAATCACATTATATTGATTAATTATATTTCCCCTTGCTTCACCCTGTGTCCAAAGGGAGAAAAAATAACAACACGGCTTAACAGATGCATCTGATATTTACGCCGATGGCAATATTGGATTTATTTGGAAATACACAGAATGACAACGCAGTGAAGCGTTCACTGCATAAATGAACCCAAACACACGTCATGTAATAAAACATTTTGTCAGAATTTCCAATACAAAATTTCAGGAAAAAAAAAGACAGTATAAATTAGGTTTGTAGAAATCGACAGTTGCACTTAAGTACTGCTTGAAGAGGTGGTTGTTTGAAATAAAACAATTTAAAAAAAAACATCACAGATACAGGTAATAGTCTGTACAGAACATTTCTATCCATGCATTGTAGTGGCAACTTAAGTACCAGCACATTTACAGCATATAGCCGACTTTGTTTTGTTTTTTGTGCCCTTTTGCATCAGTACCAGATACACCATGCTACATTTTCACTTTTTTATGTACATAATAGAAAAACAGTCCAGTGAAGGAGCTTGAACTAAAAGAACTGAAGAAAAAATAATTTCCAAAAATTGCATTATCTGTCCTTAATGTGTGAGCTATTAGCCAGGTAAACTGAGCAATGTTGATGCTATATAAATGATCCTGAAAGATCATTTAAGTACCAACAACACACTTGTACAGCACATTTATTTTAATTGTGCAATTCTCATGTTCGCGTGCACATCAGTATCCCGGTGGTGATTCTTATCCTTGTTTTGATCATATTGGGGATATGGTGTTTACATGTAACACAGAGAAATATGGTTATCCATATCCCTAAATACATGATAAATACTGGTATCCTGGTTACTCATTGCTGCACGCGCCTGTGATGTTCACAATTAAACATTAGAATATTAATATTCTAACATTTCTGCAACTGATACCCTGACTTTAACTCAATTTGGCTGTAGCTCTAGAAAATGAGGCCACTTCAGTGTCTAGCGGGCACAGTCCCATTAAGTTACGTTGCAGATATGGCTATGTTGTTGCATCGGACAAGGGAGCGCGGGATGAGGCTACAGAGACGTGAGTGGTAGGAGAGGATGGTCATGAGGGAGTTCAGTGACACTAAATGGAAATAGAAATTTCCGTATGAGTAAGGCGTCCTTTCAGCGGTTTATTGGAATTGTTCATGAGACCAGAGGAAATCTCAGATCGAGCTCAGGCCCCATTAGACATGAAAGTTACAGCATGGTAGAACAAACTGGATCACGTTGGGGAATTTAGCTTGGTTGCTCACCAGCTTGAGGTCAGTTTGAGGTTCACAAATCAAAGCTTTTGTATTCTGTCGCTAGACGATGGATTAAGCAAGGAGCCTCCGCCATTGAGTGTATTTCTGCTCTGTCACTCGGCTTCTGCACAGAAATCCATAGCTGACAGAACCCAGGATAAGACGTTTAAACACGTCAGTGTCCTTTTTTGGTTCGGAGTACTCAAACTAGAATATTCAGTCTTCAATATAAGGTCTTACTGAGATCGGAATATAATCTTTACAAGGTCTGACAAGAAGACCGGGTACTCCAAAAACCCGATAACCATTATTCTGGTGTGCATGTAAACACACTCATTTCCTGTTTATGTTGTTTATTAATGAAGTTCCTGTGTCTTGAGACTCCAACATAACATTTGGTTTGTCGAAGCTTCACCACTTGTTCAGGAAAGTTACTCATCTGCCATTTGGTTTGACTTTAAGCACCTCTCTTTCCAGAGAGAGTTTGGACATTGTGCTTTTAGCTGTTCTAGATAGCAACTAGACCTTGGCCCACCTCTCTGCTAGAAGTTCCAACCTGAAGCCAATGATCTTCATGAAGGTTTGCTGTCATCTCACCGCTGCAGCTTTAACCACAACTAATGCCTCTCCAAACAATCTGTTTAGCACTGCTGATAAAGTGGCCCGAAGCTTTTCACAATGTTTTATGGCTGTTGTAAATCTACAGTAAGGTGTGGTTTCGATAGCTTTGGAAAAGAACAAAAGGCACATTTTACAGAGTAATCATTTTTATAACATTAAATGCCCTCAAAGTATCCATCGTGTCTGTACAAGAATACTACACAAAACAGTTTTTAGAGCTTTAGGGAATAGCTATTCACTCCCAGCCAAAGTTGTGGCCCGTCATTTGGTAAAACTTGAGATTGAAAGGTCTGTAGAAGTCTCTGAGCCGGAGCAGAACCTCAGAGGGGATTTGGGGGTGGGTCCTACCCTTTGACTTCCCGAGGCAGCGCGGCCTGCTGCTTCCCTCAGGTTTCTTCAGGCAGGGGAAGCCTTTGGTCTGGTTGAAGTAAAAGTGCTTGTTTGTAACCACGCGTTTCAGCCCCAGGAAGTCCTGAACCCTGCCCATCTCGCCCGCTGGGTCCGTCACAAGGCGCTCCCCACTCACAAAGAGAAAGCGTGAAAGTGGGAAGTAACGCAGCCAGTTTTCTAGATGTTTGGCGTAGATGCCAATGCGTACGGCGCTCCAGGATGTGTCGATCAGCCCTGGGGTGGCATTGCGGAAGGCCAGGTTCTGAAAGGACGGCAGCCCGGGAGATTTGGACACAGTCTGTGTGTAATCGGAAACCGCCCGGGTCACTGGATCACGCACCACCACAATAAGCTTGGTGTGGCGACACATTGAGAAGACACGGCGAGGAGCTTCTTTGGTGATAAAGTAACTTGGGGTTTTTTCCATCGTGACTTGACCATCCAGAGTACGAGGCATCAGGTTCCTGCATGATAAAGAAACACAGACTGTTAATGAAAGTCCTCCGATCAATGCATGAGGCTTAACTTGAGAAAATACAAACATACTGTATGTTCTAGAGTGATAACAACATATCATACATAAGGAGAAGAGGTAAGTCCATAACATTCCACTGATGATTCCTCCCGTACCTTAAAGGATGTTTGATTTAGTTTTAATGAATGGTCTAAATCTGTGATTAGAGGGTGATAACTGTCTGTTCTGGTATCAGTGGAGCGACAACATCAGCACAGACTTCACAGGAGTCTGACAGCGGTCGCTTTCAGACACACACAAGCTTCATAAACCTCAAGAAAGTCGTTTCCTGTCATCGGTTGCCTCTTGGAGAAACTCATAATACTGTCATTACACAGTTATTACCGTTGCTACGATTTCACCCGTGTCTGTTAGTTTGTTGGAGTTAGCGGTGTAACACAAAAAGTGTTTGGTGCACTCTCAGGACAGTTAGTAGGGGAAGTAGGCATGTGGCAGGAAGAAACTATTAAAATTCACATTATGAAAAAGAGATAAGATTCAGGAGTTTTTTACTTTTCTGAACTTTGCAAGACGGGGCTATTATGATCGATTAAAGGTGGAAACACATGAGCTGCAGATCAGAGTCATTGATGTTTGTATATTTGTAATTCAGTGAATGAATATTACTCAATTAATAATAACCATCATCCTAACTCTAAAATTTGCAAAACTGTAATTAATAAACCACAGAAAAATAACACAGAAGCAATAGTCAAACTCAAGTCAGTGAGAAACAACCTTTTCAAATATTAAACCATATTACTATTATGCCTCCTTGAATGTCAATTAAACCTAAACACAAATTAAATTCAAATTCACAGACAACTTTATTTATACCACTAAGGGTAATTCATTACGATCAGCTTATACATAAAAAAGATAACAGTTGCATAATAATAACATAATGATTAATACACCTACGAGATAAAAATGGAAATAATGATAGATAAGATCAATAGATAAAAAAGATAAATAATGAGTAGGACTCATTTAAGAGGGGATAAACAATCTTATTTTGAGAATCCTGAGGGCAGCCACTTGATGGGACACATGTATTGTTGGAGTTTTGGACTTTAATATCCATTCTACTCACTGGTCCTCTCGCTAAGGATATTAATTATTTTTTATTTTTGATGCACTTGAAACCAGCCCTTATCACATGACATTGGTGGGCAAGTTGTTTGCAATAAGCAATGAGATACTCATAATGTTTTAATAAATAATAAAAACAATAACAAAGGTTTGTTTTGCAGTGTAAATGATTCATCAGCAAGAAGAAAGTAAATCAACAAATCTAATCAGCTCCCTCTGAAGTTCCCCCAATAAAAGTCCTCTACTGCTGACGCATATATTCTGTTGTTTACCAGATGTGGAAAGAAAACAGGACATGATTTAACCCATTGACACTAAGCTCACACGAACCTGAGTCCTAACTTTAACTCAGCATGTCTTTAGTTCAACATAACACAATATGTTGAATGGATGACATAACTGACGGGTCATAGAAGTGATGTTGTGCTGCAAAAAAGAAGATACCAAACATTGGCATGTTGAATCATATTCAATGCGGTATATAAAAACTTAGTGTTAACCCTAACCTGACCTCAGACTCCAGAGGGTTAACAGTTATCCAGACTTATTTTGAGGAATTTACTGACCATCAAAAGTATAGTAAAATATAGTAGCTCAGCATTAGCCCAAATAACTTCACATAGCTCTCCGTAAGTCTGGCCTTTTGGCTCATGACTGGATCTTATTTTTGTATTTCATAAAGTATTGATTTGCCTGTAATGGCTGAATGCTTTTTTCTGCCCCTCCTCCCTTCCCTCTCTAAGGCTCAACTCAGGTGTTCGCCGTCATGAATGCTTTGCATGAAGAGGTTGACCTGGGCTGAAGAATACTTCGAAGGCTCCTTTTCCAGCATCAGAGGGAGGGGCTTCTGGAGTGGGACTGGTGGGTGTGATGCCTCTCAGCCTGCACCGTTTAATTACTGTTGTTCAGTCTTACTTTGGTAACATCTGGTTTATGTGTTGTTGTTTTTTCTTTGTTAAAAAAGCCCGCGGACGTTGTTTTTTTACAGGTATCATCTCTGTGTTTGATTTTCGGTCAGAGTTGGAGTATTGTTAAATCCATTGGGCCATTTCAGTTAGGGACGTAACATCCTCCAATTGGGTTTTCTGTCCCAGTAAGACATGAGACGGCGACCGTGTGCCAACTGTACAAAAACGGAAAACAGAATCTCTCCTTTGATGATTTTATGGTATTTTTTAATCCTGCTCTGAAATTTACAAAATGTATTCAAATAAATGTCCATTGCTCCCCTTATACTAAAAAGATGTGATTTTGTAATTATTATTTCCTTTACCGTATTTTTTTAAACATTTTTTAGGTAGTGGTTCTATGTGTATTTGTTATCACGTATGAGGTGTTAAACTGTCAAAAAGCAGACTCTGTTGGAAAAGCAAAAACCTTATGGAGGACAAGTGAAAGAAGCTGCCAGGCAATCAGAGGTTTTGAAAAAATCTCTTGGATAGCCGAGCTTAGAGTCGGGGAAAAGCCTTTAAATTGTGAGTAAAGTGGTTTAGTTAATGCGGAGAAACGTTTGGCTTACATACAACCTGGCTGATTATTTGATTATTCGTTTCTTAGCCTGACGGATTTTGTTAAGCAGCGTTGTCGTGTTCCCAGATCTCATGAATTAACTAGTAAGCAAACTGTTATCACCACGGATTAAATGAGTGCCAAAGTCACCAGAACACAACCCAGTAATAACACACTGGAATTATCCTTTAATTTATTAAATGTTTTGTTAGCAATGAAGCAGGCGAAAGTTCAGAGGTATCTTGTGTCGAGCAGGTTAATGAAATATCGTCGGATGGTAGCGATGTGTTTGCATTCAATCCTGTTTAATGTCTTTTGGCCTCCAGATTGTTATTATCATCAGTGGTTGAGGTATTCTAGGCAGGACTGGGCTGTCCTCTTGCGTGGGAGCTATACCACTACTTAGATGACTCAGAGGCTAAGAAGAAGTAGTAGCACCACAGAAAGGTCGAGCAAACCTCGCCCAAAGTCTGCATTTCACTGAGAGTCCTTGCAATCAAGACGAGTAGATGATTAATTAAAATGAAAGGAAATGGGTTGGAAATGAAATTGCGTCAGTCTTTTCTCTTCAAATAATATTATGCGACTTTAATGTTAACCTCAGTTTAGAAAAAATATCAAAAAGAATTTTTCGTAAAAAAAAGAGGTTTTCGGACCTCAGGCTCAGTTTGTGCTTAAAAGAATCAAAAGCAGGGATTCCTAAACTCAGCGTCTTAGTGGTTGGTCTAGTCTCTAAATAAGAAGCTTATGGAGCTCTGAGTGTTTCTGGTGAGTGGGGATGGAGTCCAACACATGTTGCTTTGTGAGCCAACGCACACTGTTCGCTCCGATTCTTCCCTGACGTTCACCGACGGTGTGACACCAAATACACATCGTACAATATTATAAGGAGCTACTGACTTGTTTTAAACAACCCGGGCTGAACAAAATACAGGAAGGAACATCAAACTGGACCTCCGCTCTCGTCCCCGACAGCAGGGGTTTATCCACGAGAAGTCCCCAATCCCCTGCGTTGTTGAAAGCAATCCCCCTGAACTCCTAAAATCAAATGTGAGGTAAAGTCAACAGTATTTGTTTGTAAAATAAAGAAAAAGAAAAAAAGACGCTCCATGAAATTGGTCAAATATGATAGATCTCCTGGAGTCGATTCATATGAACGAAATTTGGGCCGATGGTTCAGAGGTTATGTTATGGGGACTTTTTTTCGTGCAAAAAGTCCCCCCAGTGAGTAAAATATGTAATATATGAGTAAAACACTATATATGCTTGATAGATCTAAACGGGTCGATTCAAATGCCCCGAATTTGGACAAAATCGGAGCAGTGCTTGAAAAATGATGGCCCGAAAATGTTTGGAAATAAAGCTCCCCTTAATGTCAGAAATATAGAACCAATCAAAGCTAATGCGGTGTAGCCAACTTTCTCAGACAGGCTTATTTCTTCAACTCATGATGTGTGTGGAAGTATAGTTTTATGAGTCAAGAAAAACAAAGTGTCTCATTTAGATGCAAGTACATTTTAACAACTCTGGCCTCAGGCAAACATTCCAGCTTCCAATACGTGTCATCAATCTGTGAGGTTTTTTATTTGGTGGTTTCTGAATTCCATTTCTGTTCACGTAAATCACGTCCACCTACCGGGCTTACCCGTGTTTACCACATTTCTGACTCTCAACATGCCCGGAGTGAACATGCTTCAGCAATTAAGTCTTTCCAGGACAGAAAAAGGGAGAGTTGAATCCTTTAAACAATGCAGGCCTCACTATGACTGTCATGGCAGAGTGCTCTTCAACCTCCCGAGTCTCCTATAAAACCTTGTTACGACTTTAGTAAAAGAACAGATGCAAATACGATAAGTGCAGAAGACATTTCTTTGCAGCGGCATCCAAACGTCACATCTGAAAGCAAAAACCACTGAGGTGCCACAGTGTTTGCACTTCTTGGTGTTTTGTGAGTGTATCTGCAGCAGTCTAATGGAAGGCATGGTGTTCCATTTGGGTCTGAGTGGGGCTTCCATTGACTTCATGTTTACATTTTGGACCACGAGCCTGTAATCACAGAACAGCCTGGTCGAAACAAAACACACAGGAGGAGGAGGAGGAGGAGGAGGCCACACAGCAGTGGAGTACTGGGAGGAGGGTGTGCAGAGACACAACAGAGAGTAAGGGAGGGCAAAGGAAAACCAGACCTACGCTGCCATCCAGCACGGGGTATATCCCCAAAAATTCCCCAATCCCCTTTGTAGTACAAGGATTCCCCCCCCCCAATAGAGCTCCTTTAATTAAAGTGATGTTATGTCTGAAAAACCAAGTTTTTTGTTTAAAACAAAAAAAGGAGAAGTGACAGACAAGAAACTGACGGATGAGAAACATTTTTTTCCCCTGCAACTATCCCCCTTAAACAGTAAAATATGAATAATTACAGTGAAATATGAGGTAATTTTGGTCTAAATAGGGTTAACGGGAAGCTAGGTCTGAAAAACAATGAAGAGATCCCATAATAAGTAATATATGAACCATTAGAGTAAAATATGATAGACACAAGAGTCAATTCATTATCACAAAATTTGGTGGTAAATCCGACCTAGAGTTAAGAAGTTATGGTTGAAAAACAGTGTTTCCTTAAATAAATCTCCCTCTAGTGAGGAAAATATGAAATACTAGAGTATAATATATATTTAAAGGATAGATCTCCTTGAGGTGATTCATTTGCACCTAATTTGTACTCAATCAGACCAACGGTTGAGAAATTGCACCCTGAAAACTTGTGGAGATAAAGCTCCCCGTAGTGTCAGATATATACAACCGACCTTTCCCAAAATCAATCCACTTCTTCCCCGTGCTAAAGTCTATGTGGGTATAAAATTTGAAGATAATACGTGAAAAAGGTTTTGAGTTAACTCGAAGTATCTACTGACGACGGTGGCAATGACGATTCCGTAATATAACTAATGAATAAATGCGACCGGAGTATCACGGCGTAGAACACAGACCGAGATGAAAAACAATTCTCTAATCTACCTTTGTGTCATAGAAAGATAAAAACACAGTGATTATTCCTCTACCTGATACCAGTAGCTGTGAGCGATACCGCTGAAATCCGTCCTCTTTGTCGTTTCCAGGAAATGTTGAGGGGAACCTCCCAGCCTGTTTGTGTTCATCATGGCTTTAACATCTGCATCTGGAGCAGGAATGCACTCAGGTTTGAAAGTACACAGATGTGCATTTATCTGCGCATACAAATGTGTCCAGAAACTCTGGCTCGCTCCCTGTGGGTGGGCTGAACTCTATTCGGGCCCGTTTAAAAGGCCTGCTGGCTAATAGGCTACTGTTTATGGCTAGAATGCGAGGACACATGCATGAGACACACGGACCCGCGTCAGGCTCTCAACAAAGCAAAACGAGCAACGGCTGCATCGGGTACAAACATTATTTGACAAACATTTTCCATTTCTTCTCCGCAAACGAACCTGAAATAACTCCATATTTTGTCAAAATTGAGTTGATACCAGAATCCTTTGATGTTTTTATTACATATATAAACATTATTCCATATAAATGATTTCCATGAAGACACGACGCAGAATTTGCATAGCTACAAAATGAAGCGCCAGTAAAATATAATCCGACCAGCATTCCGCAGTCAGGTCTGGTAAACTGGACTCGTGGACCGCTGACGGCACGCTCTGCCACAGACAGACAGCTCTATTAAGTAAAAGCCATGAAGCGGTCTGATCGCTGCAGCAAGCTTTGGGCAAGTTTTTGAGTAATCAAGCTAACACAAAGTATCTTCGGCAGACTTGAGGAAAAGTTTTGAGTTTAGTTAGTCTTGCCTGGCTAGGCTTAGCCTAGCTAAGCTCAGAATAACTTCTACTTCACCGTATGAGAATAAAAGACACGTTGTTTGATTGGTGCAAGGGTCACTCTATCAACTTTTCTTCACAAGAAGTTCTCTCCGTGAGGAATATTCCTCCTTCTGTGGCTCAGGTTGAGCTTTTTAGAGTTAAATAAAACAACTGTGTTGATGTCCGCTTGGTTATCTAAGCTTCATTTCACACATTCAAATCAGAAAGAAATCCCACATAACAAAATCGAGGCACTGGAGCAAGTTGTTGGTGTGACACTGGCAACTCCAGAAGACCTCAGATGATTCAGCCTTTGTCAGCTATATATCAAAAGGGAACATTCTGGTGTGGAGGAACATCGTCAAAAACGTTGTTAACTGGTGGGGTGCTGGTGGCTGGTCAGCTGGACCAACTGTGACTTGGACTGTCCCCTGGTATCTCAAAAACAATTGACTCAATGGTATTTTATTCTGATAATTCATATTTCAGTCAATAGGGGGAGCTTTTCCGGAGAAAGAAAAGTTTTCAGACATTTGATTTGAGGAGTTAAATAAGGACATTCAGGGTTTTTCCAGGGATATACTCTTGCCGTTGGGGATGGCAGACTAGGCCTAGTTTAAGTGAAGTCTTTAATAATAATAACAATACATTTAATTTATAACGCACTTTACATTTGGATCAAATCTCATGAGAAAATCACAAACTTGAGTCATTTTCCTTTCTGTGCACCACCCATCTCTCTCTATATATCTGTTCTGTCTACTACGACATACACTTAGCATGCATAAACACATCGTACTCACATATACACACTAACCCTCCGAGCTCGCCTTCCACAGGATGAATTCACATCTGGGTGCAATGAATTCCTCTGTATATGTGTGTGTATGTGTGTGGCAGAGATGAGGGAAGTGTTTCTGACTTAAGAAGGTTCCCCCCCTGGTTCTGGTGCTCTGAAAGCTGTGATCCATACTGGCTCTGCTATGCCAGAGGCCAAACCCCCGGATCCTCTTAATCCCCACCAGCCTTCCCTGCACGGAAATGGACTGTTCCACCTCGAAGGTCAGCGGCAGATGGTTGTGATTCAGGGGGCGAGACCACCAGGGATATCACAGCAGATCTCATAATGCAACATGTCATCATGTGCTGATTTCTCTCTTCTACATGCATTGTTTCCCCCTGTTTTTCCTTCCTGTACCCTTAATTTCTCTTTCCCTCACCTCTATTTTTCCACTTTTCCTCATGTCCCTCCTACGGCTTCAAAGCCTCCACTTGGCCTCTGCTGTATACTCCAAGTGAGACTGTTATATATACCTTTGACATGTGTGAAAAAATGTTGAAACACTTCGAGATCCTGGCCCGCTGCAGAGGGACATCTGAAGACAGACACAGCCTGCCTGTGTGTGTGTTCAGAGATCTGTGCAAGCTGCTGCGTGGAGGGAGAGGTTTGTCATTACTGCAGCAAATACAGGGCTGAGGATCTTCTGTGGGCTGATTAGAGGAAAGCAGGGGCTATAAGCAACTCAATAAAAGGGAGGTAAAGTAGTACTTCTCTTTGTGTTTGCTGGAGTTGGGCTTTTTACCTCGTCTGGATGGCTAATATTTAGCCTTTTGTCAAATTGCTATATAAAAATAAAGAACTTCCTTCTCAAGGCTGCACAAGAAGTGAAAGTTAGTTATATTAACTAGACCTGTCGTCCAGGACGGATGGGTATATCCTCCAAAAGCCCCCAATTCTTTGCGTTGTACAAGCAATCCCCCTGATTGAACTCCTCAGATTAAATCTGACTCATTAATAATAACAAACACTCAGCCTAACTATTTTTATGAAGTCCGCAATTTGCTTCAAGATTAGATCCAATAGCGACTCAATAATGAAGGTCAATACAGTTATTACAGTTATTCAGGTATACAGGTATACAGTTATTCTAATTATCTATTCAGTTTAGTCAATATTTTTCTGAGCCCAATAATAAAACAATACAGAGCTGCTTTTGTCATATGAGACAATTTTGACATAATCTGGTGTATGATTGGGAGGTAACGGTCAACAAACTGCCCCCCCTAGTGAGTGAAATATGAACAATTACGGTAAAATATGACAAAAGCATGTTGGATTTCTTTGAGGCAGCTCATGTGAGGTAAAGAGATTAGGACTATATAGAATTAACGGTTAGGAAGTTAAGTCCCAAAAACAGTGCTTTTCGTAAAGCTCCCCCTAGTGAGTAAAATATAAACTATTAAAGTAAAATAGGAAATATACAAGATAGATCTCCTCGTGTTTATTCATACACACCAAATTTGGACTAAATCTGACCAAGAGTTTACAAATGATTGCCTTGAACCCAGTTCTTCCTCACACTAAGGTTTATAGAAGTATACAATTTGAGAGTGAGCCATCTAATAGTTTTTGATTGCGGAGACGATGAGCATTCCATAATATCCTCAACTTTTTTTTTTTTTATTAAAAATTACATTGTGGAGATTTTCTTTGTTAATGCAGTTTCAGAAACTTATCCTGCAAAGAGGAGTATTAACATGGAAACAGACAAACTTCCACAGGTTTTTGTTTGCATGTATGCACATTTTAAATACTTTTTCGACCTTAATTTGAGTCTTTTATTACCTTTCATTCATTTCTTTTTAAATAGAGTTCATTTAAACTTTCTCAAGATGTCGAATATTGGCACTAGATATGATCCATCGGTCCCTGACACCAAAATCTCTCTTATAAGAACAGTGTGGTTTGCATCTCATATCACTCTATCACTTCCTCTTTCCTGCAAATCGGAATATTTACATGGAAACGGACAAACTTCCACATGTTTTTTTGTGCATGTATGCAAATTTTAGATACTTATCGACCTTAATTTGAGTCTTTTATTACCTACTATTCATTTTCTTTTTAAATAGAGTGCATTTAAACTCTCTCAAGATGTCGAATATTGGCACTAGATATGATCCATCGGTCCCTGACACAATATCTCTCTTACATAGAACAGTGTGGTTTGCACCTCATATCACTCTATCACTTCAGCGTGTGTGGCGGACAATTACACACTCTGAAGGTTGAAGCCTGGCTCAGGCACCAGGGTGGCGAGGAGTATTTTTACTGAGGAGGTTTGCATCACTGGGGTAGGTCGGTAGGAAAGAGCAGAAGAATGTGTCTAGCTGAGGGGAAAAATAAAGGCGTAACATTTAATGAGAACATCACAGGGCTTGTGCAGCGAGTAAATCACAAGTGGTCGGTAGGAGTTTCCTCCGAGAAACCAGTGGAGCCTAACAGAGGAAGATCTCTCACTGTGTGTGTGTGAAGGAGATTGCAGAAAACGCTGACTTTTGCATTAACTGTTGTAATTTTTTCTTAAGGGTACAGCAAGAAGACATGTATTTGAAGCAAAAGGGATGGAAAGAACCAAACAGCTCTCCGGGTTCTTTCCAAAGACGAAACATTCGATCATGTTTGTGCTGCTGTTAAAAATATTTAAGATACATTACACCATTTTAGTGGAAGTTATATAGTAGAAAACAAGATAAAAAGTGCTATCATAATAATGATCCTCACTGACTAGGAGGCTTTATCACCTACACTAGTGGCCTCTTGTCGTAAAACTGCTTTTAAATATTTACTCCACAGGTTACAGGGATACAGAGGGTAGGGAATGCTTGATTTGCTTTGCAGCGGAGTGTAGTATGGGGAAAGCAATTTTAAAAGTCAGTACAGCTCAATATTGTAAATTTAATTGTCGGAAGCATAATTGAGATTAAATAACGATTAATTTTGCAGCCCTGTATTAACCTATTGAAAACTCCTTTATATATTACCAGGAAAGAGACAATGCAAAGTAAGATGAAAAAGATCGTTTCACTTCAAATATGCCCCAAAATAAGAAAAAATAATTGATACACCTTTAGGACCCACACATCATATATGAGATTTAATTGCAGAGGTTTCTGAGGAGATGTGTATGAACAATATCCTGTCACGTACGTCCAGATGGATTGGTGGATGTAACCATTTGAGCCTCATTGGCCTGGGGCATAAAAAGGACAAAAGATAGCAAATGCACCAGACCCAATATAGTAACAACAAAAAATGACCAAAGGAAGAAATTAAACTTGATCAAACAACAGGAAGAGGTGGAGCAGTGTTTGTAACTCCCTCAAAGCATAACCTCCAGAAATAACCTGACTTATAGTCTCTTATTTGTGATGCCTGTGTGTCCATATGGCTAATGGAAGTAAATGCATGTGTTGATGATGTCACTGTCTGCTCCCGCCCCTCCTGACTAATCAAATGGGAAAATCTCTTGTCGCGTTCCTGCCTGGCCCATAGTGGCCCACTTGTGTGGCTTTATCTCTGAGTGACCAGGGGCCCTTCCTGCCCTCATTCAACAGATGGAAGGAAGAGAGATCCAGTAGATCGAGACTTCTGTGATAACCTCACCACGGTCACATGAATGGGCTGCAAGTGGTTGCTTTGAGATCTCAGACCTAATTTTTACAGTCACATGGCTAAAGATAGATAGATAGCCAGAGAGTCATAGATAGATGGGATGGATGGCCTCAAGTTCAGACAGTCCAGTAATAGATTACTAATGGGAAAACATGTTCAAACTTTAATGTTTACCCTCCTCTGAGTCTGCTTCACATTTTCACACACACACCCACAGACACACACACACACACACGCACACACACACACGCACACACACACACACACACACACACACACACACACACACACACACCTCCAAACACTCTAATTGACTCAATCTGGACTGAAACCTCCCTAGGTCCTGACCAATAAGAAGACCACTGTCATATCCTGAGAACCCACATCCGAACATTTTCTGTCTGCCACTCCTTGCGGTTTGTAGGCACATTGTCTTTAGCTGAAAAAGGGAAATCACTTCTGGCAGGGGCGCAACTTTCACAACTGGAACCAGTCCAGTCAGTGGTCAGCTATTAGTGCCATCTATCAGGCTCATCAGAGTCCACTCAGCTGCCCTTGGCTAAGTTCACACGCACATCAAACATTCAGGACACGGCGAAGTTTGGACGCACATGAAGCAGGGGCTGGTACTGGTTTGCAGATTTCCTCCAATCACACGTCTTGTTTGATGTTTTGCTTGTCCTTAAATTCTGCTCCAGCTCTCTGTACCAGACTTTCAGGCATAATTAATCTCATTTCCTCTGAGATCCAGCGCAGACATTACCCACAATTAACCAGTTCCTCTAAGTCGGTTCTGTCGAGCCAATGGTGAATTTCTAGGAAGCTTTCAGAGCAGACAAGGAGAGGTGTGTTTGTCTGTAGGGTTCTCACAACCTCTACCCAACCTTCCACCCACACAGCCAGTCAGACATTAAACAGAGATAGACATCGGTGAGAGGTCCACCGCCAGTCACACACACACGCACGCACGCACGCACGCACGCACGCACGCACACACACACACACACACACACACACACACACACACACACACACACACACACACACAGAGTCAAAATTTACCTGCCTCTCCAGACTGACCAGTTATGGTTACCTGGTTGTGACTTTGACCTTCTGCTCCGTATGTAAGATCCAGATGAAACCATTGGCTTATTTGATTGATTAGTTAATAAGTTGATCTCTGTTCAAATTTGCTTCAACAATTTTAGTAATTCTTTATTCAACCCTTAGGCTTTTAAGCAATGATTATTATTAAGTTATATAAGTTAAGTTATTCCTTGAAAAAAAAATCACCAACCTTTATGAAACCAGACATTTTTTACCCTTTTCAGACAGTTTATAAAGTAAAAATGACTCAATATTCTGATAAATAAGAGAACCAATTAACAGTAATGACTTTCAATTAATGATAACAAATTGATATTACACAAGAGTATTTTGTCTCGCCCATTTTAACTATGATATTGTGTCTTTCCAAACATCTTCAGTGATGATGTGAAAGGCATTTTATAATCTCATTTATTTAGTTAATTTCTCTTTTTTAAATCTGAAATCAGATTTAAAATATAAAATATAAAATTTTAAGATTAAGTTCAAGTTAAAACCGTTGTATTTATATGTTGAATTACCTAATATAGTGCAGTAACTCTCTCGCCCTCACTCTCTCTAACCCTCTCTCATCTTTCTCAACCAAACTGGTCAAGGCAGAACGCCGTCCACCGTGAGTGGGGATCTGTTTGAGGTTTCTGCCTGTTGAAGACAGTTTTCTCGCCACCGTCTCCATGTTTTTGTTCATCTGGGAAATGTTGGGTCTCTGAAGAATAAAGAGTCGGTCTACACCCGCTCTTTTTAGAAATGCCTTTAGAAATAATTTGTTGTGATGATGAGTAACATCCAATAAATCCAGTCATTTCCTTTTCCTGGTGGAGTATAATGTGATAATAATAGAATTATTGTACTGATACGCACAGCAGGAATGCAGGTGTAGTATCCGTGAGTTGTAGTGAAGAAAGAGCTGAGTCGTAAGGCAAGGCTCTCAATTGACCAGTCCACCAATGTTCCAACTCTCACCTACGCCCATGAGCTCAGGTTAGTAACCCAAAGAATGAGGTCAAGGACACAAGGGGCTGAAATGAACTCCTTCTGAAGGGTGGCTGGACACCTTAAGGTGCAGAGCTTGGACCGAAAGGAGCAAATTGAGGTGGTGGTGCCAGGACACCTCCCTTTAGAGGTCTTAATCTGACCAAGGAACGCCCACAGGATGAGCTGGAGCGTGTTCCTGAGTAGAGGTACGTCTGGAATACCAGTCCATCCCCAGATAAGTGGAAAAAAAAACCTTCTCTTTCTTATATAAATATGGTATTTTCTATCAATGACAGACCTTACATTCTTTTTCATTTATCTTTCCTCATTTACTGTTTGAATGCAAATGGCAAAATACTAAACAAATGAAACAAAGCAGCACCAGAATATAAGAGAGGCCGAGAGGAAATGATGACAAATGATGTCGAGAAGGAGGAGGAAGTAGAGAGATGATTTTTTTTTTTGGTTGCTTGTTAAACATGGCGGCTAATCAGTCATTCTGATCTCTATCTGCTCAACAAGGGCGGGCAGACCTTGATGAATTAACTGCTGAAGAAAAGTAACCGCATGTCTGGAGTTTTTTTTAATTACAAGGCACATTTTCCGCATGACAGTCAGCAATTAATTAAAAAAATTAAAGATCAGTCACAGTGATGAATGACACAAACATTGTCTGCACACTGCAACTATGACTGAAGGGTTTCTGCAGCGACCCTCTGTCCGTGCGTCGCTCACCAGTCATCTGGTGTCATTATACCCGATTGGATGAGACACGGAATGCCGGGAGGGGAAAGGTCAGCCGATGGTAAACTGTCAAAATATTGATGACTCGGTCAAGTCACACCTTTTATTCCACTGAGTGATATCCATACTTACCAAGCACCAAGTTATCACGTCATGTTTTATCACGCCCTTATATTTTTTTAGCTTAATTTAAATATTGTATTAATTTTGATGAAAAGTCTTTATTATTTCTGACAGGCATGATGGATATAGTCTTGTTCATGGTCACGGATATAAGAGACTTGTTTTTCTTCCTGTGTTGGCCTACGCTCTCGTCATTGACAGCAATGGCATATCCCCATAAAAGCCCCCAATGCCCCTGCATTGTACAAGCAATCCCCCTCAAATTGAGTGTGTCTCATTAATAATCTCAAACAGCCCATATTAAATCAACCTAACCATTTCTATATGAAGTCAGCAATATCCTTTATATAAGATCAGATCCCATAGTGACTCAATAATGAAGATAAATACAGTTAACTAGTTTTTCTGATCTCAGTTATAAAACAAGAGATTTCATATGAACAGAATTTAGATCTGGAGTTGGGGGAGAACTATTATAGTAAATTTATATATATATATATATATATATATATATATATATATATATATACATACAAGATCGGTCTCATTGTACAGTATCATATAAGCCAATTTCGCAATAATTGGAAACATGTTTAGGTCAAAAAACTGTTTTAGAGGGAGTTACAATAAAATATGACTAACACAAGTTGGACCTTCAATGAGTGGGTTCATAGGGTCAGTTTGGACTAAATCCGACCAGTTTTGTTAAAAAAAAAAACAGTGTTTTTCATAAAAATAAAAACAAAAGCTCCCCCTAGTGAGTAAAATGAGAACTGTTTGAATAAAATCGGACACACACAAGAGAGAGGTTGGTAGAAAACTTTTGGAGGTAAACATCCCCCTAGTTCCTCTTCCAGGAAGATCTTTACAGTTCCCCCCAAAACCCTCTTTTTAGCTGGAAAAACCCTCTTTGCATCTTGCAGCTTCCAGGAATGTGAGCAAATAGGAATTCAAGTGTAGAATCCCGTTGCTGGACATTCCAGTAAGTGCTTAGTTTAACAACATGAGACTACATGACAAAACAATCAGTCAATAAGAAAAAGAGATTTAGCAAGAGAGAAGAGGTGAGGACTTGTCCAGTGGCTTCATATCACACATTTTTAGTGACCCGGACCAGCCAATAAATCCAATCCAGCGACAGTCGGACTGTGGAGGATAAATGTCAGCGGTGGAAGTCAGAAACAGCTCCTTGTCAACAACATTGAAGATACAGACTTCATAAGAGACTATAAGTAGGTTCTTCCTATTGACTGTGAGATCGATAGGAAGAACCTACTTCAGGTGATCGATATGGGGATATGACATTTACATATGTTGGATATTTATAGCGTCTAGAGATGTCGGAGAGACGTGAGTGAACCCGAGCTCGCACACAGACTCTCACTCACTCACTTGCACACCATGGCTGTCTAAACCCCGATTCTCTACGACCAAACCGCAGAATCGTTTCCAGCAGAGGACAAAGCCAAGACTTTTCCACATATAAGCATTTTTTCTAAAACAATTTGCCAAATGCTTCCTTTTAGGATGTCCATGTATTTTACTTGGTTACCGGCTGAGAACGGGGGCCAAGTTTCTCTCCGGCTCCAAAGACAGACAGCACTTTGAAACCAAGAGAATAAATGTCTAAGTGATACTTTCCAGACCAGTTTCAGATGTTGATGCTGGCTTCACATACAACGCTTGTGTTTCAAATTTATATATATGAATCACGGGGAACCAAATATATGATTACAATAAAATGATTATATTCTATAACTAGAATGATATAGGCAGAGAGAAGAAAGAAAGGAAAGTTGAAAGAACAACTCCGATCTGAACTCAATGTGGAGATATGTTAATCAATGTGATGGGATGATGTTGAGATATGTCAATAAATACTATTAGTATATTTCATCCGATTATACATTTAAGCTCCATTTATTATTACCTAATTTACGGCGAGTTCACGAAAAATCTTCGACGGATTTTCCAGGAAGTTTGTCCTGCTTTTCAACATTTTGAGACGGGACTTTATTTTCAGTTTCCTTCTATTTTACATAAACTAATATGGAGTTTTGATCAAATTGGTGTTGGTGTTGGACATGTAGCAACGATGAATTCATTACATTTTGGACCAAACCACATTACACACAAAGGCTTTTCAATCAGAGAAATTACGTAATGAGGAAACTGAGCCGCCTCGGTGGAGATTTACACTCCGACTCTTTTTTTTCATTAAATAAAGAGCCAGTTCTTAAGGAGTTTGTCTTCAAACTGCTATTAGTTAAGTTGAAAACGTAATTTATTTATCTCAAAACTAGATTTTACATTACCTTAAAGGTGCAAAGAATTAGTCGTATCTAGCTTTTTAAGTTCCAGGTTACAACATAACCTTCGCATCGGCTCATCCAAGCTATCCAAGTGTCAAAAAGACGTCATCCAGTATCCTCAAAATTAATGAATTTTTTAATTGTAGTTATTTATTATGTAAATGCTAAAAAAGCTTAGAGGTAGGATAACCAAATAATTATTGGTTCCTCATTGTGGTAGTGCTGTCATGCCGGCTCCATCCGTCGCCTGCCAAGTTGAATCCTCCGGCAGACTGTTGGGACCCGACCATTTATCTGTCATTGGTTTCATGAGTTGGGTCTTCACGTTTCGTTTGACAGCTAGGATTTGACGCTCTGATGCTTTTTCTTGTGCTAAATAGTAAGTATGATCCTCCATTTGTCAAAACACAAGCGTTATCCAGCAACAAGATATTCATCATCTTCTTCCTAGGTTGTTTTTAGAGACGAGACGTTTCTTCGTTGTCTCTCTGCCACTTAAACCCAGAAAAGTCCTTCCTAGAGCCACTGGTTTATTTTTTCGCTTTTCGGCTGCTGTGCAAACATGCCAGCGCAAGATGGTGGCCTTCACGAAAGAGGACCCGCTCACTGTGGAGGTATAACAGGCTCTTTCTAAACTAAGGTAAAAAAAAAAAAAAAACACTATCCGGTGATTAAACACTAAAAAACATAATAATGAATAGAATATTCTATTGCTTCAAAGACCCCAAAATTGTATATTAAACCTACTATTTAAGCTATTCATTGATTAAATTGGTTAATTTAACTACAGTATATTCATTCATTCCTTTAAGACGGATATTGTTACTGGCCTTGTTACTGTAAAACATAACGTTAAGGCTTGAGAAGAGGAAACCTGAAATTGAGGCTGGAATAATCTCATCTTCTCTGGATGAGTTCTCTTTAAGACTAGATTTAGTGCAAATAAAATCCTACCTTTAGAAAGCCTCATTAAGACTTGAAATGAACGTGACACGATAAACCGCCAATAAGACTAATAACACTTAAGGTTAATTCTGCTTTTGCCATTTTTATTTCAGAACCGCACCCTATCAGGATCCCAGTTGTGTCATCTCATTTAATCCAACACTGTAGCAACTGTAACTACACACACCTCCTTCCTTGTTTTAATCATTAATCCCCTTCATGCCTTTTTATTTCTTCCTTTTACCTTTGCATTTAATAGTTTTCTTCTACTTCTTTTTATCTCATTACAATCTTCATTTTTTCCCTTTTCGGACATTTTCCCTCCATTTTCCCAGAAATATTCTTAGTTTAAGTCCTAGTAACAATCATGATCATCTATGACGCAGCAAATATGCTATCCCGTGATTACCTTCTCTAGACATATGTATTTAAACATCTCATTTTCTAATTGTCTATGCTGTCTTCCTGAACAGCAAGTGTGTATTCCCTTAATGCCTCCAATCCCCTGCATTCTACAAGCAATCCCCCTCATTGAGCTCCTCAAATTAAATGTGATTATCAACAATTACAGTAAAATATGAACAATATAAGATTGACCTGTAAGGAAATTATGTCCGAAAACAGTATTTTCATAAAAACAGTTCCCCCTAGTGAGTGGAATATAATCTATTTGGGTCAAATATGATGAATACAAGATAGATATCCTCGAGTTGATTGATATGGACCAAATTTGGACCAAACTGGACCAACTGTTGACAAATTTTGGTTGAAAAGGACTTTTTTAAGATAAAGCTTCCCTAGTGGCAGAAATATACAACTGACCTCTCACAAAACCAACCCAGTATTTCCTCACGCTAAGGTCTATGTGGGTATGAAATGAAAAATGATCCATGAAATAGTTTTTGATTTATCAACCTTACATGAAGGATCTGTTATGGCAGCTGACGATTCCATAATATCCTTTAATTCTCGGGGATAAAATAAAGGTTAATACTTATACATCCCATAATGAATAAGAATGTTTGTTCTACAGTAATGTAAGACAGTCATGGTATTTTTTCTTGTTACAAATGAAGGATCTAACTTATTTTTTAGCACAAGAAAAATCTGAAGAGAGAAAAACTTTGCTGTGAAAGAAGGTAAAACATGAAGACCCAACCTGGTCCTCTTTAGGTTTAAGTAAGATTACCAACATTTGTTGGTTCACTCCCTCAATTATTCATTTTAGAGAAATTGCCAGGAATTGATGGAGTGCTGACAAGAAAAGCAGGATTTAAAAACCTTTTATTTTGAAAAAGAGCCCTGTGTTGGTGCCATGTTAAACAAACCTGAGCCGGATTACATCACATCTAGCAGAAGAATAAGGACAAAGGGAGCAGAGAGAGGAAAGGAATGACTGAAAAGAACAGTAAATTACAGCGAAACTCTCACAATAAGCTGAAATGATGATAATGATAATACATTTGGAGGATAGCATGAATTAAATATTTATCCAAAGGTGGGCGAGGACACTCTTTGGGTGGTTGAACAACCCCAAAACGCCGACCACACAGCACCTTTTCTCACAATGGACATCCCCGACAGAACTAGGTATTGAGGATGTAGATGGAGACCAAGGTGCTCATCACACTCCAGCGCTGCCATGTGAGGAGTGACTTGTTGAGGTTGTTCAATAGGTTTCATAAGGTCTTGTTTAACTGCGCCTGGAGGACTAATCCCTCTCAGCCGCTGCGCATGTCCCTGAGCTGTCCGTGTTAATGCCTGACCTGTCATTACACCGGTCCAATTCACACAGTGTTGACACGAGCTGTCAGCAGATCAGGATGGAGCAAAAACACACATTTCATTTTGCCTCCCAAAGAGAAAAGAAGATGAGAGAAAAGAGAGTTGAGTACGTCATGTCTGTGCGGTGGGAGTATGAGGTTGGGACAGTTTTTCAGCGACAGAAAGCAGTAAAATGAGCGTGCAAGGGTTGATGGTCTCCTCATGTTTACCCTTCAAGTGATCATTTTTTCTTCATCACCAATCACACACTAAAGATTCTAGAGTGGGTGCCTAAAACTTAAAATATGTACCACCACAATTTGAATTTTACTCTAAACTTGTCCAAAAAACGAATGTCCAAAGAAATCCAGCAATCACCAGTTTAAAGTATCAGTGAGAGATTTTACTGAAGGGGAGAAACTGAAGCTAAATTAATTCAGTTACGAATGCCATCGTCCTGGACCACATTCTTCATATGTACCACATACCTTAAAGGTGCAGTGCACCTAGTGGTGAGGTTCTAGATTACAACTTGTACCACATATTTGTTCACCTGGTCCTATTCAAGAATCTACTGTGGCCTTCAACTGACAAAAAGATCTCAGCTTCTAAAAAGACATTAAGTAGTTTCTCAAGTGATGCGGTTCCTTTAGATAGATGATCATGAATTCTATCTAGTTTGATGTATGGTATAAGATAGTTCCGCAAAACTATAGTCGAACTTTACATCTAAGATGACCAATATTATTATTAGTGCAGCTTTTTGGTAGCATTGTTGTGGCGGCTCCTTCCCTTACAGGATCACTGATGATTTGGGACATTATAATACAACAGGGCATGAATTTTCCACTTCAAAGAAGGGGAACATGAAGATCTGACTCATGAAACGTTTAAGAGTTGAACTGGTAATTCGTGACGGATGACCGCACAGTGCTGGAGTGATCACTCCAGGACGGGAACGGAGATGCCGTGAAACTCAAGGCCAACCTCCAACCAATTTCGTCTGGTTGATTTTGCTTTGGAAATGTGGGAGCGCAAGCACTCTGCACCGCACAATCGTCTGTTGTCTGCCAAGTTGAATCCCCAGGGTGGACTGCTCAAACCCCACTTTACCCCTCAAGGGTTTCACGAGTCGGGTCCTCGTGTTTACTTGGACTGTGGGGTTTTCTTTTTCTCAAACCAGATAGGGACTATGATCCTGCATTTGTCAAAACACAAAACAGTTATCCAGCAACGTCGTATCCGTAACCAGATTTCTCATTGGGTTTTAGAGATGAAACGTATCTTCATCGTCTTTTCGCCACTTTAACCTATAAATGCACATTTTTAAAAAGTCCTCTCTAGAGTTAGTGCTCAGTTTGTCCACCTCCATGGAAGAGGACCCGCTCTTCCCCCAGATATAAAATGTTTTTTTTCCAAGCAAACATTAAAAAATATGTATTTTTAGATGATTATACTTTAAGTTGATAAATAACCAGGCCGTACAGTGTGTTCGACACCTGCTCATCAGGAGCGTGTCAATCACTCACGCACCCCTCACTCATTGGGAGGAAATTTGCGTTCAGTATCTTGCTCAAGGACACTTCCACATGCCTGAACCACAACCGTCCCTCCTCTGTGAATCCTTCTGAGTTTTTCCCCCCAGTGTCTTTCTGCTGACGCTGTTTTTGAAGCATTCTTCCTCACTTTCATTCAACTTATTAAGGTCACAGAGTGTTGTGTTGCAAAAAGTCCAAAGAGGCATTCTTACGTAAGATTTTGTGCTGTATAAATAAAGCTGACCTGACATGAGGAGGATGAGGGTACAAGTTTACTAATGTAATTATTGAGATTGTTCGATCTCATATTTAATAATTTGACGTGAGCATGACTACAGTCCTGTCCCCACCATCACTAACACAGCAGGAGAGCAAGAGAGCTACATTTCTAGTAAGTTTCAGTTAAACCTGCATTATTTTTGCATTCATGACTCAAACATAGTCAACGGATATTTTACAGACTTTACAAGAGCATGAATACAAATCAGGTGTCTGTTTTTGAAATCAGTTTTAAACTGCTTCTACATGCTGCCCTCCACATAAGCCATAACATTATCATCATCACACACTCATTGAATGCTGCAGGGAAAACCTCAGTGTATTTCTCTTTCTCACAACCACACAAAGTAATAAGAAAGCAAACACTTGTGAGCACACAGACTCACAATCAGTCTGATCGTAGATGTCACTTGGTGCCGCTCCACCTGAGCCTCACAGTGCACTGATCATTACTTGACTATATTGATTTCTGCCTGCATCTCTCATCTTTTCTCACCCGACATCTTTTCCTCCACATCTCCAGGTTCCCATTGTCTCTTTATCAAACTGTCATTCACTCCCTGGATCTATGTTTTGCTCCTCATCCCTCCTCTGTAATGGTTTTCCTGTGACCTACACTCACTCAACTCTATGCAATCAGACATCAGGCAGCTATTTAAAACAATAAAAAAATAGGATTCACCTCATTTCAAACATCCAAATGTTTAGTTTGGAAACTCAGACTAATGTGTGACTGAAGCTGTTTCTAATAAGACCCAGTGGCAGCATGTAGGTTTATGCTGAAGAGTAAGGGGCCAAAGAAGGAGCCCTGTAGGACACCACAGGTGATAGAGGTCACATAAACACACACGCAGAGGAGGAGGCTGTACCATGTCTATTGAGAAAGTCATGTTACATAAGTAGTAAAAAGTACCTTTTTTTTATTTGGGCATATATAGGCATGTGAAGATTTACCAAAAAAGGATAACAAGGGTCAAATAGTTTTCCAAAAAAATGCTTTACCAAAAGATAAAGCTAATATAATTTATAATTGACTATTTTATATGAAATAGGAATTTTCCATGAAATACCTTAATAAATCCGATTTCCTTTTTTCCACTGTTTCAATCATAGTTGACCGTACAATTATACATTTCATGGAAAAAATGTGAGTGTTTTTTTTAAACAAATATTCCACAGCCTTTTTTTGCTGACGACATTTAAGGTTTAATTTACTATTGATTTCTACGATCCTTAAATGTTTGAATTTGTCAGGGTTTCATTGGAAATTTTACAAAATGTAACCTAATGGACCCTAACCCATCTTCAAAAACCCATTTAGGCTCATCATAAAGAAAACACATGACCATTGAGGGGTCATCCTCACTACCACCATCCAGAACCAGAACCTCTCCTCCCTCTGTGATCTCGCTGGTCGGGAGGCCCTCAGGGGACCAACACTGCACACTTAGGCAAGCAGTGTGTCAGCTCAATAAACAGCAATTTATTGGCAGGGGACTGAATACGCTGCCATCCTTGGAAGCTCCCAGCAGAGGCTTTTATTGGTGCTGAGAGATATTAATGAAGAGAGGAGGGGGACTAATCACACCTGCATCAGATGATGTGCAGAGGGAATTTAAATGTGCTCTTTTTTGACACACTGCACACAGTCACTGATATTTCACTAATCACTGTAATAATGGATCTGGAAAATACATACATACTAGAGAGTGTGTATACAGTAAAAAATATTCTGTATCTTTTACGGTAAAATACAGGCAGCTGTGGTTACTGTGTTGCCAGAATGTCCCGTCAAAAAATATGGTGAATCACCATAAAGAAAACAGACATACTGTACTTTTCTCCTTGTCCCGTGGTCCACACACTGTAAAAATTGTCCCAAGAAATGACAGTAAAATACTGTCAAATGACAGTAAAAGGCCATAAAATTCAGAACAATATATCACTAGTAGATACGGTGAATTATCTTCACTAAAGAAACAGTTAATAAGTTTGTTTTTTTACAGTCAAAATATGTGTAAAACACAGGATCTCACAGTAAAAAAACTAACTTTTACCATTTAGCAAGAGTATGGCATTTCTTATACAGGAACAAGATGCTAAAAATATGGTATATATTAGTGAAATAATTTAGATTTTACGGTAAATAAAAGTAAGAATTTATGGTAATCTGTCATTTTATGTTGTGTCCTTCTTAACCAAGAACAGGTTAACATTATATCTTGTTTTTGTTTTGTTTTATTCACTTTCATGGTTATTTTTCCGTAATGACTTATCATCATCACTGTATTTTTGGCAATTTACCGGTAATTATAAAGATTAAATTTTTTTTACAGTGTATGCATGACTGTTAAGGACTTAAATTATATGATTTATTTCCCATATGTGGTCATAGATTGAAAATCAGAATGACAGGAAAAATGTCCCCGATGCCCGTATTACACTTAAAGCACACCTTCCTCATCTGCTACTCACACTGTAAAGGCCTAGACCTGATTGAATACATATTTTCCAGTTGAAAAGCCAACACAAACAAAATTAGATGTTTATATTTGTAGTTATTTATTCCTCTTCATATATCTAGTTATTGAGATATAAGAAATCAGTAATAAAACTTCTAAAGAAACTATGAAGAAAAATAATAACTATGCAAAATTAGAAACAATGTACAAGAGTCGAAGAACAGGGGGAATATCTGAGCTCTGTCTTCTTTAACTATTGCATCAAAAAAACATTAATGAAATGAAGTGTATGCCCATTAACAGGAAAAAATAGCCCCTTGTTTGAAAATTGTCAATAATTACCTTTAAAAGGCCTCCTTGTATATTTGTAATTATATTAATTATATTATAATTTGTTAGGGTTAGTTGAACATACACAACTTTTTTTCAGCATGGAGTTACAACCATACTACAACATGACTGAGTAAGTGTAGCATTATCTATTAAACATGGACTATGAGTGTCCAGCTAACTAAACTGACGGACCTATATTCAATAAACTCTTTTGTTTAACTGTGTTTATTCTACTGTTCATGGACTGATCCAAAAAAAACTCAATGTGCTGTTCTGACAGTGTATTCACTCAAAGCTGTTCAGTTGCCTCAAATCAATCACATTTTGTTTATCTAACAAGTTTTAATTTGAAGTGACACCTGCTAGAGCGGGTGGAGTTTGAAAAGATATCACATATATATGAGTTAAATCGTGAATAGGCACATTTATTGAATTAAACAACACACAGATGTCACTTTTTGGAGTGTTCCCTAAACTTTGACCCTACCATTCCGTTCAGTTTTCCCGTTTAGAGACCGCGGGAAAACTCTAAGCTTGAACTAAATGTTTAGTAAATGACTTTATGCTTGTCTTTAAAGTTACATACCTGTACCATTCCAGGCCCTTATCGTAGAAACGGTCAAAGAAGTGCGGCTCTGACCCGACGGCTCTCACGTCCGGATGGATGCGCAGGAACTCCAGCAGAGCTCGGGTGCCACCTTTCTTCACCCCGATGATGATGGCTTGAGGGAACTTTTTGCTCCCGAAATTATTTGCTATAGAGATGTTGTTGGAAAGAGCATCGCTGTTGGACAAGTCCGACAGTTGTTCCCGCACAATGGAGCCCTGAGACGCGTTACGCGCACCGATCTGCTCCGGTGAAGCGTCATGTCTGTCATTTAGGATGATTTTGTTCTGGAAATGAGTTTGCTGCTCAAACACAGGTCTGGGTAGTGACTCACAGTATCCGCTGAGGCAGTAGAAGAGGTAAGTGAAGAGGATGATCATGGTAAAGAAGACGGACAGCTTGGACTGCACCTTGAACGCAGCTCTCCATTTACTACATCCCATGAGTCGCACTCCTGAGCACGAGGACACAACGCAGGAAACATTCCAGAGCACACAACTTCCCCATACTCAGTCTAAAAGTTACTCCAGATATGAAAAACATCCGCGCTCTTGCAGCAGCAGCAAGTGGCGCAAAGCTTGCCAAGCGCGCGTCCAGAGGCTCCACATGTTCCTCAGTTATGTTACTCTTCACTTCCACAAATATTGTGAAACACAGCTCAGGTTAAGTCTTAAGTGATGTAGCTGCGATTTCGCGTCTCCGTACCTCCTGTGTGTTCCCGTGGATTTTCTGACAGCAGCTCTGTAGGAAACCCCTTAACACCACTGAGTCCGGCTGCCAGATCCACGCCCTGTCCATCAAACACAAGCCCCGCCCACCCTCTGCTCGCGCGGCATTGAAGTAATTGTGAAAAACAATATATATGTTCTGGAGTGCCACTGACTGAACCTATTTTTAAATATTTTGGGGGGTCTTACTTCAGGAATATTAATATTATTATTATTTGTTTTTATTATTCTCTTTTAACACAATTTCACCGACTTGTCTTCGTTACTATGTTTTTATTTGAGGTTATGGTGGTGTTTGTAGTGTGTGGTGTGGTGTTTGCTCTTCATTCTTTAAAGTTTTGATTTAATTTTTACTTGTCTTGTATATTGAATGTCATGTCAATTTATCATGAAACTTCTTTATTCTGGCATTTTAAGGAACCTTTAGGTATCTATCTATCTATCTATCTATCTATCTATCTATCTATCTATCTATCTATCTATCTATCTATCTATCTATCTATCTATCTACCTATCTATCTATCTATCTATCTATCTATCTATCTATCTATCTATCTATCTATCTATCTATCTATCTATCTATCTATCTATCTATCTATCTATCTATCTATCCATCTATCTATCTATCTATCTATCTATCTATCTATCTATCTATCTATCTATCTATCTATCTATCTATCTATCTATCTATCTATCTATCTATCTATCTTATATTATTATTATCTGTCTTTCATGTTGAAACCTTCAAATCATAGTCGTACTATTTGGAAAGCTGTTGCTTTAATTATATTTAATGAACAGGATGAGGAGGGGATCTCAGTTTCTTACTGCAGATTGAGGATTGAGGATTGATTTCCCTTCATTTTCCATCTAAATTGCAAAACTCCAGACCACGCACACAACCAAGTTGTTTTCTCTGGGGAGGGGGTCCACTGACCACCTGCTGTCTGCGAACCCCCTTGACCACACACCCCCATGGAGCCAGGAATGACTCACACTTTAGCCTTTACTCCTATGGGGACAGCGACAGACAGGTGTGTTTTTTCTAATTCCTTTCTCACCTTCTTCCCGTGAGTGTGTGTGTGTGTGTGTGTGTGTGTGTGTGTCTGTGTCATTTTTTTTTATTGCTCACCGAGTCTCTTTTTGCACTTCTGGTGAATATGATATATTTACACAACAAAATCTGCGGTGTTGAAATTGAATATCCAGATTTGATCTCATTAGTGTTAATCCAAATCTACAGGACGTAATTTGTCTCAACCAATGTGAGAAATGAGGGTGGAGTCATCCTGAGTGAGGGAGCTGAGAGCGTTCTCAGCTGTTACAGCGAGTAACTTTCTGTAAATACTGTTCAGGGGAGAGGGATGGCTGGATTGCCCTTATTAGCCTGCTATCTTAACCCCGGATAAGCAGAAGAAAACGGATGAATGGATGGACAGAGTTCACCTCTTTGAGTGAATGAAGGCCTACATATACATTACTATATTTAAAGTAACCCTTTAATGTCCTGATCAACTGTTCAGTTGAGCACACTTTGAGTCACTATTTCTAATAGATAAATTTGTGCCACTGACTGCATCTGTTTATAATGAGACCCAGGGACAGCATGTATATGCTAATGATTAAGGGGCCAATAATGGAGCCCTGGGGGGCACCGCAGGTCAAAGGGGGCCGAAGAGGAGGAGATATTAACCATGGCGATTGAGAAAGTCCTGTTTGATTAGTAGATGTTTCTTTTCTGCTTTATGTAACTAGAAACAACTTGAGTTACATATAGCAGAAAAAAAGTCTAAGAAAGGGTCCCACAGTTTTCCAAAAATATGCTTTACCAAAATGTTGAGCTAATTTTAGTAAAATTGAATATTCTCAATGAAGCACAAACTTTCATCATGAAAGGAGTTTATGAGTTTGAATTTTTTCTTTTTTTTTTACAGTTCAGAAACATGCTTAACCAAACGATTTTTCATTTGATGGTAAATGTAGAGCGACTGAAAATACTTAAATTAATTAAAGAGCGCAAAGAAATAAAATATGAAGAAAAATAACTTTTCTATAGTTTTTTTCCTGGTGAAGACATTAAAGGGTTAAATTGTGATATCCGCAAGTATGATGACAGAAACAAACATCAAACAGTTGTTTGTAATCAGGTTTTAATGGCAGTCCCTCAGAGTGTCTTACCAGAACACATCTTTTCCATTTACTGATGATGAGAAAGAGGTCCATCACAGAAGACAGACGGAGTAGTTCCACCCACAGAAACCATAATAGTGCAGAATGCAACAAGGCTCCAGCTGGAATCCTGACATGTGTATTGTTATAGAAGCCTAACATCGTCATTTAACATCGACCATATTATTATCTTTCATTTACACAGTATAGAATGTCAGTATTTTCTTCTGTTGTTACTTTTAACAAATTTGCTGTCCTTTCAGTGACATACACCACAAGAATCAGATTCTTGTCATGACATGTTTGATGTAACATCAAGTTTACGTAAGACTTATTGTACATTAGTGGATTTATCTTGGCCTGATCTATAAAAACCCTCCTCTGCTTAGTTCATACCAAACCCAGTGAGCCTCCCTCCTCTGAAATATCCCTTTTAAATGCTCTCAGTACAGTTTTTTGACAATATGTGTGTCAGAGTATAAATCACAATTTATTGACAGCTTCATCTTATATGTTGAAATTTAAGAGAGGTGATACATGGCGCCACATACATACGAATGATAAATCTGAAGGGGATGACAATATATCGACCCGAGCTTCTTCCAGCCTGGCAGTATGTCAATTTCCACAGGTCTCTAAACAGAGGAGGCATCATTTACCCCTCTGCAGTCTCCAAGCACTCCTCCGTATTGATCCGGAGGGATGTTGAAAAACAATTGAAGAGGTGCCACTCTGTAGTCAAAGTGATCAATAATGTGGCCTTGTTTAGTTTAATGTGGGCCATTGGTGTCTTCTCTTTTCTTTTCTGCACAGGGGTCAAAGGATCTGGGGTCCTAACAGCATTTTTAGGCTGCTGCTTTGTAGCCATATTGGTTCAGTGTTCAGAAAAAGAAAGAAAAAACCCCGAAATAGAACACCTTACAGAATTCTGTGTCTTGATTTTTTTTGTTTAAGAAAAAAATACAATTAATTTGAAAATAATTAAATATCTATTTTGCTAGGTCACTGTCTGCAGCCACATAAAAGTTAAAATCAGTATAATGCACTCAATTACATTTCAGAATATGTGACTTAAATATGAATATAAATATGTGATATGATGTTTATTAATACTCTACTCAATAGGATGGATTTGTTATAATTATGTATTATTACAAATTAGTACGTGTGAATTTGCAATATAAAGATTTCATTTGTAAGATATAGTAAGGAGTTTTATTTAGTTATATCAATATAAATATTGAAATCAATCAATTAAGATTGAATACATGCATACCACATATATCAAAGTATGAATTAACATATATAAAGATACATAAATTCATACCTTAGTTAACAACAATATCAATATATTCATTATGAATAAGGTATGAATCTAAAAAATGTCTGTTTGTATTGAAGCTCATCATCGTGAAAGATCTCTAAGTTTAATTTGGGATACAGATTGATTGAATTCCAGGTCCTGGGTTGAGTCATGTGATCTACTGATTGTCACGCTAATTTGTAACTTGTTTGTTTGTTTGTCAGCACGATAACTCAAACGGTTATAAAACAAATATCATTAAAGTCTTTGGTGGGATTGGGCTGGCACCAGAATCAAAGACACAGAGTTTTGGTGAAGAGGTTAAAGCTCCTCTGGATTCTTGATATTCTCTCATCTCCAACAACATCACAATGTCGGTAGCTTTTCTTGAAATTCTTGCCAAAATTACCGGTCTACTAAAAGCTTGGTGAAAGGATGTGGTTGGTGAAAGGACACATCTGACAAAAACCCGTTAAATGTTGTTGTGGCTCCAGATTGAGAGTCTGATCCAGGACTTTCTTTTTATATTCAATATTCTCATTTTAAATGCAACAGTTATCTGCAAACTCCAAACACAATCACATTCACTGTGAGTAGGAAGTTCTGGATGTTGAATGAGAGACAAAAATCTTACATGTTGCAATAACACAGCTGAAAACACTTGGAGTAAAAAAAGAAAAAGAAAACCGAGCCAACAGAATTCCATCACTTACTCCATTGGCTCACTCAGCACATCTATATAGCAGAGCAAAGCAACTCCTTTCAGCTCTTTCTCTTTTTAATGGTCACATGCAGCTTAATTCAAATTGATGCTGACAAATACTTGGTTTGTTATGAATTCACTGATGAACTGCAACAGCACAGAGCTGTAATTATGTCATTATAGAGGCATTTTCTGAAATATAAAACATAATTTGCCCAGATCAGGGTGCAGAAGTGGATTAAGGCCGAATATGGTAATGTGTCATTTTTGGGAGGAATTATGACTTTATTCTCAGAATTATGACTTTAAACTCAGAATTATGATTTTAAACTCAGAATTATGATTTTATTCTCAGAATTATGACTTAATTCTGAGAATTATGACTTCATCATTCAGAAGTATGACTTTAAGCTCAAAAAATGTATCATGTGGCCCAGTTCTGAGAACAAAAACAAACAGACTTTAAAACCAAAGCTCTGATATCAAACCCAATATTCTGAGAATTAAGTCAGAATCCTGTGTTGAAGTTCATGATTATATGGAATAAAGTCAGAATTCAGAGTTTTTAACTCAGAAATTTGGAGAGTAAAGTCAAATGTTCCACGTAGCCATATGAGACCCTTATTTTTTTTTGGATCCAGTGGGTTACTTGGCTGAAAATAATAATTCATAACAGATACATTACTGAAAAAAAGGATGAAAGAAAATAGAACCACTGCAGAAGCATACTAGGCTATAATCTAGAGAGTTTAAAAAGAAATGTTTGTTTAAATTTGCTTCTTTTTGTTTGTATACATACTATTTATTGGAGGACCTCAAATGTAAAGTAATGCCATTAAAGAGTTTAACATTAAATACTTAAAAAGAGGAATAGTAAGAGGAATATTATATTGAAATATTTGGTGGTTATGATTACAACACCTATTTCTAATATATTTATATAATATATTTAAGTTGAATGCAGAACCCCGTATGCGGCCTATTAGGGAAGAAGGTTGAACAGATAAAGTTAAAGGAAGACAGGAAAATATAAAACCTGGCTTTTAAGGATGCAAAGAGAATGATTCTGTTAAACTGGAAAATCCGATAGAATCCTGGTTCGAGGAATTTCTTGACCTCCCCAGTATGGAACATGTGGCCTATTTGATAAGTGAAAATCAATACCGTTTTGAAAGAAATTTGGAACAGACTTGGAAACACACAATGTCTTTGTTTTTTTGTGAATCACTATTTTTGCTGTTGATATTTCCTTAATTCTGTAATTCTAATTATTGTTTAAAAAAATGAGGAAAAAAGAAGAAACATTAAATACTAAACATAAGCCGTACGATGTTAGATTTATAGAAGCGATAAAAACATTTTGCCTGTGTTACTAAAATAAATTGTGGGGGGAGACGGAAGGAAGCCATAATGTATGGGACATTCAGCAAGTTACAGGGAGAACATCTGAACTCAGGCATTACCACACACACTCAACATTTTCTGTGAGTAACATCCACTGTGCTGAATTCCTTCCCACCTGGGAAGATCTGTGGCTGTGGAAAGGCAGACAGGTGTTACTCTGTAATTCTTGGTTAAGTCTCCGCGACAGACTGAGGTAGCTGCACAAAAGACAGGACGCCATGCTCAATATAGGGTGAGCTGAGAGTTTAACTCAGGAGAACGTAGTACCAAAGACTACAACTGAGCTCAACATATCAGCTGATCAAAGTTACTGTCACTTTAAATAGAAGTAAATTGAATTGAAGACCAACTATTGAGATATCAGAGATTTTCGTGAGAAAGAAGGAAATTCGATTCACGGCGGTCATGCACCTACTTCCATCAACTATCTCCTTTGTGCATCTTTGGAACACCTCGCTGTTTTTGTGTTTTTTACAATAGCTAATTCCCTCTCTGTTCCAGGTCAAAGTGAATCCAACAGACGTCTCGGGTTTTCCTGAAGGGTGTAGCTGCCCTCGTCCCACAATAGGACACCGAGCATTGTCCCAGCACACAATATGTGATCAGCCACTGAGGGGCTGTCTTCAAAAGGCCTCTTAACTCACCTGGATGGAATGTACACACACACACACACACACACACACACACACAAACACACACACACACACACAGAGGCAGGATTAAAGGTCGATGTACAATAGCAAGGCAGAACAATCCTACACATGTGCAGCTCTTATGGAGGACAACTTCTCCCTACAAGTCATATTTCTAATCATATGTAACATATCATGTATATCTTAATCCATCAGACGTGCAGGAAGAACTTGGATCCATGCTTAATCTGTTATAGGGAAAACAGCTGTTACAGAAGAGTCAGCATTTCCTAATCAGTTGGAGACGGTCTCACCTGGTCTCATTCCAGATGTGTATCGCTGGTAAAAGATTCCTGCAAATCTGCAATACTGTTTGAGTTACAAGGTTTCCCTCAGGGGTCAAGGTTCATAGTCTTTATTTGAACCTAAATGGTAGATTTGATGTGCAGGCAGGAGATTTCAACATTCCAAAGGTAAAAAGAAGATAATAAAAAAATACAAATTGTATATATAAGGGTCAAATAGACAGGATAAAAATAAATATAATCTAGAATATATCTGGAATAGATATAATAGATAATATTTTATGCATATATTGAAAAAAACTTCAGCCATAATATAATAAGGTCATCATAAATAGGTCATGATAAAGTGGTTTGACATGCACACGCATACATGCATACGCACACACATACAAACAGCACACACTCACACTCACACAGAGCACACACACACACTCACACACACCTGGTTCAAGGTTCTTTCAACGTTAAATAGTGACAAAAAAAAACATGGCTCCTCATCTTTATGATGCCCAACCCTCTAACCAGTTTTCACGAAAATCTGTAGGGCATTGTTTGTGACAAACGACGATAACAGACGAACAATCCAGACCGACCGCTTAACCTTATCAAGTTATATCAAAGTTTGATGAACTCGCTCATCATTTAAATATGGAGTCGATGTGGGGTTGGAGGGCGAATCAGAATCAGAGACATCATATTTAAGAAACAGAAGAGGGTTTTTGTTAAGAACAGGTCTTTCCTCTGCAGTGTTCGCTAAACGAGGCAATAGCGACGTTGGCAGAAAACGATATCGAGCCGTTTGACATCATGCCGTCACGAAACATGAGAGCTTCTTCTTTAAAGGGAAATCCCTATTTCTGCATCATTATTTATTTTTTATTCTTTTATGTGAATTCCATTTGCATATGAGCAAATTAAAAGACAACAGTTATAAACTGTAAACCATATTAATCCAACAGTTACGTACAAAATGTACTTTAACTGAATCACAAAATTGTTTGGCTTTGTTCCCTCTGATATTTCACGGTATCAGCACGAAAAGTGAGTGAAAGGGTGATATGAGAGATAAACTTTGGCCTGAGTAAGGAAAACTCTTCGTGACTGAACTTTCCCCGGACCTTTATTTGTCTATCTAGACCTATGCCCGTTCGTCCTTAACAGCAAATGCAAGTCCCTGAAAAGTCCCCAATCCACTGCGTTATACAAGCAATCCCCTCTGAGGAATTCCTCAAATTAAATGTAAAGTTATGTCCCAGTGAGTATAATCTGAACTTTTTGATTAAAACACGATGTTTTCACGATAGATCTATTGAACTTGATCCATATGTACCAAATTTGGGTCAGCTCAGACCAGCAGTTCTGAAACTTTTGGAGATAAAGCATCCCCTCTTGTGAGGAATATACTGACCTTTCCCAAAATCAACCCAGTCCTTCCTCACACTAAGGTCTTGGTGGGTAGAGAATTTCCAACCGATCCATGAAATAGCTTTTGAGTTATGTCTGAAAAACAATCTTTCTCTTAAAAAAGCTCCCCCTTGTGAGTAAAATGTGAACTACTATGGTAAAATATTATATTCACGTGATAGATCTCCACAAGTCGATTCATATGCAGTTACTAAGAATATTGTGTGAAACCAAGCTTTTCTGGCAACATATAACAGTTTGTCCAGTAGATTTTTAAGATTTAATGAAACATAAAAAGGCTAATCTATATTTAAAAAACATTTGATTGTCATTTATTCAGTTCTCCACCCAGATCTGGTTCATACTGTAATGAGTTCTTGCCCCGTAGCAAATGCCACGCTGGTACACAGTTTTATGGAAATCATCTCATTTTGCATAATCCTGCTAGCAGACATCCAAAGAGTTTTTTTTTTCATGTCTGTCCAAGTGATTCCATCCAGAACTCAAAAGAAATGGTTATAATTTTCAGACTGTGATCCATGTGCAGATAATTATAGAAAAGTATGAGTCAGCAGAAACCACGGGTATTTTTACACGAGAAGACGTTGAACCTGTTTATCAGCGATAATAAGCATCACTACTGTGACTCACATACCAACCACATCTGGCAGCTGATTGGTCGGTGCGTATTCAAAGAAAATTAATGAATGCCAAAGCCGAGCCGCTTTTATGTTGCAGTCCTGAATGTTATCAATGTAAGTCATAGAGTGCTGGTAGTCCAAAGAACTTTTAACTGCTCTTTAGCCTGTTAGACACGATATATTAGCTTTAGTCGGCTAATGTTAGCTTTTCCTGATAGCTAATATTCTCAACACAAACAGGTTAAATAGGGGAATAAACTACTTATATGTCATATCGGTAGAGAAGGATGAAAAGGAACACTTATTATTATTTTGACTTTGTTTTCAACGTTTTATTGTCAAATAGTCTCGTCAAACAAATAGAAATTGAGCGTAAATTTCCAGCATAACTTGAAAGGTGAAACTCTGTTTGTTGATTAATGGAAATGAGTCCACTCTTAAGTTAATGTGTCTGCTCCCATATCTGACTATATAATATTTTTTACTTAAAAAATGTTCGGATAAGGATTCCATTTGTATGTAATTATTAATATTAACAGACTGTGGTTCTAAAAAAATCAAGAGACTGACAGTTAGCAGGCATTTGTCTGCGATGCAGCTTATTACTCGGTTTTAATTAATTACTAATACATTATCATAAATATTACAAATTCTACAGGCTATGCACAAATAATAACAGTATGTTGTGGTCATCTCTCCCCATCTCACACCTCTGACAGTTGGATTCCTCTCCGCAGGAAGAAACCTGTCTGCTCACAAACAAACAAACAAAACAGAGCGCCGCCCACTCCGACCAACTTAATTGACCCACAAGCTTTCATTATAATTGACATGTCGTGAGGCATGTGCGATATGAAACCAATCAGTCACCATTCAGGTTTCTTCTTTTGATCGTTGCGTGCGCGATGCCGCCCCCGGGCAAAGATGCCGCCCTGGGCAAAGATGCCGCCCTGGGCAACCACCCATGTCGCCCAAAGCTAAATCCACCAACTGCCATTTTTTTCATGGCAGTTAACAAAAGACAAAAAGATAGGAAGCAAAGCTGGAGGTGGAGAGTTGAAAAGACTAATAGCACTTCATTAAAGTATAAACATGTCATTTCCTGTTGCCACCAAGTGGCGCTGTAAAAGAGTTATAGCAATCTCATGTTTTATGGCAAGACATCAATACGTGCCGCTCCATACCGTCCAGACATTTCATCGAACACTCATCAGAGGTTCCGCCCACTTTAGACATCATGGAGACAAAGTAAGAAACGCCCGATTGAGATGATCTCACCGACGTTAGCTTTTTGAAAGTCCAGATAACTACAAGTTGCACACTGATGCACATGGTTTAAGAGTCCACAGCTGCTTGGAGTTAGGGGTCTGCACAATTTGCATAAATGTGGTATGGGTCTAACCCCATGAATGTATTATTACAACCAGAAATCAAACTAGGAGATATCTGGAACCACCTATTGGTTCCAAAGACTGTTCCCCTCTCTGCTTTTTCAATGATGCACATGTTGTACTCATTAGCTTCCTTCCCTCTTGTCCTGCATCCTTATCCCAAAAACTTAAAATGGATTATCTTCATCTTCATGGTTTTACCAGATGTAGGGTCTACAGTCATCCTATTGGCTCGGTGAGGCTCTGCCTTGATTTTGGCACTGCTGAACTTTAAGCTCAATGCTAACATCAGCATGCTAATAGGCTCTAAATCAGAGGTAAAGGGTCTGAACTGAACTCGATGGACATTTCTACAGGCGTTTTTGTGACAACCTAAATGAATGAAACAAGCTTTATCGAAAGTTCAGTCTGGAAGGTCTATCCCTTTGAACACCCAGGCAAAATGAATCCAACACCTTTCATGCAAACACTCACTTCACAGTCAGCTGTAATCAGTCGATCACATCTATCGTCAGAGCGACACACCTTCATCATTAGCCTCATCTTTATTTCATCATTTAAATATGACTCTCCATCTCTGCCAAATCCATGCAGATCCATTGACTTCATCACTTCAGCAGAGTCATCAGCCACCACCACCAGTATTCAAACACTAAAGGGGGATTTAACGGCTGCTGTCCAGAGCAGATACTCTTCGATTCCCGATGAGTCTGAGCACCAAAGACTTCCTGATAGACTTAATCATCACATATCTTTTGTAATTAACTTTCATCTTTTCTTCTGTCTCTCCTCGATTGAACTCAAAAACACTGAGCTGCCTTCTTTTTGAGGCTGATGTAAATTAATGATGTAAATTAAAAATATTCTACTAAAGTAACAAGCCTGTTTCCAAAATGTAAGAAGTAGAAAGAGCATATATTTACATGTAGTATATTTTACCATAAGAATAATGTAAAATACAGATACCTCAATAAACTCTACTTAAGTGCAGTAACAAAGTATGTGTTTCTTCCCATCTCTCATTATAGTGATATACAGTATGTTAGCATACTGATGTATGTCAGATATAGTGCTTACGAAGCCAAAACCCATATTTAGATTGTGAGAAATAAAAATGCAGTCCAGATGAGCCTGATTGAAATGTAATTTCACCTGATGACGAGTTAGTTCCCTGTTTGAGATCTGTTTATACAGAAGATAATTCAATATATAATGGGGTTTTATGGATAAAATGTTTCTTAGTGCCAGGTTTATTTCTTGATTGATAATTCCTCACTGCAAAACTATAACATTACGTGTTTGCTGTTTGTATCCAGATTTTCTAATACAGCGGTGCTTTAACCTTCTGGATCCTAACATCACACTACGCCATCGGTTAACGGTTAATGCCAAAGTGGCCTCAGACTCCAAAGGGTTAACCTCCAGGTTACTATAGTATAAAAGTGTGCCACACTTTTCTGGTCACTAGTGACAAACAACCAAAATGAAAATTGCTCCGGCTACTGCTGCAAACTCTTTGATTGGCAGTTCAGGACAGAAACACTGCAGGACTTCATGTTCAACACAGAACAGGAAAACAACCCCTGCAGACCACCTATTTAAAACTTCACTCACAGGGCAGAGGCACCCACCATTGGGAGAGTCCTCACATCCCAGCAGCTGTGCACTTGGATTCTGTGTGTTGTGTGAAAGCCAGTGGCAGAGCCATGCATTAGTGCAGAGCGGAGCTCTGTGGCAAGCTGGGTAAGTATAGGGCAGGAAAGCGCTCTACAGTGTCTCATGGGTGTGGCTTCAAGCTCGCTGCTCGAAAACAGTTTTCAATTGAGGAGTAAAGAAGGCACGTAAAGTGGCAGGCATGTCTGCACAGGATCGTCGCCTCATTGTGTGACAATCATAAAAAAAAAACATCCCAAGTTTAAAGTTGAGCAATTACAGAGAAGAAAGGTGGGGGTTGCTGCTTCTTCGACACTCAACCTCCTGCCTTCCTGTCTTATCAGATCTCTTATCCACTGCAGGTCTTCGTGGTTAAACAGTGGCCATGTTCGGCAGTAAAACTTAACTGTTTTTTTGTTTTGGTTAAAGGGGCCTATAACAGTCTTTCGCAAAAGGGGAGAACAAGCATCATCTCAATGGTAAATGGACTGAACTTATATCTCACCTTTAACTCTGCTTGACCTCAACATGTTTTACAACATGAGTCAGCGTTCACCCATTCTCCCATTCACCCATTCTCCCATTCACCCATTCACCCAGTGGTGACAGAGGCCACCATGCAAGATGCCACCTGCTCATTAGGAACAGTAACCAGTGGAATGTCCATTGAGGTTCAGTATTTTACTCAAGGACACTTGGACCGCTCTACCTTCTGAGCTATTAATGCCACTCGAGGTAGCTGAACCTGCAGATGTGTCATGTATGTTGACATCCAGACAAATCAACATTGAGAGGAATCAGTTTATCAGACATCTCTGTTCAGATAAGATAGAGAAGAAAGTGCCGGAAACAGAATTCTACATCCAGTATAAGAATCTACTCAGACACCGTTGTATTGCTCCTTGAAAAATAGGCTTTTGAGGGTTGAAGCAGTAGGAAAATGATGATTAAATGTTTCACTGACGAATACATCGTTGCTGGCTTTCGTGTTTTGATAAATAAAGAATCATACCTTCTATTTATGAAAAAGCAACAGAGTGTGAAACCTCGCTGTTGAGGGAAACGTTAACACATGAAACCGTTGAGAGGTGAACTGGTGGGAGCCTCGCAGACCGCCGGGGGATGGAGTTTGGCAGGCGGTTGGCCGCAAGGAGCGGCGTGCTTACTCCAGAACCAGTTGCATTTCCTCCATGGCGTTGTGACACACCGGGCTCGTGCTGCACTCCCTGCCTCCCTGGGGAGGGATCTCTATCCAGCAACATGCAGCAGTCCATCGGTTTAATTCTTGTCATTCCCTCCTGTGAGGGATGGAGTCGCCACGACAACACCACGATGCGGAACAAATAAAAATATTGGTTGTGTTTCATCTATTTTTATGGTTTTATAGAAAAAATAATATAATTAGTAAACATATGGTGGTACGGTGGTGCAGCGGTTAGAACTGCTGCCTCACAGCAAGAAGGTACCAGGTCCAATCCACCTCTGTTGGCCTTCCTCTGCGGAGTTTTCATGTTCCCCCTGTGTCGGCGTGGGTTTCCTCCGAGTACTCCGGCTTCCTCCCACCGCCCACAAACATTCAGTATTGTTGAATTGGCGACCCTTAATAATCGCCCCTGAGAATGACAACAAGGCGATTGTATCTGTCTCTGTGTGTCAGCCCTGTGATCTACTGACGACTCGTCTTGTGTGATTCCGTCTCCTGCTTTGTCAGCTGGGATAGGCTCCAGCCCCCACGACCCTGAACAGAATAAGCGAAGGGAAATGGATGAATGGATTTCCAAATATATATATCTATCTCATGGAACCTATATATATGGGTTCCATGAGATAGAGACGGAAACATAGATAAGAAGATCAAGAACCCGTGAAAAAGCTTATAAAAGTTATTTTTTGATTTCTTTTTTGTTAAGATCAGATGACTTTTTCCAGTCTTTGTACTTAGCTAAACCAATCAGATGTTGTCTGGAACTTCATATTTACGTCACTGATGGTAGAATCAGTATACCCTATATCCCTTTATAACTGTCAGCACAGCACAGTATTTGAGTAAATGTACTTATGTGCTTATGGAGAAAGTAGAAAATATGATAGTTGAGGAAATGATGAAGTATTGCTTTAACTTCAGCTGTGAAGCTGGACGACAAACGGATTCGGTCATACGAGGGAAGAAGTGATGTCAGACCATTTAAATGATCTTAGAGTTACCGACTGGTGTGTGCAGAATTACACAGCAGAGAGCAATCAGCTGTATTTTATCTGACAGGTGTAACTGGAGGTAGAGGGACCACCCTGTAAAATCTGCTGATCAGAGGCGGACGGCGGTCTGTGTACTCTCCTCACAGGTTGTGCGAGTGCAGTACACGTGTGAGCGCTCCTTCTTTAATCCTCCCATTTTCCTCTGCATCAAAGTCAAACGTTAAGCAAGGAATGTTGGATGCCACGCTACAGCTACCGTGCGATTTACTGTGCTGTGTTTAGAGGGTTTCCAAAACCATACCATTCCATGATCTTCAACTATGATGTCATCATCGCAGCAAAAGATCGGTCTGTAATCATTCTGCTCACTTCTTCTCTCTGCTCTGCAAGTCCGAGGGGGGGCGATATATCAGACGCTGGACGCGGCTGTAAATACAGAGACGCACTGAGCAGGAGGCTCATCTGATGGTCACGCAGAAACCATCAACACACTTAAAATGTCTACAGCTCGTGTTGTTTGTTTAGATGCCTCATTATGGAAAACGGCAACTTTTTCTTTCCTTTCTAGAAAACTTCTAAGACCTTAAGCATTCTCACCACAGAATTATACCACTATGGGCCCGAGCCTGACCCAATGAAGCAGACAGGCAGCCTAAACAAACATGACCCCCTCAACCACTACAACCACACAACAAAACCAAAACAACACGCACACACACACACACACACACACACATGCACACACACACACACACACACACACACACACACACACACACTGAGGTCTGCCTTCAGAGTGAATTACAGCTCCAGGTCTGCAGCAGGAGGCCAAGAGAAAAGCTCCTGATTAAATAGTTTTGCAGCATGCTTGGCTCCAGATCCAGAAGCTTTGAAGCCAGACGTTGTATTTAGCCCTTATCTGCTATCGGGTCTGAAGATAACACAGTTAGACGGCACTCATAGACTATGTTTACAAACAATCAGCGGCGCTGTCAGGAGGCATCCATGATGAAACAGAAGCTTGACTCGGCCGACGGCGAATCAGATGGCGATGAGCGAGAAGATGTGGCTCCAAATCTGGATTTGCTTCAACCCGACGCTGTCAGACACGCCATGAAGAACTCTGTGTAAACTCTGAAACTGGCTACTGGCTGCTCCTGTTTTTCATTTGATGTCCCTTAAAGGATCAGTTCACCAAATAAAAAAAAAATGTTTTCTTACCACAGATGTAAAACATACATTTTTATAAACACTGACACGTATTCGTGGAGTGTTCTGCTTTTATTTAGGGGTGGCTGTAGCTCAGAGGGTAGAGAGGTTGTCCCCAAATCAGAGGATCGGCAGATTGATCCCCGTACTCTTCATGTTGAATGGTCCTTGAGCAAGATCTTGAATCCCAATTTGCTCCCCGGCTGCATCCCAGCGCTAACTAACAAAACAAGACAGATTTCCTTGTGTCAATTCATATGAGCTAAATTTAGACACAACTGAGCTTATGGTGGGAAAATTACAGATGAGAAACTGTGTTTTCCACAGAAAACTCTGTGTTTATGAGTAAAATATGAATTATTACGGTCCAAAACTATGTATGCAATATAGATCTCAATGTGTAGTCTACACATAAAGATGGGAAGTAACTGTCAAAACAAACAGGTTTATGTTTAAAAAAAAAAAAGAAAGCCACGCTAGTGAATGAAATATGAATAATTATAGTAAAATATAACATTTACAAGTTAGAGTTACTTACAGTGGTTCATATGAGGTGAATTTGTTCTAAACTGGACCAACGGTTAAGAATTTTACATAAACATTTTTGTAAAAAGTACCCTTTAGTGAGTAAAATATGAACTTTTAGAATAAATATATATATATATATATATATATATATATATATATATAAATTGGACTAAATTAGACCAACATTTTAGAAATGATGGCCCGAAAAACCTTTGGAGAGACAGCTCCCCCTAGTGGCGGAAATATGAGACTGATCTTTCCAAAAATCAATGCAGTTCTTCCTCACACTTAGACTCAAAATGATCCATGAATCAGTTTCTGAGTCACGTTAACGCCAAGGATCCCTGGCGGATGCCGAGAACGCGGCGATGACGTTTCCATGATGTCCCCGACTTTTCAGGGATATAATTATATTCAACCTCAAAACAACGGGGGGGCACCCCGGTGGCTTTGGTGTTAAGATCAGGCTTGAAACCACGCTCCCATTTTGTGTTTATCTTGGAGTCCTTGTTGCATGTCGTCTGTATGCTCTGATTAATTTTCACTCATCTGTCCACTTTTAACTTTCTAATAAACTTTATATAACTGCTCTAAAGACATAAAACGCATGAATGAAGTGTAATTTGGTGAGACGTAGGTTTTCCACTAAAGCAGCATACAAATCTAGAACTGTAATGTATAGAATTTAAACAGAGACCTTTATCAGGGTTTGAATTCCATATAATTCTGTCAATATTTCCGCGTATAATTGAGCGAACCATCAAGACGACTTTTCAGACCAACCGTCAGGAAGTTTCTTGTGTTCTTTTTAAAAACGATTTGAAGAATTATCGTTCCTCTTTTCTGATGACTCTGACTCGTCCATCTGCGATTAGTGAGAAAACACCCCTTTCTACAGCCGTATCGTGAAACACACCTGTAGAGTCTACGACAGAATCACAGCAGCTCTGAAGAATCAAATAAGAAAAAACAGGAAGTCAGTTAAGTCCCTTTGCTTTTAACTCAAATCCCATCTGGAGCCCTAAGGTGTCGATGCCGCTCTCTCTCCCTCTGTCGCTCCTGCTCCCGACTTATTGAGCAGAAGGTCAAAGCTCTGGATCTCCATGTATGATGTATGCTGGTATGTGTGAGGGGTCCGCGGGGAACGGAGACATGTGGCTGACACTGGGGACAGACGGCAGCCAGGTGAGCGGGGATCAGTGGTCTTCAGGCGTCACATGTCAGGACACTAAGATGGATGGGGAAGATTGGCTCTGCGTCCAGAGGATTTGGCATAATTTAGCCCAGATGCTGGGGGACAAGTTGTCCCACTGATAGACACATTTACTTCATTACTGGTAAACAACCTCTGCTATTCAATCCTGAAAGAGCTTCTTTTTTTTTAATAACTCTTCTCTTTAAATTATGGGATGTCTCATTTTATTTATCATTTCATTTTAATTTGCAAATACTTTTAGTCCTTTAATGTCTTTACCCCATTACCACAACATGACAAAATCGTTTGGTCAACCGTGTTTTTTAAACATTGATAAGAAATGTGATTTATATCATGATTACATTTTGTATTTCATGTCAATTTTGATTGGATCAGCATATTCCTGGAAAAAATATTTTTGTTGTATCAATTTAATTGATACAATTAAACTTATGTATTTGTCAGTGAAACAAACTTTAATATGCAAAAGGAAGGAAAATCCTAGTGATCGACCAGAAAATTTTTAATAGCCATGATTCATTTTTCCTCCTCAGTGTCTCCTTTGCCCTGCGGTGTCCCACACAGCCCCAACCTTGGCCCCTTGATGTTTAACATATACATGCTGCCAATGGGTCAGATTATAAACAGGTTCGGTAAAGTGGCACACGTTTTTCAAAAAGAAATAGAGACTCAAAATGATCTCAACCAACAGCTGAGCAGGACATTAAAGGGTTCTGGTTTTCTTCTTCTTTACAAAAATCACTACAGTCCAATCATGTAGCTTAGTTTAACTGTCGTTTCACCTGAGACAGCGGATATATCATGATATTTGTCCCCTCAGGGGACAATTTTAGAGTCAAATCTCCCTGATGATGTCATCATGGTGAAATGAGTCGGCGTTGATAATAATAATAATAATGATTATAATAATAATTTATCCTTTATTAGTCCCATACAATCATACACAGTACAACACAGTGAAATACTTTGTCTGAATTGGACTTATCCCTGAGGGAGCAGTGGGCAGCTCCTCTGAAGCGCCCGGGGGGCATTTTGGGTTCAAGATTTTGCTCAAGGACCCTACATAATACATCATTTCAAAATTAGCAGGCAGAAAATTCTAGCTCCAAACTGGAATTGAAAGGTTATGGGGTTATTTTTTTTATTATCTGTAAAGTCTCTCAAAATAAGCTATTGAGTGAATTTTTTTAAAAACAAAGTGTCAAACTTCGTGTCAGACGTAACATGGAAAAGAGAAAGAAAAGGAAGACGAGTAACAAATATGCACGGAATGAAGTCACAGAGGTGGAGATGAATGGGAAAAAAGTTATTTTGGGTGCCGTGGTCCCGGAATTAAAAGACCAATTTATAACCTCTGCTGATGAAGTTATGTTTTCACCCGTGTTCATTGTTCATTTTGTCCTTCGTGTCAGCCAACGACAAAACTACCACTGGACAGATTTCCATAAAGCATGGTGAAAGAATGGGGCGTGGCTCAGGACAGAACTTATACATTTATGTGCAGATTTTAAAAAAAAAGGGATGGATTCCACATTTATTGTCTTCCCCTTTAAGAATCACTAGACCGTATATTCTTTCCATATTTTCCCAACGTACAGAACCAAACTACCAAACCGATTTCCAGGAAACGTTGTTTGATGTGTGGCTCATGCATCAGACAAACAGGTTCTTATTGAATTTTTTGTTCTAGGTGGAGCACTACGTTCTACAGATTGTCCAGCAGAAGGTTTCCTTCAAAGGCAATTCTCATAATTTCACGTCTCATTCAGTGAGGTCTAAAGAAAGCAGTTGAAGTCCTGAGAAAGAGATTATCTTCATTCCTTTCCGTGCAGGGATTCACCAAACATGCCCTGATGTCATAATGATTTTCTGTGACTCTGTAACTAAAGTGTTGTCTGTTTCTGTGTGTGTCTGTGTGGGCGCACTGGACTGCTCTAATATGCTCTAATAAACATGATGTCATCCACCTGTTGTTTGGTTGGCGGGATAATCATCTTATCAGATCTGGAGCTCATGAGCTGAAACCAACAGAAATTAAAAACATTAGCTGTGAAAAAGGCCACTGTTCTAAAGTACTCTAGGATTCTAAAGGAAAAATGTGTTTTCCTCACGTTGTTTCTCCTCAAAAGTCCTCAAAATGTTTATTTTTGTGTTAAAATACATACATTTTCTATCATTTAGCCTTTCCGTAATTCTACAAGAGCGGCGATTGTAAAATAGCATTTTATATTTTTGACACATTTAGCTCCACATTATGTTTATAAAGTGGTGTCAAGTCACTTGTTTTCACATTTAAAGCAATATTTATGCAATACATTTGAATTCAACATTTACATATAACCTCTACATTAAGATTTAATATTCATTTTGAATGTATGCATTCGAATTCAGAATTAACATTTACATTTAAAATATACATTTAACATTTCATTATAACAATTACTTTAAGACATAGATTTAATGATCAGATTCAACATATAAGTTTAATCTTAAATTGACATTTACATTCAAAATTTGGATATAACATTTTGATTTAACATTTTGATACAATATTAACATTAATATTTGGATTTCAAATATACACCTAAGGTTAGAATTAAGATTTGAACACCTATAATACTTTAAATTTAGACATATTATTTAACATATCTTTCCTAGAAAAGTTCATAATGAATATTGCTCTAAACGTGATTAAAAAAAGGGACTTTAAGAATGTGACACCGTTTGTAAGGTACTTTTGAGACCCCTAGAAGCTCTTCCTTTCAACTGAAGACAGTCCAGAATCTGCACCTATCCTCGCACAAATTTTCCTTTTATAAAATTTTGTTTAATTCCTAAATGCCTACGTAAACGTTTCTTCTTCTCTGGATCAAACCTTCCGCCCAGTCTTCTAACATCTCTTAGGGTGGCCCGGTTAATGTGTGGTTTCCACGACCCGACTGTCTGATCTTTTGGGAGGTTTTGTCGTTGGCTTCTGCTTCAACGGTAACAAAACAGTTTGCACCGCTTTCAGAGAGAAGTTCTTTCATTGGATCCGTGCACAATATGAAAGACGGAAGTGAAGATGAGTCATGCAGGCGAGTGAAAGGAGAGATAAATTCGAGCTGATGCCTAGATGAGCACAAAATGCCAGGAAGAAGCGTTTTATGAACCACCTCACAGTTCCACCCAGTTCTGTACTTAACGTGTTTGTGGTCTAGACACTTTATTACTGCCTGAACTGCCTTTCAATTCTACTTTACTGGGTAATAGAACCATAAAACTCTGACAGCGAAGGTCATTATCATTTACTTATGTCAAGCAAAAATCCCAGCAAAGCAATTAAGACCTGTGTCTCCCCGATGATGACACTATCATTAAAGCAGTTTGGCATCCGGCCCCGCAGAGACGGACAGGAAAACAAAAATGGAAGAAAAAATAATTTGAAGAAAACTCCTTCAAGAATTAAAATTAAAGGCATTCTCAAACAAAAACAAAAAAAAAAAGCGTTGGTCTCTTCCATCCTTCAATCTTTCATCGTGAGGAAGTCCGAAGCCTCCCATTTCCATCAGACCTTGTCAGCCCCTGCTGCTCCACGTTTCTGGAATGTGAGTCCTGTCTCCTCTGGAGATTTACATGTAGTGTGTTTCTTCTGGTAGATCAGGGAATCCACCGCAGCACAACGTTAGATTCTTCCTGATTCTATGCAGAAAGCCATCGGCGACTCCTCTTTGACAAGCTGCAGTAGATCGCCTCTTTGGTTGGATGATTTTACTCAGGAGACGTTCTAAGAACCATGCTGGAACCTCGGATTTTTTCCTATCCGTCCTGACTTGCGGTTCTTTCCTCAACCGTCCGTTTTTCAGCACCGTAGAAAAGAATGCTTTCAACGCGAGCGCTAGAGTAAGAGATCTTGGTGGCGGTGGGGAGATGTAAGACTGCCAGATTTAGATGAGATTCTCACAAACATTCCATGCTCCTTCTTCTGCCCACAATGTATGAGACCAGATTCTCGATGTCATGAAATTCCTACGTGTTTGAACCGTTCATACTTTTAGCCTTTTGAAGAAGATCAAAACACAACATTTCTTGGAATGGAGATCGATCCAAAGTTCAACCAGGAAGACTATCCTCTTGGACATTCAGGGCCACGGCTGCTGCTCATATCTGTCTTATATCCTCACCGTTCACACAAGATCAGACTCAATAACCTGCTTCATATGCTTGGGCATCGATTGATATCAGCTGCGCTCGTTTCAGGTTGCCTCAACCATCCCAATGTGTCACACCTTCATCTTTATCCCATCACCATCCTTGCCTTTAAATACCACTCTCTCTCTCATTTGTCTAGTTCCTCCATGCTGCTGTCTCACATGCCCTCCACCTCTCCATCTCTGCCTTCATCAGTCTCAGCAGAGTCATCAGCCACCACCACCAGCATCCAGACTTCAAAGGAGGGATTTTCCACTCAGGGAAGAGAGCCTTCGATCAAAATCTCCCCAAAGAGCCTGGGAGCCACAGACTTTTTAATAAACTTGTTATCACACATCATCTGTTATAGTAAATCCTTCATCTTCCTTTCATTGTTAGTCTTCTCCGACTGAAATAAATGTGTTCATGTCATATCTGAGAAACCCGCGATCTCCGATCAAATCACTTTGTTGGTAATTAGGTTATATCACTCGAGCATCACTTTTCTTGTTGATGCAGTCATTGTCTCTAACAGATTATCACGTTCAGGGTGAAGGGGGGGGATCGAACAGCTGACACTGGTCATGTCCTGAGAAGGAAAGGATAACATGAGAAAGATATTTTGGAACCGTCATTGCCATCATCTCATTTCTCATAGATGATTTTCAAATTCATTACCCCGGTAGGCCTTAGTGTGGGGAACAACTGGAGTGATTTTCAGGCTATGATTTCACAACTCCTGCTCCAATTTATACCAAATTTGGTGCATATGAATCGAACTGTGGAGATTTATCTTGTTTACATTGTGTTTTTATCATATGTTACCCACTAGGGGAGCTTTTTTCTTTTCTTTTCTTTTTTTTGAAATGTAAAAAAACCATTTTTTTCAGAAATAACTTCACATGTGATTTCAGATGTTCAATCAGCGGGGTTGCTTGTACAACACAGGGGATTGGGGGCTTTGGAGGATATACCCTTACCGTTGGTGACGACAGCGTAGGTGTAGTTGATGCCTTAAAGGGTTAAAGTTGATGTTTTTTATCTAGTGTAGCCATCACTCTCTCGTCCGCCTGTATTTGCTCTGTGCTTATCTCGCACAGCCACTCCTGCAGAGTCTGCAGGGCAGAGCAGGAGAGAACCACAGCTAACGCTGGGGATTTGATTAGTAGGGGGACCACCTAAGCTAAAAATGTATTCACCATGCATTCACAGTACATTGAGGCACCTTGAGTAAACACAAACCCACTGGACTGGGATAAAACTGCTCAATGTTTGCCTGCCAGGACAAGAGGAAATGTACTCAGCTTTAACAATCTCAATGCAAGGTCGGGCTTCTGCACCACACCGAGAGCTGAAATCCCTTTTAAATCCTCTGGCAGAGTGTAGACGTCTCTTCTGATGGATGTGGATTGTACACCAGAATATTCAGATTGTCCATGCTGGTACAACTACGTCTTTGAAAGTTACCATGAACTCATGTAATTGCAGTTTTGAAAGAAAATATACTTCAAACATTGTGTGTGGTGAGACCAGTAAGGAGGAGGACAGTGTGAGTATTGTTGCGTATGAGTTAGATATCAATTCATCATCAGCATGTGGGAACATGAGGTGAAAAGAGACGTAGGAAATATGTGTGGCGACCAGAAGTGTGTTGATTGGCACCCGTTTTTCTGAGATGCTGTGTGTGTGTGTGTGTGTGTGTGTGTTACTTCCTTTGTAATGATAGCCCTCAGTCGCTCACCAGGCGGCCAGGCTACTCCTAAAACCTCAGGGTGTTTGCCAAATGGTGTAGACCAGAGAATATGGCCTACAGCTGGTCCACACAGAGAACCAGAGCCCCCGTTAGCTACCGAAACGACCAGCACTCATTATTAATGCTAGATTGCAAACACATGCAGCCTGTGTGAAAAAACAGCAGGCTTCCAATCGTGTGCTTCAGTGGAAGCAGGCAGGCGGTGCAGATAACTCATGTAACTGAATAAACTGGGCGACACTCATTTAATCAGAGGAGTGAATGTGCTGCAGAAGAATGAGAACTCCATCTAGTGGTCAATCTAGGGAACAACACTTCTTCTCCCGAGGGTTGGAAAATTTGAGGGACACCAAAAAACTAGGAGTCTAAATAAATATTCAGATTATTTAGATAAAATAGCTACATAAAAAGTGCTAACCTGCTATTATACAGTTAAGTGCAGTACCTAAATTGTTTAATCCTTTAATGACCTCACCGAGAAAAAAAATGAACCAATGGCAAAATGGATTCCTTTGCATATTTTGTCGCTTTTAGGCATTTATTAATTAAGTATCTTAGACTAAATTTACCATTAAGTGACAAATCATTTGGCCAAGCATGTTTGTGAACGGTATCAAAACAATCAGACTCATAAACCTTTTTCCTGATCATATCCTAAAATAAAATAAGTCAATTTCAATTAGATTAGCTCAGCGTTTTGGTAAAGCTTTTTTTTTTTTTTAAACTATTAGACTTTTTTTTAGTACTAGTGTACATACTTCTGTTTGGTAAGTCCTCGCAGGCTTTAATATGCCAGAAGAAATCCTACTTATCGAATAGGACTTTCCCAATAGCAATGTTTAATTCTTCCTCAGTTACCTCTTTGACCTGTGGCGACGCCCCAGGGCTCCATTCATGGCCCCTTAGTCTTTAGCATATATATATATATAATGCCACTGGGTCCTTTTATACACAAGTCAGTCACATTTTTCATTAAAAAATAGAGACTCATAATGAGCTCAGCCTTACGGTTGATCAGGAAATTACAGGGTTAATCCCACCAAAACACATATGAGTATTTTAGTAAGCCAGGCTTTGCCTCGGCATTATAGTTGCATTAAAAGTACCTCACAACTCAGAACTGTATATAATGCAGTAGTCGAGTAACGGTCAAGACAATAATCTAAAAAACTACAATTAATTTGTGCTATTTCTTTATATATATATGAGTACATTGCAAATGGAGGACAAACCAAAACTTTAGTCTTTCTCTACTAAACTTTCAACTTAATACTAGTAAAATGTAAATACAGAGAGAAGTAAGTAAATGACAAATAGGAGCACAATGCTAGAGATTCAAACAGTCACATATCTCTTAAATTGTTTTGCATAATTAGAAAATAAATATACTAAAGTGTTAAATGACAAGAACTTTTGGGCTCAGAACAGTTTGAGTCAGGAAGAACATGGGAGTGAGTGACACCTGTGAAAAATGTCATGGCACATATCTACGTTTAAAATTCTTAAGAAAATAACATGCATCCACTGATACATTTGATTCAGAGTGATATAATACTGATACAAATAAATACGTTTATTCATGAGGTATTCAAGGTATATTTGGAGAGTTGTGGTCTTCCTGTCACCGTCTGACAGGCGGGTCAAAGATTCTTCAGTAGACAGGAACTCCCTCTCAGGCCTTTCCTCCCATCCACGTCACCCACTGACCCGACCTGTTCAACGGTGCTGGACCTTGCAGATACAGCTGCTGGTCTGAAAAGTCATCGCTCACTCTTTACTGCTTGTCCTTGTCTGGGACAGAGACAAAAGAAGAACACGTTAACACACGCATACTCACAGTTATAAACTTCTGCTAAGTAGTCCAGTTAGAGTTTAAAACCCATTTATCTCACGACTCCTAACACGAAAGTAATGAAGAATGTATTAAATATACTTTTTTGTGAATTTTAAAAGTGAAGGGGATCTTGCCTGGTACCCTTATTTATTCAATAACAAAAAATATGATTACATTTGTCACTTAAGGTCTTTTACTTGTTTACTTGTTACCTTTTATTTCATATATGCTCTGAACATTTCTTCCAGCTTCTCTACATTTCAGGTGAGGTGAATGCAGTTCATTTGCTCAAAGACAAACCTTCAAAAGCAAAAAATATCTTCAATGAAGATGGATTTTATAATAACATTTGTTATTGAAAACAAACACAGTAAACTCACTGTAATTTCTCTAGATTCTGGATGAAAAAGAACTCCGACCTGCCTAGGCTTCACCCACGTCTGTGATCCTCTCACCTTTACTGGGGACAAACTTGAGTGAGTGGCTGAATATTCAAAAACGTGAGATTCCCTCTTCTGGACCGTCATTCACAAACTCATGGCCCAGCCCGTTTCCACATTTGCCACAAAGAACCTGTAGGCAGGAGAAAGAATCACAACAACGTCCTGATTGCACAGATCTTTGTGGAAAATGCCCACTGAAGGGTCAGAGTACCTTGTAGGCAGTGAGCGTCTCCATCATCTTGGTGACGCTGTCCTCTCTGATGGTGTCGGTGAAAGCCGGCCAAGGAGATGAGTGGGCAAATTTGGAGCGACTGTTGAACAGTGGATGGTTACACTGGGAGCACACATAAATACCTGCAGGAGAAAGTAGTTTTGTTCTTACTGAAAGAGAAATTAATAACTGCTTTAACATAAATTATTCCCAGGAGTGGCTGAAAGGATAATTATGAGGAAGCATAACATGAAATAAAGGTATCAAAATGAACAAATAAGTGACCACATCTATTTATGGGGGATAGGAAATAGACCACATGGAGGTTTTTTTTCAGAACTGTGTTTTCCAGCAGTAGTGAGTGATTTTATACATTTGCTCGAGTAATTTACTTGAGTAAATGTATAAAGTTGTGTCAACCAGTGAAAATGTCAGATAAGAAATACACATTTTTAATTTCACTTTAATAATACTAATCTTTAATTATGGAGTAGAAACACAACCGTGCCTTTCATATTACGTCACGAAATAATATAAAGAAACATTAAACAATAAAAACAGTTCATTTAAAGACACAATAAACCAGGAGCCGAAAATAAAACTAGATTTTAATCCAGACTAAAAAGCGGTTTCATCACTGTTTACTGAACATCATTCACCGTTCGCTCACCCGGTTTAAAATGATCCTTGTAGATCTCGCCGCCGAAAAACCGACAGAAAGACAGGATGTGGAGTCTGCAGAGGACAGATGGAGGCTAAATATACTAATCAGTCTGTATGTCTCCAGTGAAGGACGACCAGATTCTCTGCTGCCCCGTCGGTGTGGTGATCCTGTTCCTGGAGGGAGATTGAAGAAGCTCCGCCTCCTGCTGTTTTCAGTTTGACCACTAGATGGCAGCGTCGGACAGCATCATTCTCAACGGGAGTCTGCTGTAGTGTTCCGTTTCACCACCAGGTGGCGGTGTTTGACCACGTTAAATCCTTACACAACCTGACATGAACTCATCTATTAATTCCATTTTATCATGGCTTCCTCATGATCTAATCTACCACAACGAAAATAAACGAAAATAATACTCACAAATATTTCTCACAGTCTACCGGTATCTCCTGACAGTATTTTTGTTTTGTTTCTCAGTTCTATGGCATGGTACGGTAAAACACATGGCAATAATCATAGGTTTTTTTTGATTCATCTTCTAAATTTGACACACAGATTTACTCAGCCTTTAAAACCAGCTTTATTCAACTTAATGCTTAGTAAGAGTCAAACCCATCCTGTTTTATAAGACCTCGAGGAGCTGTTTTATAAGTCCTCTGCTGGACTGCTGCAGCTTTTTATATGTTGGTATCTATCAATCTCTTACATACAGGCCCAGGTGGTCCAAAATTCTTACCTTACCTAAGCCTTCTTACTGCAAGGCAACAGTGTCTCTCACTTACTCTTTATGTGGCGTACAGTATTAGACATACTTTGCTGATTAGACTTTGTAGAAAAAATGCAGTTGCCTTGAAAAACGTCAGGAGTGAAATGAATTAAATCTCATTATCAAGTTATTTGAATCCAGAATGGAATCTTTAAAGTTTTAATTCGCCGACTTCTCATATTTTAGTAACTGTGCTGCCGTGAGAGAACAATGATGGATCTTATCATTTCTAACCCATATAGTCTGGATGGAGAAAAAAATCACACAGAAAGGTAACTTGAAATGTGACTTTGTATGAATTTATTTGCCATATGAGACAAATGACGACAATACCACGGGACCTCCTTGAAGGGCATGTTCATAGTAGCTTTATTTTGCAAAAGAACCAGTTCAATTATGAAAATAGAAATCCTCTGTAGAACCTGAGAGGTCGAAATTAATCTCTCGGTAATCTTCAGGTCCGAATCCTTCATTCATACTTGCAGTAGTACTTTAGTGCCTCTGGCAGCTCCAGCCAGTCAATGGCCATCCTGTGGATAATATACTTCTGGATGGCTTGCCTACACAGCGTCTGCAAAGATGAGACTGAAACAGAAGAATGAAAGTTGTTTTTGAAAATGATTATTAAGTAACTGAGAAATATGCATTAAAACCATGAATGAATGAATGAATGTTTCCCTGAGCCTGAGTCTAAATTTGTAGGGACATTTTTATTAAAACAGTAAATAAAACTACAACAAAGAGATCCAAAATGAACGCTTAGAGATAAAAAACTTCCGCTTAGAGATAAGAAAAGAAAAGAAAGAGGACCATAAGGAAATTCACAACCCCTACAGAACGATGCCAAATGACATCAGAGAGATACAAAACAATCACTAAAAGATAAAAAGTCACCAAAGAAACATGAAACAACTGGACAAAGTTGTGGAATGACACCAAAGTGAATCAAAAGAACAACAAAGAGAAAGAAAACACCCATAGTGATGCATCACAACCTATCAGGTACCTGCAGACAACATTTAGACAAACGTCTACCAAGAGGCAAAAAGCAACTATAAAGAGACTCAAAATTACCATTAAAAAGCAAAAAGATTTAAAAAAGACTCAAAACTACGACGAAGAAACACCAAATGAAACAAAAGTATTACCTAGAAGGGGAAATCAACAGCAAAGAGACCAAAAGACACCCGAACCTCAAAAATTACCACAGACAGCTGCAAAAACACTGGAATTACATGCAGAAAAAAATTATAACTACATACTAAGTTACCACAAAGTCAATTAGAACAATCAAAGGACTACAGAGTGACTCACAATCACCAGAAGTAGATCCAAAATATTCCCATGATCTTTCTATTCTATTGATTTGTCTTTTAAAGTTGTCATTCAGATTAACTCAGCAGTTAAATCCAATGTATTCAACTTAATGTTTTAGCAAGGGTCCGATCCATCCTGTGTTTGAAAGAGTTCCAGGAGCTTCTACCACCTTTAGGCTGGACTACTGCAGCTGGTTGAATGTTGGCATCTATCAATCACTCACATACAGGTTGCAAGGTTTTGACAGAATTGTGAATGTGATCATCTCACACCAATCCTAACATCCTGCAGCACAGGGATAATTTAAGTTTTGCTGGTTGATTTAAATGCTTAAATGGAGTACACAAGGACATCTCTGAGAGTTCAGGTTCACCTGCAAAGTTGAAATTGAGTCTCTTTTATTCAACTTTCTGCCCATTGTTTCCTAATCAGCCTCACTTTGGTACTCACATCCATACTCCACCTGGACAATCCGAACACACTTGGTGGCAGCAAAGACATCCACCACAGCGTAGAGAGGCTGGGTGGCGGGGATCCCTTTCGCAGAGGCTCCCATGTCCTCGCCGTTGATCACAATGTGCATATCAGCCACGTTTCTCCCTTTAGACACATACAGAACTCCTATGCGGCTGCGTCTGGCTGTGGGAGGAAGGGCATTGGTCTTATACAAGTCATCCAAAATGTGGCTATAACGACCGGGCCTGCTCCTACCGACCAGTTTGTCTCTGGGGATCCGAACGTTTTCAATGTGTAAGTGAGAATCAGTAAAGAATGTCTTTGGGTTGTTGTGGTTGTTTCCTTTCCCTCCTTCTCCAACTCCAGCTCCATCTTCGACGTGTCCCCGCCCCAGCCTATGGCCTCCATCTAGTCCTCCATCTCCTGGCTGCTGACCCTCCTCTCCAGCATCCTCTATGATCTTGTTGTGACTGCGAGTGATGGCAAACACCCAGCTCTCTCCCAAGTCTGTCAGATCTGGGATGGAGTATTCAGGAACCACCTCTAAGTCCCTGGGGTCCCTGGCGGTCAGGCCGACCCGGAGGTGGCCACACCAGCCCAACTCCTTGTCTTCGATCTCTATGAGAAATATCTCACCGGGCTTCAGAGCCTGTTTGCTGAAACACACTCCATTTGCAAAGCTCTCCACCCGGGTGGCTTGGGTCATTGAGTGGTCGAGTCTGACATTGGTGCCGTGGATGGGGTGGAACTCCATGAATTGGTCAGGAAAACACTCCATTTCCAGAAAACGCAATTCCCTGTTGGATAACTGTGAAAAACAACAAACTGAGTGGTCATAGTAGAGACACAACGTGGTTCCTGCCTGCTTTCTCTATCTGTGGGTCCCTCAGAGAAGTTTCTGGTGGAGGGCTATTTTTGAACCGCTGCACATGTCAACAGATGGTGTGCCTGTGCTTGTGGCTGTATTTTGAGGAGGGGGGGTGGCCAACATGCACATACCTCCAAACAGGCACAACGATTGAGATGACAGAGGGGGTGGAGTGGGTGGAGAAGCAAATCTCCCCTTAGCCACCCATTTAATTTCAAACACCCATTGTGCTGAAGTGGTAGCTGTTTAATTATCATAATACCATATGCCTGGGAGAAATGTTAGAGAGCAGGCCTCGCGAAGCCCCCCTCTCTATATAAAGTCATGCAATGCAGATACAGTCTGGATTTAATGGGCAAAGCTGTAAGAGATTTGTTACCTTATCTAAGTTATGGCATAATGATCTATGAACGCATAATAATGTGAAAAGGAAGTATAGAAGGGTGCTCTTTCTCATGTTCCTCATATTTAAAGACTCTACCTCCTTCATGTCACGTGATTTACAATAATTTTATCTTCTGTCCATCAGTTATTTTAATCACATTCATACATTACACGGGTAACGTATGTAAATGAAGAGCTACCAAATGTATGGTATAGCCTTCCATAGATAAACTAGGCCTAGGTTGTAGTTCCCGACATCAAGGGTATACCAACAAAAGTCCCCAACCCCATGCGTTGTACGATCAATTACGCTGATGGAACTACTCAAATCGAATGTGACTCAGTAATATTCTAACAGTGAAATATGATAAATACAGGTTAGATCTCCCTGAGGTGGTTCATAGGAGATGAATTTGGACTAAATCAGACAGACATGTCCAAAAAACAATATTATTTTGTAAAATGAGCTCCATGTAGTGAGAAAATATGAACTTATAGAGTAAAATATTATATATAAAAGATAGATCTCCTTGAGTCGATTCATATTCACAAAAGTTGGACTACATCGGACCCACGGTTGAGAAATTATGGCCAGATAACTGTAACTGTGGAGATAAAGCTCCCCCTAGTGGCGGATATATGCAATTGCCCTTTCCCCAAATCAATCGAGTTCTTCCTCATGCTAAGGACAATGACGATTCATTAACAGAATTACTTTTCAAGCAATACGACGTACTAATATTATCATAAGAGCAGCATAGATGTGCAGCGGTTAGCACTATCGCCTGTTAGTGGGTTCAAAACCAGGCCTGGGGCCTTTCTGTGTGAAATGATCATGCATTCCCTGTATGATCCTACACTTGGAAAGGTCCCAATCTCTGGGATCTTATTACCATATCCACTTACCACTATCCTCCTACTCCAATTTTTTCGATTTTTGATGACACCTGTGTTTGCCTCGGTGGTGCTTCCGCTGACATCAGCGTTAATTAGCATATTTTCGTAACATTTGGATTCAACATTTAGTTTTCAATTTAACGTTTGGAGTTAAATGTGGTAAAATTGCTATTGCCGTTTGGTTCTGTGAGGTTCTGTTTGGGTAGCCCAATTATCTCAGTAGCAGAGTTGGTTATGCGTGAGTTTGACCCGGTTTTTAACAGCTCTCCAGTCTCACCCTCGACTGTCTTTCCTCCAGTGCAGCACGCTATGCAAACAAGGGCAAGAGAGAGTAATTGGATCAACCCCCTCTGCTAATTAGACTCCATCTCCCTGTTCTGAGACATTCTGTTGTGAAATTTGCATATATGATATAAAAGCTGTGAGAGCAAAAAAGCTAGAAGAACTGGAGTGGAAGAAAACATACTAAAAATAATGAGAAGTAGAATACATTTACTTAAAAGTACTCAGTGTGCAGAGAATAATCACCATAATCAGTGGGCATCCGTAGGACCATAAAGAAAACATAAAAGGTTTGCATTGCATCATGGGAAGTCCTATTGCAGTCTGAACGTATAGCAGAATACTTTTGATGCACACAATCATGAAAAGGAAAGATTAAAGCCTCCAAATCTTTATGTGGGAGGGGCTAAGATAACTCCATGATTCCAAACAGCCACGCAGTGTTTGATAATGTGAGGGATTCAGCTAGTTTGGATCAGCAACACCTCCTCCAGTCAGTGATGGATGAGTTCAAGCATTTCACCCCAGCTGCAGCTGCAGCCTGCAGGCTGCTCCTGGTTCTTCATTTTCTCATGTCTAGGGTTCTGAAGATGTTATATGTAGGCCAATATGGAGGGTGGAAAGGAAAAGAAAAATGCTGGATTCATCATGTCCCTGTAAAGTCGGTCATATTATGGAATCGTTATTGCAGCATCCGCCGCAGGTCCTTCGTGTTAGCCCAATAACGCAAAAACGATTCCATGGATCATCTTCAAATTTCATACTCGTGTCATTGGGGAATGGTCAGTTGTGTATTTTTGAAACTAGGGGGAGCTTGATAGCCAAAGGTTTTCAGGCCACATTTCTAGACTGTCCGATTTAGTCCAAACTCGGTGCATATTAATCGGCCAGATGAGATCTATCTTTTATTTATTGTGTTTTATTTGGATAGTTCATATTTTACTCACTAGGTGGAAATTTTCACAGAAAAACACAGATTTCCAGACAAAACTTCATAACCAGATTGATCTGATTTAGTCCAATTCTGGTGCATTTGAATCGACTCACAAATATTTCTCTTATCTATATCATATTTTACTCTAATAGTTCATGTTTTACTCAGTAGGGGGATTTTTTTTCCTTTTTTTTTTTCTAAATCAAAACCTATTTAGAGGATCATTTTCAAATTGTACAACCGTATAGACCTTAGTGGGAGGCAGAAATTAACTGATTTTAGGAAATGGTAGTTGGATGTTTTCTAACATTAGGCGGAGCTTTAACTCCAAATGTTTTCTGACCCTAATTTCTTAACCATTGATCTGATTTAGACCAACTTTTGTGTAAATGTATCAACTAGAGGATATGTATCTCGTATACAGCTTCTCTTTTTTTTTTTTACAAAAAATACTGTAGATATAACCTCACATTAGGTGTGAGGAGTTCAATCAGGTTGATTGCTTGTACAACGCAGGGGATTGGGGACTTTTCGGGGTTGTACCCTTGCTGTCAGGCACGACGGCATAGGCCTAGTTATATTATTCCCTGTCTTCTCCAACTTTTGTCACAACAATATTTAACCTGTTTTTCACCGCACACATGAATGAACCGGGTGGAAAAACACTTTCTGGTAAAAAAAAATTGGGATAAACGTTATAATATGATTATAATTAAGGTTCTCACCAACATTATTAACCCACAGGCTGAACTTTAGCTCTCACCATATTTTAATTAGACAGCATTTCCACTGGTTGGAAAACGTGTGCGCGTGAGTTTGTCTGTGAATCTGTTGGGACTGCAGGGCTTTTAATCTGGATTATCATGAAGCACATCATGAAGCTTTTCATAATCAGTTTGGTGAGCTGTGATTCTCGGCAGAGCTGGAGACATCTGGATGCAGGCAGCAGTTAAGGGGAGGTGTGTGAGCAGCTGAGTGAGAGAGAGAGAGGGAGAGAGAGAGAGTGAAAGTGATGGTGAGAAGATGACTCCCCTCCACACGGTCCTTTCGCACACAAACGCTGAAGGATGAGCAGGAGACGACACTGAGTGGCGGGAATGGTCACATTTCAACGCACAGAATTATCTTTCAGGTGAGTCAATTTTTGCTGCAGGTTTATTTTCTTTCTGCAAAAACTCTCCAAAACAGCCAATATTTGTAATTTAACTCAAAAGTCAGATAAGCGTCTTCATCTGGTCTGGTGGGCATTAACGACTGATTACCTGTCAGTGATTAGCAACATTTTCTTCTCATTTTTCTCATTTTAACTCCAGCTTCATGTCCTCATGTCACACTTGTCTTCATAATATAGATGGTTTACAATGTGGAGTAAAGCTTTTACAGGGGGGTTAAGAGCAGGTCTGTCACTAATTAAAATGGCCCAATCTCCACCATGAAATTGTGTATTTCGTGTAAGTAACCACTTTTATTCTTCAAACCGAGAAATTGAGTGAGTACTGAGCATTTTTGTTCATTTTGTTAAGAAAATGTGGAGAAAAATGTCCATCACATCATTCCAGTACCCAAAGTGAAATAATTCATGATTCATATGACTTAATATCGCCACACTTCTGCCTAATATGACAAATTAAAGCAGCAAATCCTCACATTACAGAACTTGAACCAGCAGGTTATTGTTTGCAATTTATTACCACAATAAAATTTTGATCGTTTGAACGCTTCTTGATTGATGGCTGCTGCTGCCCTGCACTACACTGTTTCCTCAAACACTGGTCTAGCAGGAATCAGGGAAAGTTTATATCCACCTTAAATCTGAATTAACCTCGGAATCATTCAGCATTAAACTAACTTCACCTATAAGAAATGCAACATAAGACTAACGTCCTGTGGTGGGACAAACAGGGAGTTGATCAATCAACGTAGCACTGGCTCAAAAAAGGATTAAGAGAAACATTAAAAAAAGAAAAACTAGTTGTGACATCAAAAAAAAAGTTTGATTTAAGAAACTGTAGGCAGATAACAAGTTACCACAAATCAGGCTTAATATCCTGGTGTCCAAACAGAAGTACAGCCCAGGTTATGTTAACTTAAAATGATTGACAAACGTTAGCCTAATCACCTAGCGATAATGCTAACGTCTCTTCTTAGTGAACTTCACGATTGCCTAATATTATTATATTATATGACACTTTGCAGGCTAGAATCACTTTTCTCTGAACTACTTTAAAATAGTTCAGACAACTATCTATCTCCATGGAGATAACAAAAAAAGAAGCTTTTTCTAAACCAGCATTAAACAATATATATATATTTACTTTCAGCTGAAAGTACACAAAACGTAGAAAGTTATGAATTTCATATTCCATTTATTCAAAGATATACCATTAAATAGCTAATAGTAAATATTATGCACTGAAGTTTTAAGCAATATATACATTTACTATATTTCTATATAATAAAAAAATAACTTCTGTTTATCAGTTGAAGCTTGACTGTTCAGGTTTAAACATCAAGATGGACTTATATATATTTATATATCTATATATCTATATCTATATATCTATACATCTATACATCTATATATCTATACATCTATATATCTATATATCTATACATCCATATATCTATATATCTATATATCTATATATCTATATCTAGTATCTATATATCTATATATCTATACATCTATATATCTATATATCTATATCTAGTATCTATATATCTATATATCTATATATCTATATCTAGTATCTATATATCTATATATCTATATCTATATATCTATACATCTATATATCTATACATCTATATATCTATACATCTATATATCTATATCTAGTATCTATATATCTATATATCTATATATCTATATCTATATATCTATATATCTATATATCTATACATCTATACATCTATATATCTATATATCTATATCTATATATCTATATATCTATACATCTATATATCTATATATCTATACATCTATATATCTATATATCTATACATCTATACATCTATACATCTATATATCTATATATCTATATATCTACATATCTATATATCTATACTTCTATACATCTATATCTACATATCTATATATCTATATATCTATACATCTATATATCTATATCTACATATCTATATATCTATATATCTATACATCTATATATCTATATATCTATATCTAGTATCTATATATCTATATATCTAGTATCTATGTATCTATATATCTACATCTATATATCTATATATCTATATATCTATATCTAGTATCTATATCTAGTATCTATATATCTATATATCTATATATCTAGTATCTATGTATCTATATATCTATATCTATATATCTATATATCTATATCTATATATCTATATATCTATATATCTATATATCTATATATCTATATATATTTCTTTTATGAAAGAAAGTAAAGCAGGTATTTATTTTATAGCTGGCAGACTCAGTTAGTTCCCTAGAACTATATTTGCCAGATGTTGGCATTTCCCTTCAGCTCATCGGTGTTAGAACTCGAAACCTGTTCAAGTATAAATCTGAGTTTGTCTTTTGATTCAGATTTATTCTTAAATATTTGAACCGTCTGCCTGTGGCGTTTAACACAAGACAAAGAATGCTGAGAGTGAAGGACTGCGATGTTACCTACTGTTGTTATTGTTGTGTTAATTACAATCAGCAGTGCGTCAACATGAACCAGCGTGGAAACACGTCCCACCAAATGCTGCTTTAGCCCATAATCCGTCTGTGCGATTTGTCAGATTTCACAGTAAAACCCTACATTAACTTTAATCTGAGAATGTTACTGTTCGTATCTGATCTGTGGGTGGCACGCACACACACACACACACACTCACACACGTGCATAAACACCAACATGCACACACACACACACACGTGCATAAACGCCCACACGCACACACACGTGTATAAACACCCACACGCGCACACACACAAAAGCATATATGCACACACAAACACACCAGATATACACATGTACATACACACACCGTCACACACAAAAATACACACACACAAACATACACACACGCACGCACACACATATAATTACACACACATATACATACACACACACCGTCACACACAAACATACACACACGGACACACACACACATACATACACACGAATACACACATACATACACACACACACACACACACAAACACACACATACACTCACACCCATACACAAACATACACACACAAACACACACACACACACAACCATACACAGACATACACACACACACAAACACATACAACACATACACACACATACACACACATACACACACACAACCATACACAGACATACACACACACAAATACACATACAACACATACACACACATACACACACACACACAAACCCACACACACACACATACACACACAGACACATCAATACACTATCACACAAACACACAAACATACACTTACACATACACACACACAAACATGCACTTACACACATACACAAACATACACCCACAAATACACACCCACACACACCCATACACACACATAGACACACACACACAAACACACACATACAAAGACATACACACACAAACACACACAGACACGTAAATACACTATCAAACAAACACACAAACATACACTTACACATACACACACACAAACATGCACTTACACACACAAACACACACAAACACATACACACACAATCACACAGTCACTAACATACTGTTGGGCGTATCAGCTGGTCTGATCGAACACAGTGCACTCAGAGCAGATGTGTGATGTGTTTCATGCTACAGCTGCCACATGATCCCTCTGTATGTCACACATGCCATCTCATCACACTCATTAGGGCCTGAAATGATGAAATGTACGGTTGACCTCCATGACCTGTCCATGAACACTGAATAGACGCTGGTTGAAAAAAACCCAGTGTGAATTAAATCAATGCTCTTTCTCCTCTTCTTGCGTTTCTATAGCTGACATTCTTTGAATTGTATTGGGTTGATGTAACTGAGTAGTTTCAACAGCAACGTAAAAAGAAAATGAAATGAAATATTAAATTAATAATAATGATGGAGAATGCTACAGAATTTAAATAGAAGGGAGCTGCATATTGGATACGGGAAGCATGCAGTATAATATTTCTCATCATAAAGCCATTATTCTAAAATGTGTCTAACATAAACAAACTGTGTGAAGGCTATGATTAGATCCTCATTTTCTGTAAAATCCTAAATGGGAGGATAAATCTGACTTTATTCAAAGCCATGACCTTTTTCTCCAGTGTGAACCTGACGTGAGGTTCGTGGTGACGCAGAAACAGATTCCTGTGAAATTTGGAATGCGGCCTCATGCCCTCAGTGGATGAATGAATTCTAGGTCTGTAATTTCTTTATTTGTGGTATCATACAGTCAAAACTTTTTACAACACTTTCGTCTAGCTTCAAATATCTGACCAAAGGTCTATGCTAATAATCCATGCTAACATGATAAACTAATAAGGTTGACATGATAAACATTATATCTGCTAAATGGGAGAGCCTAAATATTATATTTGTCAACAAATAGACAAATTGTATTATTAGGGTTTAGGATCCTTAACCCTCAGACCTCAGCAGGGTTTGACTTTTATGACCTCATTCTGTGCGTCAAGTCATCATGTATTTATTTCATTTATTTATCTATTTATTTTTTATTTCCTTTTTTATTTAATAACAATCAAACATCAAAAAACAAAAATATCTTCCCTAACTATTTCTCATATCTGATTTAGACATTGTCGCAACTCTCGGGGTTGTTTAAAAATCAAATAGTCTTAAAGAGGGATTAAAATGAATAACAGAGAAAAGCAGGATAAGAAAGGAACAAAAAAAGAAAAAAAAGAAACAGACGGATAAAGAACAAACAAAGACACAAAGACACAAAAACAAATGAAAAACTACAGAATGATTTATTTTATAGTCCTTTCCACATTGATGTCCTACCTCTACTTTTGGTCATGAAACTTTTTAAATTGTGATTTAGATGTCAGATACACCATCTATTACTACCTCCTATCTTTAGATTGGACCAAATATTCTTTCCTTAATATCTTTTCAACTGACTTACTATGTTTTTGAGTCTGTTTTCCCGCAGGTTCTGATCCCCCTCTTCCCACCTTATCAGAATATATGCCAGGTCCAATGCTGCCCGACTGCGTGTGCGTCTGAGAGATTTATCTTCCCGTCATCCATTTTGGGCAAGAGTAGATTAGTCTGACTCCACCAGCTGCTGTGGAATTAGTTCAAATTGTGCCACACAGGCTGAAGACAGTTATGTAAATGTGACAAGTGGGAGGTAGGGTTTCACTTGACCCAGAGACACGGAAAATAAAGATCAGCACTGGGCTTCGGTGTTGTCTCCCAGCTCGTGTCCAATTATGCAAAACTATTATTTTTTCCTATAAAAAGACGTCTGATGATATGTTTACACAAAGGCCTCATGGGGAGAGAGAGCATCTTGACAATTATACTCATTATTCAACTCAGGGTTACACAACCAACCCTTTAAAGTGCCTGAGAGGACATCAGACGGGGGGGACTCTGGGATTTTATGGCTGACAGTTAGCTCTTCGGGGGATGCTGCTGGGAGATATGCTGTAGCTTCCTGGGGGCTGGTGACACGCTGAATATGACACTGGGAATAAAAAATGTTTTCTCAGTCTACAGTCGTTATGGCGACCATTTTTCATTATGGCTCACCCACTTTTCACTGAATCTGTTTTTATGATGTAACTGCTTTTCTTCGTCTGTTGATTTGATCCCTTATATAAAAATAATTTTATGGTTAATTTTTTTATAGTTTTTTTAAATGTGTTTTTAAATTGCTGTGCAGCACTTTGATCAACTTCATGTTGTATTTTAAATGTGCTACAGCGATACATTGACTTACAGTATACTATACTAACTGGTCTGACCGGTTAAAAAAGTGGCATCTTTATATTCTTCCTTTTCAGTTTCATCTGCACAGAAAGTATTTGCACATATTTTTGAGAAATTCCAAACAAACCAGCCCCAAAAGAGATTAGACCGGAGCTGCCCTGGTTTGTGCATCATTTTTGGGGAGACAGATTGCCTTGTCTAATTTCTGCATGCCACTAGAACTCATTCAGTATGTGGAACAACCGCTATGGGAGAGGTCCTCAGGATTAAGGTTCACGGGTCAGGGGAATAATGTAGATTAAAAAAAAGAAACTCTTCATGGCTGAACGACATAACATTCTGACATTAATGCAGAGTTTGCACTGGTAGGCAGTTATTGTGAAAAAAGCACAGGCGCAGTAGATGCCCTGTGCCTCAGTCCGTGACTGCTATTAATGCTTCTCAACCCAAGGCCTAATAATGCAGCTTACCATGTTTTTCATTTATTCTCTTTCTCTGGCCATTAGATGCCTTGGCTACACAATGTAATCTTGCAAAATGGCAGAGAGTGAAAGAAATGAGGAAAGAAGAAGTGAGGATAAAGGAAGCGGAGGAGACCGACCTCACAGCCCAGTTTTTGACCTCCAGCAAGTCAACAACTCGGCATATGGAAGCAAGAGGCATCTCCACAGAGGGATTGTAATCCAGCTGACGGATACAGAGGGAGAATGGGACAGTCTTGACGACAGTGAGCTCATCTTCTCCCTTGACCAGGATGATGACTATCCCTCTACCTCCCTCTCAAAGGGACGGCATCTCTCTGCTGAGGATGACAGAGGATTGCAGTCCCAGGCTTTCCATGTCCCTCTCTCCCCCTCCTCCCCTGGCTCTTTGGGGAACTGCTCCTCCACCGGCCCCAGCTTCCTCTCCCCAGGCCCCTCCTCAACTCCACACCGACCCGCTCAAACCCTGGTCAAGTCTCGTTCCACAGAGCTGGAGTTCAAAGAGGGGTCCACCCTCAGACCGAAGCCCTTCCTCAGCCTGGTGAAGTCTGTCTCCACAGAGATCTCCCACTCAGAGCCTGAGGTGTCGCAGTCAAAATCAGACTCTCGTCTCAACCTCCACCTGTGGAAGCAGCTCACCCAATCAAAAATCCGCAGTAATGGGGACTCTCGGACTGCTCCCCCTTCCCCTTGCTCCCACTCACCGAGCGGAGATGTTCTGAAAGGGGGCTTCTTCAAGATGGAGTTAGAGGACACTAAGAGGAAGTTCTCTGAGGCTGTTCATGAACCTCTGAGCAGCATGTTCAGTAAGATCATGAGAGAGGAGACCACAGGCAGCCCCAAACACGAGTGTAAGAACCAGGCCGCTGCACTGGTTAGCACCAGAGGTTTGGGGAGTGACGCTAGCACAGACACGGTTCTTTCTGAGTCTCCTGTGAGGAACACTAGGAGAATGGATGCAGCTGTTTTGCCTGTATTTGACTGGCCTTCAGTTAAACATCCTAGGAGAGGCCGCCCCTGTCCTGTGCATCACAACAGACAACCTCACAAGGATGAAGAGCTGGAAATATGTACCGATGGTGACATAATGCAAGTATTAGCAACCCAGACTCATGGCGCAGGGAGGTCAGCTCCTTGCTCCAGGGTTGTTGCACCACTCCTGGTTGGGACTTCTCTGTCTCAGGCCCCTCATCCTCTGCCATGCATGGGTTTATTCTGTGTGGCAGTGCTGTCCTATGGATATTTCATCCTGCCTCTCAGTCCATACTTCTCTGGCCTGGCTCTGGGATTGGCAATTGGCTTCTTGCTTGGATTGTTACTCATCAGGATGGGTTCCTCCAAATCTCGCCGCTCCAACACTCCATTCAGGCCGAAACAGAATCTGTCGAGGGAGGGGACTCTGACGGATGGGAACCTGTCCAACATCGAACCGGACACCCATAAGGTACATAAATCTGTTCTCACCTTGCTTTCAATTAGTAGATCAGAAAGAACGATCACTTTAAGGTGTCATAAATAAATCATAAGAAATATAATATCTATATTTCCTTCACTCAAAGTCTTGTAAGTAATATTAAGCATCATGGGAAGAAGGTGTGTTTCTCAATGTTGGTGTTTCTCTAATAGCACTTTGTACAGTAAATGTAAGAATGAGCTTAGTACAAAGACTGGAAATAGAATTCTTTTAGAAAAATAGCTAGACCTCCTACCTATCTCGAAAAATTAACCAAATCCGCTGGTTCAACGTCAAGAAACTCAAATATTAACACTCACTAATTCTTCTGAAAATTAGTTTTTTTGTACAGATTGAATACATTACGCAAAGTGAGTTCCATAATGTTCATCAGCCATGTGTTTATAAGAGTTTTATTTCATTGATTTATTTTTGTATTTCACTGAAAATAATACGTTTTAACTAGATCAGCTCAACCCAGTGATAAAGTATGTTTTTTAGAAAACTATTTGACCCTTTTTAGACTTTTTCTGGTTGTATTACGTTACATTATTCTGTTTAGCAAGTCCTCAAATGCTTTAATATGCCAAAAATAATCCTAATTATCGAATAGCACTCTCTTCATTGCCATGGTTAATGCCTTTTGTTGCGTCCCAGGGCTCCATCCTTGGCCCCTTACTCTTTTGCACATACTTGCTGCCACTGGGTCATATTATAAACTGGCTCAGACACATTCTTCTATAAGAAATAGCGATTCCAAATGTGCTCAAACAAGCAATTGGACATTGTTGAGTAAGTTTTGAGATGCTGGATATCACCTGCTTAGTTTGGTTCCCTCTGAAAGCCATTCTTAGATGAAGATAATACTTCGTCATGGAGAGTCGTAATCATGGAGTGGGCTTCATACATGCTCCAAAAGTTTGATAGTCTAGAGGAGGTGAATGCTCATTTCTATGGTGAGGATCTATGATTAAACTGCTGCAGAAAGAACTACACTCAGTTCAATCAGGGAAGACAAGAGAATCGATGGTAGAGGGTGTTTATTTAGCTAAAGATGGATAGTTTATATAACGATGTGCGAAATGATGTACATAAAGTCTTTGGCACTCAGGCTCGGCGGAGGGTCCTGATTGTGCCGAGTGATCTGATCTGAGCGGCAGCAAAATGTATAGACCCCCCAAAAAGAAGTGTTAAGTTACCTGTCACTCAGTCCGAGGACTTAAATTCCCCTCCAAAAATGTTTTACTTACCGAGCCAGAGAATGATCAGACCGTGTGCAGAGCTAAGAGAATCTGCTGGGGAGTAGAGAGAAAGTGAGCAACAAAGATATCAGAAGAATCTGAGGTAAGATAAAGATAAAGCCTGTGAGGCATTGTACTGTGCAGCTGCATGCCTTTGAGGCATGGGAACCTCACAGGCATGCAGGACGTGCCGGACATGCAGGACGTGCCGGACATGCAGGACATGCAGGACATGAAGGACATGCAGGACATGAAGGACATGCAGGACAGGGCACCTTGAGGCTTGAACCTGTGATTTATAAACCCCTTTGCTAATGCATGCTTTTTACGCATGGTTACCTGTTCTGCTGCATGCTTATGATGCTTGAGAACCTTCGATGCTGCATGCCTGTGAGGTGTGACCCTCCTTTCATGAACACCTTTGATCCTGGCTTTTTAAAAAAATGTTTTTTTAACTTAAGTTGAAGTAGTATGTTGGGACGGATACAGCAGATACATTTTTTGTTGACACCATCCACCAGTGATATGCAGATACTTACTGAGCTTACTAAGCATTAGGGCATTAGGGATCTTTGAGCCTCTAGAATGGATGAGTTATTGGGCGCACGTACGAGGCATAGGCGGACGAGGACCAACGACCCAAATGCTGAAGAAAAGTTGCTGCTAGACCCTGCGGGGGTTAGGGTTAGGGTCTAGCAGGCTGCAGAGGTTGCTGCGCCTGTCCTGTATGAGTGGCCCGAGTAATTTTTTGGAGACATATTGCACCTCTTAAGAGTCAAGGCTAAATGGTGGCTCAACCAATGTTTCGTCATAGGTTTTGCATCTTGTAGGGTAAACAGTGGGGCATTCGGATCCGGAGGGGCCTTCTTAGGTAATTAAGCATCGTTGATACTTACTCACATACTTGAGGCATCTCATTAGAAGACAGTGTCTGATTTCTTAGTGTTCATTATGAAAGCATGTTTAACCAATTACAGTAACAAGAGGACTTCTCAGAGTGGCAAATAAGCCTCACAAGATGCTCAGAATTGGAATGACTGTAAAACTTAGATAATAAAAACTCTCTGAGCCGTAGTTGTAGTAATTACCGTTCTCCTCCTGCCTGAGCTTGACACAGGGTGACTGGAGAGAACAGCTACCACCCAGAAAAAGTCATTTCCAGAAGCAATTAGTCGAGAATAACAGCAGGAGGAAGCTGTAATTTGTCAAGACGTGAGGCAGAGAAATGGTGTGGAATGGTGATGCTGACGGTTAGAAATCAGCACTTTACTGCCTTAATGGTGAGATACTTTTCTCATTTGATCATAAGAAGCTCAGTTTCTTGTATCTGTGAGGTTGGTAAGGTGGTTCAGAAGTCATTCGGTTTGACTAAATGAGAGCAGTTATGAAAAAGGAGAAGATCCTGACTTCACTATATAAAAGATATTATCCCATAATACATCGGTTTAGAGCTTTATTTGCTCCAAAACAGTTTACTTGGGATTTTCTCTAATCCTAACTCTGCAGCTAAACTAAAGTCTATAATTGTTATTCCTCGTTGACACCGATATGAAGCCAAAAATGATTTGTTGTTGGGAGACCAAAATCTCACGGCACAGCATTTCGTCAAACAAGAAACTATATGCTGTTATATTCCATGGATTTCTCGGTAGTGTTCAAATTATTACGGGCGACTGTCCCTTTGACCCATAATAATCCACAGTGACACCGGTGTAACAACCACTTCAAATGTCATGCACAGTTTCTTATACAGCTTTATTCTTCATTTTAACTTACTGGTATCTATTGAACCGCCACATCTGCACCTCCATCCAAAATAGTTTGTCTTGGCGTCCCGGATCATCTTTGCTCTGACCAGGTTGACCTGGTCTGACCACTCTGGCCTTTGTAAATCCTGAAAAGTCAGTTCCACCACCACTCTGTTAAAAAAAATGCGATATGCGTCGTCACTTCAGCAAGGAGAGCATTTTTATTTTCAAACAGATCAGTGAGCCGAGGCTAAATAAAAAACAAAACAAAAACCATGACAGACATAAACCAGACAAAAAAAACAGGATGCTGAGATATGAACCCGAATCAGCGAAGCTCTACCTTTGCTATATGTTGGGAGATCGTTAATCCAAAATGGATTCCTAAGCAAGAATCAAGTGAAATCCATGAAAGCCAGATGTAACATATACTGTATATTATAGTACACATCTCTGACAGGGGATGTAGTACCAGTATTTCAAAAAATAATTTTATACATGTGTTCCTTGCGGTTTAGCCTATTTTTTAAAAACAAATCCAACATAATTTCTGTTTAAGGAGGAATGGATCTGGGCTCTTATGAGTAGAAACCATCACCTCACAGACTGACCTTCTTTTCTACCTTCGATCCATTAATACACTGTAAATGGCAATAAAAAATCCAGTTCTTTGAGTTGTGTGCAGACAAATTCACCCTATTTAAACCAACCTTGTCAGATCTATCACTGAAACTGTGACTTTTGTTTGCATTACTTTTTCTTTTTGTACTGCTAGGCTTAAGGAGTTACTCGGTCAACATCTCTTTGTTTTTTTATAACATTCAGAAAAAGTACCGAAACTCTGACTTGAAGATACATTTGCAATTATATTATGTCTTTAACGTGACTGCAGACGTCATAACATGAATTTAGGATCAAGTATCAGATAAATTCAGAGTCTCCATAGTGTTATAATAATAATAATCAGACATTTTATTCATAGAGCGCATTTTAGAAAACTCAAAGACGATTAACAGGTACAGGAATAAAAGGTAAGCAACACATCAAAAAAGGAATTTTAAAATATAAAACAAATATAAAAAGCTGCAATGATGGTGTTGATTGAAACACAACAACCATGGTGATCTTCACAGCAACAATGTCAAATAAAAAGCAGCAGTAAAACGTGTTATTTTGCGGATATTCTTAAATTGAGAGGTTGCCCACGTGGTCTTATTCCTCAAATAAGGAAAACAATCTTGTTCCTCGGCTGAAATATAACGCAACCCCATTCTTGTTCCTTATTTCTGGTCAAATCCAGCTCAATATTAACTTAACCTGTCTGTGCAGGCCTTGGCTAAAGGAGGAAGTATCCATAGGTTTTTAACTTCCTTATTTAAATACTCAATCTACCCCAGCAGACCTCCTCCTTTAAGGATCGGTAATTGTAGGCTTTCGCTTTTTATTTTTAGACCTATAATTCGGTCAACAATTATTGCTAATACTGCTATCCATCAAGGATCTTACCAACAAGTAGTCCGCTTGAGTGTGTGGCACATAGCACCAAGTCTTATTATTATTATTATTATTATTATTATTATTATTATTATTGTGATTTGATATAATGGTATGCATACTTTTTCTTCAATAGAATAGAATCTTCAATAGAATATATTATTAACACAAAGTTATATATATATATATATATATATTCTCAAATGAGGCTACTTTTACAGGCATGAGCTTTTTAAAAACTTTTTTGAAATTCCGTTTTTGCAGTGTACCTTCTACTGTTTCAGGGTTGGATGAATGAGATACTTAATTACGACCCAGAAACCTTCCATCCAGCTTTGACCCAGTCTGTGTTTGCTACGCTGGAGGGCTCCTGCCTCCGCCTGGATTCAACGCGGACCAACATCCGCCGCAGAGCCTCGTACGATGAGAGGGTCCTGGAGGCCACCTTCGTCAAGTCACGTGCCTTTCAGCTGACAAAGAGCAAAGTATGATGATGTCTCACTAAGTACTGTTGTATTTTTCCAGTTTGACACACAGAGGACAGTGAGTACCTGATATATTTTGGTATTCTGATAATGTTCTGAATCTGCAGAGTCAAAGTAAACAAACAAAAAAAGTTCCACTGCAGCCACTTGTCTACCTAACCTAAAATGAAAATAACTGCTAAATCAGCCTCTTATATTGGTTAAACTCAACTACATTAATTAACATTTCAATAATGGGTCACTTGACTGCCCCACCAAATGAAAAGTGTTCTAGGATGTGACCTCACAAAACTCTCTCTGCTCCCCAAAGGTGTTCCTGCTGCCAGCTGTGTTGGCTCGGAAGAGGATGTGGAACCCAAAGTATCCTATCTGCATCCAACTGGCAGAAGGAAGAAACTCCCAGTGGGGTGTGAGAGGAAGGTCGGAGGACGATTTGGGAGAAGACCGAGGGGCTGAACCGGCTAGTCCAAAACAGAGCACCTCTAAATACGAGCACGATCTCCCCGCCACCCTTTACCTCTTCGGCCGCACAGGACGAGAGAAAGAAGAGTGGTTTCGTCACTTCCTGTTTGCATCCATGGATACAGAGAGGGACAAACAGAACCCTGCCAGATGTGTGTCCAGATTGGGTACGAAAAACGTTAATAATGCATTATAGAGGGGGTGGGGTTTCCAGATTAGGCATCTATACACATGCTATATGTGTGGATTATGGATTACATGCTCCAGTTCTTTAGCATTTCAAAGCCGATCCCCCTCTAAGGAACATGCAGATCTCACGGTTGACATTTATTAGAGGCACAAGCTCTGCTCTGGACAAAATGTTGCAAGGTTAAGCACATTATCATCATCTAAGACTCTTAAGTTTACGATGCTACAGTCTGGTTTCATTCATTAGTTAGGGTCAGTCAATAAACTAGGCCTTTGCTGTCAAAACAACAAACCGACAGCAAGGGTACATCCCAATCCCCTGTGTTGTAGAAGACACCCCCTGATTGAATTCCCCAAATTAAATGTGAAGTTACTGTATATCGACAGTATTTTTTATAAATAAGCTCGACCAAGTGAGTAAAAAATGAACCTCTTGAGTAAAATACAGTATGATATGTGCAAGGTAGATCTCCTCGAGTCGATTCACATGCACCAAATATGGGTTACTTTAGGCAAATGTGCAAGAAGTTATGTCCAAAAAACAGTGTTTGTTGTGAAAACGTTCCCTTACTTGACTACTTAACTTTCTTCACCTTTTGTTTTTTGTATTTGGGTGGGGATTAACTCTTTAATATCCTGCTCAACTTTGTGGTTGAGCACATTTTGAGTCATTATTTCTTACAGACAAAGTGTGTGTGCCACTTGACTTAACCTGTTCATAATACGAACAAACTCCAATTCAATAAGGATGATTTTTTTTTTTGGCATATTAAAGCATGTGAAGATTTACTGAACAGAATAAGGTGATTTGATAAGGCCAAAAACAGTATAATAAGAATAAAATGGTATTCATTAAAGCATTCCTTACCAAAAGGTTGAACTAATATTATTAAAATTGAATGTTTTCCATGAAAAACAAAATTTCCTCATGGAGCAATTATAAAAGTCTCATTTTTTTTCAAATGATTTTTCATTTTCTGTTTTGTTTAGAATGTGTAAGATATTAAATTAACAAATTCCCCAAAGATGTAACATATGCAAATAACTTCCCCATAGTTTTTTTCTGGTGAGGGCATTGAAGGATTAATTACATCACTGTGGACTTGGATTAACACCGATAGAATCGGCTCTGACAATTAACTCCTACACGGAGTGACAACCAAACCAGAGAGTGTTCAAACTAAACTTAGGTGTAAAAACCAACGGAGAAAATGCTAAAATTAAGACACAGCTTTCGCTGTGTGTGCATGTTTTGTTTCTTGACCAAATTGGCGGTTTGTTTGTTTCTTGGCGGCAAATCTTTGTTATGCTGGAAATCTACATGCAGTTTTAGAGATAAGAGCAAAAACGTGATTGGAGTGTCATGAATATTTTCAAATGTAGAAATGGTAATAGCTAATGATATGCAATAGCTGATTGGATATCCTTTTTAGAACACCGGCGAAACAATCCTAAAGAAAGACTGTTGTGCTATTTACTGCCACGTACTACTCCTTTAATTAAGCGTTATCAATCCCATTTGGATGATTTTCTTACTTCATTCCCCAAAATGGGTGTTTTCACTCACATTTGCAAGTTACCTCCTCTGTGTTTGATTATAGTAAGCAAAAGGGAATTAACTGTAAAGGCAGTGATGATATAAAATAAAGAACTCTCTTTTATCAGACAGGTAAATAGTTCCTTTTTCATCCCAGGTGATTCAGCGCTGGCACAAACCAGTAAAGCTTTGAACAGCAGCGTGGATGATACAGCTCCTCCCGGCCTCCCCAGTAACAACCCCAGCAGCACCAGGGCCCTTCCTGCGTTAGATTACTTTTGCTACATGGCTCGTCTCCTGGCCACAGAGGAGATGAGCCCCTCCTCCAGTGCAGCCGTCAGCGCTGACTCCAGCCCAACCATTACAGTAAATGTGAGTCATGCCGGCAATGAATTCCCAAATTTTATGAAGATATCCTTCTCAGCTTTCTCTTTCTTTCTCAATCCTTAGTCAGGTGTCCTTTTTTTCTTTCTTTTTTTTAACAGTGCACCTGTGATATAGCAGATGAGCCTGGGAGGAGCCAAACAGCGTGGGCTAACGCTCTCATTGGGCGGATCTTCTGGGACTTCCTGCGAGAGAAGTACTGGACCAACATGGTTTCCCACAAGATCCAGAAGAAGCTGAGCAAAATCAGAGTATTAAAGCTTTTTATTAAAAGTGAATTTAACCTTCTGGAGGTTGGAATCACGCCAGTGTGATTCATGACCCTAACCTGGCATCTATTTGAGTTCAGTGTTTTAATACAGTATGTTCAAGTGAAGAAGAAGTAAGAAGCGTTGTGCTAAATAAGAACATGGCCTACGCTGTTCTCCCCGACAGCAAGGGTGTATCCCCAGGAAGTCCCCAGTCCTTTTGGTTGCATAAGCAATCTCCCTGATTGAACCCCTCTGATGTGAAGTCATGTGCATTGTATCTTTGCATGAGAAAAAAAAGCTGCATGTGAGTAAAATATGATAAAGACAAGATAGATCTCCCCGAGTCTATTCATATGCACCAAAATCAGTCTCAAATGGATCAACGGTTAGGAAGTTATGTCTGAAAAACTCCCCCTTGTGATTGAAATATGAACCATTAAAGTATAACTCGATATATATGAGATATATCTTCTCTAGTCCATACATATGCACCAAATTTGGATTAAATCAAAAAAGCAAATCGAAATGCAAAATTAAGGTCCGAAAACTGTTTGAAAAAGTAAGAAAATGATGATATGTATACATGATAGACCTTCTGGAGACGATTCATATGCAGCAAATGTGGACTAAATCGGACCCCCAGTTGAAAAAATAGTTTAGAAAAGCTCCCCTTAGTGTTAGAAATATACAACTGATCACCAAAATCAATCCAGTTCTTCCTCAGACACAGGTCTATCTGTTTATAAAATTTGAAAATGATCAATAATATCGTTGTTGAGTTAACACAAAGGATCTGTGGCGGACCGCAGAAGAAGCAGACGCCATGACGATTCCATTATATCCCCACCTTTTCGGGGATAAAAATATGAAAAAACATTATTAAATTTGGTATATAAAGGGATAAAGGGATAAGGTCTAAGCTTTTTAAGTTTCATTTTAAGTTCGATACGTTTCATATTGTTTTAAAGCCATGGTGTATTCTTTCCAGCTGCCTTACTTTATGAACGAGCTGACCCTGACTGAGCTGGATATGGGTTCCTCTATGCCTCTAATCACCTCCACCTCCAGACCGGAGGTCAACCATCGAGGTGAGAACAGGGACTGGGACTCAAACACAAAACCACACACACACACGCACGAACACGCACGCACAAACACAAACACGAAACCACACGCACGATCACACACGCACGCGCGCACACACACGCACGCGCGCACACACACGCACGCGCGCGCACACACGCACGATCACACACACACGCACACTCACACATGCACGAACACGCACGCACGCACACACGCACAAACGTGCACGCACGAACATGCACGCACGCACACTCACACCCACACGCACAAACACACGCACGAACACGCACGCACACACTCACACACGCACGAACATGCACGCACGCACGCACGCACGCACACACACACGATACTCTCACATTACAATTCACTTTCGTTTTGTTCAAATAATCTATCCTTCATTCAAAAAACTTTTTTTTATAAAATTAAGAATTCCAAACAATAAAAGTCCTCCAGTCATGCCAGCTATGAATATTGTTTGTTCAGATGATTTATCTTTCATATGTTTAAAAATGTCAGTGAGTTTTATAGACTGAACTGATCCTTTATATTCTACTCAATGGCTCAATGCGCTTTCCAACACCGGCCAGCTTTCACACCTTCGCACAAACGTTGCACCCTCTAAACAAACTGCTAGAGACAAGTCCATCTTCTTTTATTCAACTTTATTCAGAGAAATCCTCCCTGTTCAGCAGAAACACGTTTGTCCTCACACGCGGCGTGTCTCTTTCCGTCTCTGCGCTCCCTTCTGAAGGCTTTATGAAAGCTTTTTCTCTTCACAGTAAAAAGGTACAAAGCCTCACAGGTGACAGTAAAGATATAAAATAAACTCAACTGAAAGCCGGACGTGCTGGGAGACCGGGAGGGGTCTCAACAGAAAAAACATAGCTCCAAACATAAAACTTTATTTCCTGACACCATTTTCTACTGTCTTTATGCATATAGGAATGTATTATATGCCCCTTTACAGGAGGCAAAAACCCAAATATTGGAAACATTTTTTTGGGAACTTTATTAATGTGTCCCCCGAGCAACACATGACACATAACAAAGGTTCCTGCAACCGTAGTTGACCAATCACTGCAGGCGCAACTATCTCGATCGATTTGATAACTCGTGAGAACGGGACATTGAGTCGTTGTCCCAACTTATTATCTTGTCTCCGTAGGCCAACTGTCAGAACAACGGCTAAAGGTTTACCAACCGACAGGTTATTCTTGTATTCTGTGTTTGACTTGTGTGGAAAGAACCTGGCCGGAACTCAAGGAGGGTCCACTCTGGTCCAACCTCAATTATTTGTCAACGTGCAAAAAAATCCATTGAGGCCAACTTTACAAAAGAATCTCATCATCAACAGCAGACAATCTCAATCGTTGTTGTCTTCTGTTTTTTTTTTTGTTATTTTCTCCAACGCGATCTGATGAAATAAACGCTCAAAACATGCATTTATGCAAAACGCCGTCTGGATTCCAAATTATCTGTTCCCGTGACCACAAACAATTTTGTATCTGATCAAGGACCAAAACAATGAAGGGACTGACATTCAACCTGAAAAAAATCTGATTTGTGATGCTTCAACCTGCTAGTGTGAACGTAGCCATAGTAACGGTGAATCCTGTGATTGGAGCGTCAGATCAGACACTGTTATCCTGCTGTAATCTCCCTGAGCCGTCAAACTGCTGCCTCCACATTTGGAGCATATTGGCTCGTGCCTGTGCTTCTTTTTTTAACTCAGGCAATCTGCCATTAAATTCCTAATGTCTACCTGCTTGACACTCTTTTCTCCACCCTGTTTGCTGTTACACAATCTCCCGACAAATAGATCCAGTTTTCAGCTTTTCTGTGTTTTGACTGCACCACGTGTTAGCCGCTCCCTAACTGGGGTTCATAATCCTTCATAATGTCTTACAAATTTCATTTCAAGGCTCGACAATAGCAGTTTAATCGGCCCGCTAAGCAGCAAGTGTGCAGATTAGGCGGTGTATGTATGAGATTTGTGGTGATTTGGGTGTTCTGCTGTTGACCTGTGGGTTCTGCGCCCTGCAGGTTTGTGGCTGGAACTGCAGCTGATCTACACTGGCGCCATTCAGATGACCCTGCAGACCAAGTTCAACCTATCCAAGCTCGGTAAAGAGGGCGGTCAGGATGCAGACTGCATCGTTGAAACTCGTAGCCCACGGTAAGCGCAGCACACAACGCTATATACATTAATTTCTCTTCTTTTATATTATTTCTAGATTTGTTTTTCTTCAAGCAAATCTTAGATCTTACTTTGTGGATAAAGATAATGTGAGAGTGTTTTTTCTCTGTACTGGTAGTAGCGGGCTTCACTTGTATCATCAGTGTCGTTAACTGGTGTTTTCTCCCACTATGTGGGCTTTGTCATTTAAAATCAATTTGTAATTGATCCATGTTTTGATATTTTATGTTTACCTGAATTGAGAGATTGTGTATTTTTCAAATAATCCAGTTAAGTCTTTTCCGGATTTATTCAGTTATTCAAGTCAAGTATTTATGATCTCATATGTCACCCTAAATTATTTATTCCTATAATTACATCTTTATTCATTCAATTACCCATTTATTTATTTATATTTGTTCATGGTGAAAGTGTTCATATAGCAAAGACAGAAATATTCTGACTTTTGGTCCTTCATCAATGCTAGTAAACGCCTGGGACTACGATACCCATAATGCAACTCCACAGCATCTTATTTAAACCATTCCTGTCTGATGGCATCATCAGTGATATTTTTTCTCAAACCAATGTGTAAAATATGTATAATGCCTCTGATATAAAACACAAATAATCCATCATATTTAACAAACAATACAAACAATTAACAAAGATAACATTAGAACTTGTCATCCTAATCCTTTCTGTTGGTCATGCGACACGTTTATTTTTCTGATGATTATCATACACACACCCTCAGTGGGAGCGATTAAAGTCCAGGCGAAGCTTTACATCAGCTTCCACTGATGTTTTACACAAATAGACAACTTGAAATTCATTAATTTGTAAATTTTTCTGTAAACTCTAATCCTATTCGAGGTTATGAAACTTGGAGCCTATCCCGGTTGACATTATTGTTACTGCCAGTTTTTCACATAAAAACAACCAATCACACTCACAGTCACACCTACTGGCAATTTAGAGTCATCATTTCACTTATCCTGCATGTCTTCTATTAAAAGAGGTTTTGGTTGAGCTCATTTTGAGTCACTATTTTTATTATTGACAAATGTCTGAATCTGTTTATAATATGACCCAGTGACAGCACATATATCCTAAAGAGTAAGGGGCCATGGATAGAGCCCTGGGGGACACCACGGGTCAAAGGGGCCACAGAGAAGGAAGCATTAACCATGACTATAGAGAAACCCCTATTTAATAGGTAGGATTGTTTTGTCGTATTTAAGCATAACTAAAATAATTATGAAATGTGATACAACCAAAAAAATGTCTAATAAGGGTCAAACAGTTTTCTAAAAAAAAAAGGTCATATTCAAAGGTCAAAATTGACTATTTTCCATGAAAAACTAAATAATTTCTGTGTCAGATTTTCTTTTATGTTTAAAAAACAATTTGTTGTTTCAATATGTTGGCCAAACAATCTGTTGTTTTAGGGTAAATAAAGAATGTGTAGATATTTACTTAATAAATGCCCCAAATAAATAAAGTAACAATAAACAGTTGTTCCATTGTTTTTTTTTTCTTGCTGGGGACATGGAAAGGTGAAGATTGCTCATCTTAACTTTAATTTTATACCAATTGCAGCATTTGTCCTTTTACTGTAAATGCAGCAGTTAGGCCAACACCCTGTTTTCCTAAGAACATTGACATGAGACAATCATACTTAAATCAACAATATTGTCAGTGCCATCAACCTGTCAACAAAGACACTGGTATGTTCACTATTTGACTGTCAGTGTTTATAAAAACCTATTCTTCCTTTCCCTGGTATCATGCTAAACAAAGAGATTTTCCTTCTAGTAGGAAACAGTTGATTCAAAATATTTGATCCCTCGTCCGTACAGTGATTTTTTGGAAAGTACATCCCATGCTTATTCTTATGCTTAATTCCTACTAATATTTAATTATGGACTTTTTATACTCTGTATTTTCATAGAATCTAACCACTCCCTCGCAGGAATTTCATTTCTCCTTTGTTTGTTTTGTATAAATGTGAAACAAAAAAAAAAGGTGTTTACTCAGCAGAGTGCAGGCATGGCTGGAAGCACGTAAGAATTCAGGGCAGGCTGTGCAGACGGCTCCATGCAAATGATTCCCTATCATTTAAGTCTCAGAATGGCGAGCAGAAGCTCTTTTTTTGTTTGTTTTTTAAACCGTGAACAAACCAACTATGAGCAGTTCTTGAAGTGTCATTAATATTCAGCTCTGATGCATCAGATTAGCAGGTACAAATAAAATATGAATTATAGACCTTTAATCTGTTCTCTGCTCACTCCTGCAGAAACGTCCTCAGTGTGTTGGCCGACAGCGATGAGGAGTCCTCCAGTGCTGGTTCATCTGATGAGGAAGAGTTGCTCCTGTCTGAGCCTCAGGGTCCGGTGGGGGAGAAGATGTCAACAGCAGCTGACGGGTAAATGCTGATACATTAAAGAAAGATGGATCACATGACTTTATGTCCCCACCACATTGGTAATAATCTCCTCGAAAGCCACTGGACAGAATTCAGGGGAACCTTAAAGGTGTGCATCTGATTCTGCTGGTTTCTGTAAAAGTTTATTTTTGTGTTCTATGCACATTTAATCTATAAACTCTGCTAAAAAAAATGTAGGGAAACACCTAAATAACACATGAGGGTATCCGGAAGCTTCTGGACAGTCTGTGGCGTTACTTGGCGGCGTCTGTTGCACCGATACATAACGTGCCAGAGGTTCTAAAAGGTCAGTCAATGGCATCAATCCTCTCATCGTCCAGTAACTGCCGACACACTCTGACCAGATGTTCTGGACCAGGACGAACCTAGGGTCCACTGCACCAGAGGGAGGTCTGAGGACTTCATCATGGAACCTAACAGCGGCCGCTGGCAAACACGTGGAGTTTCTGTGTGACCCTCCAAGGATATGGCTCCCCAGGTTAAAACGGTCCTGCCGGATGATGTTGTTCACCACTGTGTTGAAAGATTCTTCCACGCCTGTCTCATGACCTCAGTGTGAACCCATGAAGAGAACGGAGTGTCCTCAGGTAAACACTAATCCAGCTGTAAGGTGCTGGGCTGTGAGCAAAGGTCCAACTAGAGGACATCGGTTCTGCCATGCCACCCTCATGGAGTCAGAAGTTTTTCTTTGTTAAGAAACATTCACACCTGTAGCGGCTGGAGGTTTTGCTGGCTTCTGGTAGTTCCCCTCCTGCAAAAACTGGTCCAGCTGGTCCAAAAACTGGTCCTTGCGACGGCATGTTTGGATGTTCCCTCCTGGAGGAGCTGGACCCCCGGGTCAACCTGAATGGGCTGATGGAACCGAATCATTCTACCAGTAGAGACACGGACACCAGCAAAATGCAAAGCTAGAGAAAAATCAGGGTGGAAGGATGAGGAGAGAGAAATCATCTACGGTCTCCCCTGCAGAACCAGAACATTTTTTGTGGGTTGTCTTGGTTTTGCATCTCCTGTCCAACCGGTTTCACTTTCATTTCAACCAAAACAGCTGAAAAACCGATTCACAATCTCTTACATTTCTAATATAACTGACTTATACCTTGATTTTCTTTAGAGCAGTGAATAAATGACGATTATGGTTAATCCACAATCCCGGCAGTTGGGGCATCTGCGTCCTTGGACCCAAATTATTTTGTGTTTTTTCTCAATTCCAGATGAAGATGTATAAAAAAAGTTGTTCATAAAAGATAATTTCAGATTCAAATGCTACTTTTCGGTATAAATTCAGTCAGCGAACATCTTCGATGACACCATAAGGTGCCACTCCTACTCATCTCTGGGGAGAAGGCTCGCTTTTACTCTGACTTCACACTCCAGATGGCCGTCGCTGACATTTCATTTACATCTTACACTCATCTCATCGCTCCTCAGTTTCTGACTGCTGCGTCTAAATACCACATCTACTTACGTCCACATGCTCTCCTCCGCTCTAATCCTCTCTTACAGGACTGCCGGCGGAAAGACAGGAAAGAAGATTTTAAGATTTGTGGACAAAATCACTAAATCCAAGTATTTCCAGAAGGCCACAGAGAACGAGTACATCAAGAAGAAGTTTGAGGAGATGTCCAACACGCCGCTGCTGCTCAGTGTGGAGGTTCAGGAGCTGTCAGGGACTCTCGTCATCAACATCCCACCTCCTCCTACAGACAGGATATGGTTAGTGTGGAGACTGCTTACAATTTGACAAGTGTCTACCCAACAGCCACCTCGCTACAATCAAGAGCCTCCAGTAAACAAAAAAAATGTCGTCTGAGAGACACAGAATACAAATTCCAATTTTGCTCACATCTAAATTCAGCAGTAGGGAATTGTATTATTTAATGAATAAAACTAAATTTGGTTAGAATGCCTGTGTTTAAATCATCTCTCTGCCAAACCACCAACCAGCTGAATAGGAAAAAGTTAGTGGGACATGCAGGTGTTGATCAATGAAATAGTAACGTCAAGTGTAAACGAGACATATAAGCTGTCGTCCCAGACAGAAAGAGTATATCCCCGAAAAGACACCAATCCCCTGCTTTGCACAAGCAATCTCACTGCCGGATTGAACTCCTCAAATTAAATGTGTTATAAGTCATTTCTGCGGTATTTTTGGTTTGAAAAAAAACTCCCAGGAGTAGAACTATTACATTAAAATGTGGGTAAAATATGATAGAAAAAAGATAGATCTGCCCCAGTTTAATCATAAAAAACAAATTTTGACTAAATTGTATGAATCGTTTGAAAAATAATGGCCCAAAAAACTATTGGAGGTAAAACTTCTCCTAGTGTCAGAAATTTACAACCAACCTTCCCCAAAACCAATCCACTTCTTCCTCGCGCTGAGATCTATGTGGGTAGGAGATTTGGCCATTATCCATGAAATATATTTTTCAGTTATCACATTAGCACCAATGATCTGTGGCGGTGGAGATATAATTATTAATAAAGGCCCAGTTCAGCCGACTTTCTTCTGAGAGACTATAGTGTGAGGAAGAACTGGATTGAGTTTGGGAAAGGTCAGTTGCATATTACCACCATTAGAGAATGCTTTATCACCAAAGTTTTGTTGCACATGAATCAAATCAAAGAGATCTAATATGTATGTATATATATATTTCACTCCAACTGTTCATATTTTATCCACTTGTGGGACCTCCTTTTTTCTCTTCTTTTTTTCCAAACGAAAAACACTGTTCCCTAATGTAACTTCACTTATCATTCTAGGAGCCCAATCAGGGGATTTGTTTGCACATCGCAGCAGATTGGGGTTTTTTTGTCGGGGACAACAATGTAGACTAAGTTGAACAAGTTATTTTACCATCCATTCATTCTGCTGATATTAGGTGAGTCCCAAAGAGGTTTCAAACCCTAGAACTGAAATCAAACAATCTTAATATCGAAGATCTATAAATGTGCTTATCTCCCCTGTAGGTACAGCTTCTGTGGGCCCCCAAAGCTGGATCTGCATGTCCGTCCCAAACTAGGGGAGAGGGAGGTGACTTTTTGTCATGTGACCGAGTGGATTGAAAAGAAACTACAGGATGAACTACAGGTTACTGAACAAATAAACTCTTCTCCCCCCCCCTCTTTCATTCACTCTCCTTTGTCCTCTCCCTCGCTTTCACATTCCCTGGCCCTCTCGCACGCACTTCAGCCTCTTTCTCTCTCATCCTTCCTCGCCCTTTCCCTCTCTCTTATTGTCTTACATACTCGCTCGCCCTCTCTCTAAGACTCTCTCTCTCTCTTTCTCTCACTCCAAGTCGGGATCTGCTCGAGGATTTTGCGCGTTAAAAGGTGTTTTTTTTTTCTCACGCCACTGTCTCCAAGTGCTTGATCAAGGGGGGTTTGTTGGGTCTCTACAGAATGAAGAATCCAGAGTTCGGTCTAGACCTTCTCGTTTTTTTGCGTCGTATAGATAAAAATAATTCGATTTGGATTTGATTTACTGTGTGCCATGACGTGTCCAATCTTCTCAACTTCTCTTTCTGTCCGTTTTATTTCTCTCCAGAAAGTGTTTGTTATGCCAAATATGGATGATATCTACATGCCCTTGATGCACTCCGGGTTGGACGCCCCTCAGTCATTGCAGCATCTGTCCTCTCAGTCCCGACGGTCCCAAAGCTCCTCAACAGACTCCATAGAGAGGATCTCACCAGAGGTCTCTGTGGCAGAGTCTGACTAGTGCCTCGCCGGTGATGATGGAAGGGGAGCCGACCCTGCCAAAGGAATTCAATACATTATAAATTCAGAGGGGAGGGAGGATTTCAAAAAAGACCAAACTTTTGCCTCTTTAGACTTCAGTAGCTCTTAGGCAGAATTATGAATCCTTGTGTTTACATGTGAACCAAGACATTCTGAGGGTCGGATGTTCGGCGCTTTAAGTGTGATGGGATTGGTTTGTATTGTCTAAAAGAGAAGCAGTGGAGAGAAATGCGATGGATAATGGACAGCTATAAGAGATACCTTTATGGCAAATGTTTACATGTGAAAGTTCCCCAATGAGGTTACATATAGATATATTGATTTCGATTTACTGACGTTCAAAGATCGGTGTCACTTTTGGCATAAGATGATGGATTTTATGGAATATATCTTGAAAAAAAAGCGCCTGACAGTTTTAAGGTGTCAGATTTCCACACACATATTTCTATACATTTTACATTTCCCTATGAGCTCTTGAATTCATTAAAGTACAGAACTTTGTGGGCCTCCCTCTCAATGTCAAAACATTAAATATAGTATTACTGGGTATTTAGATCATGTCTGTGTGCGTTTCTTTGGTATGGCTCAATAATTTGTTTGATGAAATACTTAATACAGTTAGCAAAAATACAGTTAAAAGAATACTGTTTACCATTTTTTGCTCTCTTTGCAATGAATGACCATGTAGCAGAAGGACTTGGCGGAGGCTTGAAGAAGAGGTCTAGATGCAGACCACAAATGTGTTTATTTAGTTTCACCAACAATCAATACAACCAATTAAAAGAACTGCAGACTACTGGCATAATATGATCATAATGGCAGTAAACACATGACGGCAATGGCTGCCTTTTGTAACCTCTGCCGGAAAAAAATTTGGATTTTGTTCAAATTTGTTCAAAATATGTTGTCAGAGGCAGCTGCGAGTGGGAAATAAGCGTTCAAGGACGTGGGGGGGAAATCATATGTAACAATATCTATCACTGTATTTCACTGAAAGGATTTAAAAGTGATATGTAATCGTCATCATATAAAAGAGGCAACCCTTTTTTATAACTTCAGTTTCTTTTGCAAAACTAATAAGTAAATAAAAGTTGATAACTGTTTGGTATTTTGAGAAGTGTATGAATGTTTACATTTTAAGGATCATACAGTTTATGGTTTAATGTAATCTAGGGTCGGCACAGTCCGCCCAGGGGATACAACTTGATGGCGAGTGATGGCAATATGGGAGCTCCTAAGCGAGTAACCTCCGTGGAGGAGAGCGGGTGAGGCAAGCACTCCTTGGCCACCCGTAGAGTGGCATAGAGGTTGTTGTTTTTGTTACAAATGTCCTCCTTCCCGTAATGTCCCTCTGTCATGCCTCAGCAAGGAAATACTGTTTGCGGAATTTCCTATTATTGAATTTCCTAGCAAAAAGTCTAAAAAATGAATGAATGAATGTGATTCCTTTCAGGAAGCACACTCACACACTCACACACCCACACACTCACACACACATTGGTTTTCGTATCAGCGACCGATTTCCAATTGTTGTTTAGACAGAGGCTTTCTCATCGTTGCCAGTAAATACATAAATACTTTCCTGATTGTCGCCCCTTAAGTAGGGAGAGGCGGTATCAGTTGTGTTGTCTGGAAAAATACGCCTGACTTCTTTCAGTTACTGCTACTGTTAAACGTCTGATGATATAAAGAGCCTCATATTTCATAGAAGTAATGCTTTCTTGCTACATCTTGCAGAGTAGGCACATTATCTAAAAAAAGAAGGAGGGGCATAACTCCTTTCATGTCTTCACCAAGAGACAAAAAATAAGGACATATTATCTCTTTGCATATTCTATTCCTTTGGGGGCATTTATTAATATCTTAGGTAATCTAAATTTACAATTAAATATAGAAAAAAGTATATTTTTAAACAGAAAAAAAAATCAGACTTCTTCAAGTCTAGTCAAAGCCTTCATTTCCATATGCCCAGTTAAAAAAAGTTTCTTTCTACAGTGAAATTCTTCTTTTGCCTTCCACACTGAATGCCAGCAGCATTATACACACAAGCAAAACTGAGGAAAAGAGAAATATAAGTATATAAAGAATATACATATGTGTGTATAGACATATACATGCCTTTACATATAAATACATATAGAATAAAGACATGAAAAAATAAAAAAGATATCACAAGAAATAAAGAGATAAACATAAAAAAAATAAAGTGTAAAATTAGATCATGATGAAATAACGTATTTCCTGGAAAATAGTCAGTTTAAATTAGATTAGCCCAACCATTTGGTAAAGTATGATTTTTTAGAAAACTATTTTACGCTTATAAGATTTTTTTGGTTGGATCAAATTATACAATGTTTAGTAAGACCTCACATGCTTCCTATTAATCGACTAAGATTTTCTCAATAACCAAGGTTAATGCCTCCTCCTCCTCGGTGGCCCCTTTGACCCGTGGTGTCCCCTAGGGCCCCATCCTTGGCCCCTTACTCTTTTGCATATACAGGCTGAAACTGGTTCTTTTATAAATAGGTACAGTCAAGTGGCACACAATTTCTGAATAAGAAACTCAAAACTAAATGAGAGTTTTTTCAATAAGAGACTCAAAATGTGCTCAACCAAACAGTTGAGCAGGACATTAAATGGTTTTAAGTTTGACTAAATCTCTAATTTTGTCAAATTGTGAAACTGATAAAATACTGTGAGGTTTCAATTAATAAATTCAATATTTTTCAGAACCAGTTTAGAAATCCCCTGACTTGGAGGCTTGTGTATTTTAGTATATATATCTCCGGTGAAAGCAGAGATAAGACTGAGATATCACTGTCTTTAAGCTCCGACATGAGTTTCCTGATCAATCATTGCAGAGCTTTAGTCAACACAGCTCAGCCTTCCATCATAGTACAAGTTTATAAAAAAAAAGGAGGCGCTCACCTTTCACATTTCTGTTCAGATCCTTTGTTTGACTTTGGAAATCTCAAAAACTCCTCTGACGTCAGTTGGCGGTACTTTGAGAATTCCCCAGAGGGAATTTGTTGTACATCTGCATTTGAATACTTAAACTTCTATTCTAAAGAAGTCTGACTTTCTGCCTCTTTAGCGTGACTTTATAGAACTTGAACATGTGCTGCCATGAAGAAAGTTAATTGGTGCTTAATAGGGAAATATAAACACTCCCTTTGTTCTTCTTGTTACTGACCTGCTTCTTTATCTTATACACGACATATGATGCAGGTGCCGTTCTGCATGAAGTTAAAAACATAGCCTAACCGTCATGAATGCCAACTCAAATAAGAAAATAAAACTGTGTCACGATATCTGATTGACAAGTTATTGATTCAGGAGAGCCGCTGTCAATGCTGAGTAGCACTTGTGTTAAAAATAGGCAAAAGTGCATATTTGAAACATGACAATCAGCGCCCGTCAGTGGAGCATGTGGGTCCACCCTGTTGGAAAGCCAGTTTTTCTCAAATCTGTCCTCCATGCCTAGGAGGCATTTTGTCCAACATATCTGGAATATTTTGTTAGGTCAAAGAATCTTGAATATTGAAAAGTTTGTCAGCGAGGGATGCCGCGCTGTAGCCTCTGTGGATAAACTCTATGTGAACGGCCAGCTGCACCGTGACTGTGAGGCCATTCCTTGGCTCTATTAAAACATGTTTGATCCTCTGATCTCCTCTTTTTAAGGCTACATCATCATGACAGGTAATAAGTATCAATTTACTCAAAAGCCATATTTATATTACTCTTCTGGTGATGTAAACATCTGGCCATTATACAGAAGGCACTTCTCGGTAGCCCCGACATAATTCCCCCACACATACCTAGCTGTTATACCTCCAAAAAAAGAGGTTTTTCAATGAAACAGATACATTTCACTCACAATAGCACTATTACAGACCCAGAAGGTCTATATGTAATAATTAATATGTCAATTTACGACACAGATTTATGCATTGCAAATGTTTATCGCCCAAATGTTGATGACTCCTCCTTATTCGCCTCAGTGTCTGCTCACTCAGACAGAGCAGTTATTGCAGGAAGGGTCTTTCAACTTTGTTTTTGACCCAGAACTTGATTGGCTCAGCAACGCAGGTAAGTATCGGAACTGGCAATCCACAGACACACCAAAACATTACATGAGCGATTTTGGACTTTGCGATGCTTGGCGCTCCTGTCACCACTCTGTCAGGGAATACACCTATTTCCCCCAAGTCCACCACTCATATTCTCGTATAGACTACTCCTTAACCAGAAGCACAGTCAAGAGTGACGTCTCTGAATCCAGGACCAGCCCATCATTATCAGCGACCATACACCAGTGTCTCCCTGTTGGACTAGAAAAACAGTCAAACCACCGATTAGAACCTGGACATTTAATGCATCTCTGTTTAAAGATCCAGACTTTGTTCAATATTTTGAAAAAGAGTGGACATTATTTCTAGACACCATCGATTGACCAAAATTAAATAAGGAACAGAACAATGCCATGGATTGTCCTGTCTCATAGGTTGAACTCCACAAAGCCCTCCAGCATATGCCCAATAGGAAAGCCCCGGGACCGGATGGTTTTCCCGCAAAGTTCTACAAAGAATTTGGCCAACACTTGCACCCAAAGTTGTGTTCTCCTCCCGAACATGAACTCAGCTAACATTTGCCGCTATGCTGATGATGTACTAGTATTCCTCCAAAACTCACACTCTTTCTGAAACAAGTGCACTTATAGAAAAGTTCTTATCCATCTCTGACTACTCTATAATTGGAACAAATCCATTGTACTACCCATCAATTCCAATTTTAAGGGTACAACATCTACTCCGCTAGGAAAAATCAGATATTTAGGTATTAATATTTCCTCCAGGCTGTCAGACCTCACAGGACTAAACTAAACCCCACTTCTCAAATCAATAGAGGATGACCTCATGCTGTTTGGGACCTTGTCCATATCACTCCTGGGAAGAGTCTCAACAATTTAAATGATGAATGAATGAATGATGGAATAACTAACCACTTCGTATTCACTTAAATACGCTTAAACAAAACAAAGATCATGGTGGATAGAACTACCAAACTTTTTGCATTCCTTTACAGCCGACAGACTGCATTTTATATCAAAATGGATCAAACGCAAGCCACTGGACTCATGGATTGATGTTGAACAAACAATCTGCAATGAAACCAAAATCTCAGAACTACATTCATCAGTTCCACTGTCAAACATCATAGTTGCTTCAAAATCATTAATATAAGCTCCTCCCAGACAGCCTGGTGGGAATGTCTTAAGATTACTTATAAGATTCACTTATCTCATGCAGTCTCACACTGCAACTCATCTGGAACAATCCGGACATCTTGCAAAAAAAACAAATGCATAACTTCTCCCCTTGGTATGATAAAGGCATAAGATATCTTGAACATCCAAGGTAGTAGTAATCAGTAGCAGTAAGAAATTCCTTGAATATCTACAACTTAAATCCATAATTCAAGAAACATTTAAACCAAGCCAATTGGACCTAAATCTCCCCTCAAGGGTAAATGATCTTCTGAATCTCTCATCACCCAAATTATTATCCAAAATATATGTATAACTGGCCAAAACGGATTGCACAGTTTCTCTCCCAACTTCCAAGTGGGAGACAGATTTATCTATCAAACCAGACCAGAATTTATAGGTGGAAATCTGTTGTAATACCTTTAAAATGACCAAATGCATCAATCTACAGTTTCACACAGTACAAGATTCTTCACAGGACGCATTGCACAAGACAAAGGATGTTCAGAACGGGTCGCTCACAATCAACATTTGAGGTCGGACCACTTATGCATCATGTTTTAACTCATCTTTTTTTTTCTTCTTTTTTTTTTGTTTTTTTTTGTCTGGGACATTGTATATTAATAAACATTTCTGTAAATGAACCATAGTTAGCCAAAAGGCTATCTTTATTTTCTTTCTTGGCTTTCTTTCTTTATTCCGACTAAATTTCACCCTCAGACAGAACGTCACCTGTCTGAGGGTGCAAGATAGCCAGATTGTGTGGGATGACGTAGGGTCATCATGAAATTAAAACTGTGTCACTTTATCTGATTGGCAAGTTATCGGTGCAGGAGAGCACCTGACACATGCCGTGTCATACTAAAAATGTGCAAACTTGCATTAGGAACAAAGGAATGACAATCATTGCCATCACTATTGAGTCAGGCATGTGGCTGCACTCTGCTGGAATGCTAGTTTCTCCCGGTTCTCTTCCATGCTTTGGCCCAGGAGGCACTTCGTCCAACATATCTTGAATACCTTGTTAAGTCAAAAACTCTTTAAAAAGTATAGTGAAAAGTATAGTGATGAAAATATTCTTTTGAGGGGGAAAAACACGCTTAACTTTGAGCATTAATGGCTAATTCTGAGACACAACACTTCTAATACTAAAATAATATAGTTCAAAGTTAGATTTCCAAGTTAATTTTAATTTTATCAATCTTATTTCAAGAAGGTTAACCAATCTAATTCTTACTTGTTCTTTCGTGAGATTTGATTCTTTTATATACTTATTACAAGCTAAGAACAGCTTGTATTCACAGTGTTTAATTTTTGTTTGAAGGGAGATTTTTTTTAGTTTTAGGGTAAATCACCTTAACACTGGCCACATTCATTGAGGTTAATTTACAGGAATGGGCTGCATATTGATTTAAATCCTTTGTTAAATCAATAAAGGTCATTCTTTTACATTCATTATAAGAGTTAAAGTATTTCAGTTTTGATTGATATGGAATGATTTTAACATCTAGCGTGATCAGTATAACTACTACAACTTGATTTTCATTCCTAGTTATCCACGTAAACCTTCATGCCAGGAAGAACTGGATTGATTTTGGGAAAGATCATGCAAACGTGCATGAGGAGCAAAAGCTGGAGAGACACTGGCCATGACTCTCTGTGCAGTTTTCTCCATGAAAATGATTGTAGCTGCCACTGCCCTCAAGCAAACAAGCATTCATTCCCCTCATGACAGATGGAAGATTGGTGGAAGAAAGATTAACTTGACCCTGTGTGGGGAAAGTTAGTGGATTTGTATGTACTTGCCTGTGTCTGTATTGTGGCTGAGGGACAGTCTGCTACTATTTACACAGTTTCAATGTATGCTTCTGGTATGACTTTGGCAAAAACATTAGGAGTGCACAAAACTCCCCCTGTGCTCACCCATCATCACTGACTGGAGTGAATGTCTTGTGAAAATTGGAACAAAGCTCAGACATAAAACTACACCCTGCCAGCTCCAGAGTGCAAGAGGGGATTCAAAGTTTACCTAATGCATTCTTTTCCTGGTGATTAGAACATGGGTAAAGAAGGCTGGGTTCTCTTAAGTTTAGCGTTTGCAACTTTCTTATCGTCTCCAAGCTTTTCAGGATAGGAAGAAAGATTACCACTGAGGCCGCAGAGCGGTGACAAGGGAAGGCAGTAAACCCTGGTTTACTGCCAAACTCAGGTAGGTTCGTCAGACCAAGGAGGAAGCTTACAGGAGTGGTGACAGAGTCCTGTACAAGCAGGCCAGAAACACACCGACCGGGAGGTCAGAGCAGCTAAGAAGTTCTACTCTGAAAAGCTGGAAAACACGTTTTCAGCCAACGACCCAGCATCGGTGTTGAGAGGCCTGCGAGTGGTCACCAACTACAGGAAACATGCATCCCCTGCTGTGGAGAGAGTTCAACTGGCTGAGGAGCTGAATAAGTTTTATTGCAGGTTCGACACCCGGTCTGAATTATCAAAACCCCCTGCCCCCATCACACCCCTCCCCACTGACTCCACGCTTAGAACCTGTGAGACCGAGGTGTGGAAGCTGTTTCAGAGACAAAATATCAGAAAGGCTCCAGGCCCAGACAGCGTGTTCCCCTCCTGCCTGAAAGCCTGTGCTGATCAGCTGGCCGCCATCTTCACACATATTTTTAATAGATCACTGGAGATGTGTGAAGTCCCTTCATGCTTCAAACGCTCGACCTTCATCCTAGTCACCAAGAAATCTGCCATCACAGGATTAAGTGACTACCGACCAGTTGCCCTGACGTCTGTGGTCATGAAATCCTTTGAGAGAATGGTCTTGTCCCACCTGAAGGACATAACAGGCCTCCTGCTGGACCCCCTACAGTTTGCCTACCGGGCAAACAGGTCATTGGATGATGCAGTCAACACAGGAATGCATTTCATCCTGCCACATCTTGACTCTCCAGGGACACCCGCAAGGATCCTGTTTGTGGACTTCAGTTCAGTGTTCAACACAATTGTAACAGGAACACTTTGCTCCAAACTCCTGCAGCTTGCTGTACCAGCCTCCACCTGTCAGTGGATAACAGACTTCCTGATGGACCGGAGACAGCAGGTGAGGCTGGGTAAAATATCATCCTCCACCAGGACAATCGGCACGGGGGGGGGCCACAGGGCTGTGTGCTGTTACCTCTACCCTTCTCACTCTACACGAATGACTGCACTGACGACCCATCTGTAAAAACTCCTGAAGTTTGCGGACGACACAATCATCGGCCTCATCCAGGACGGCGACGAGTCTGCATACAGACGGGAGGTTGAACGGCTGGCCGTCTGGTGTGGTCACAACAACCTGGAGCTGAACAAGCTCAAAACTGTAGAGATGAGAGTGGACTTCAGGAGAAACCCCCCGTCATTGCCCCCCCTCGCTGTACTGAACAACACTGCGTCTGTTGTGGAATCCTAGAGGTTCCTTGGAACTACAATCTCTCAGGACCTTAAGTGCACATCCAACACAGACACAATCAAGGCCCAGCAGAGGATGTACTTCCTACGCCAGCTTAGGAAGCTCAACCTGCCCCAGGTGCTGCTGATCCAATTTTACACTGCAGTAATCCAGTCTATTCTTTGCACATCTATCACTGTTTGGTTTGGATCTGCTACAAAACAGGACAGAAACAGACTACAACGACAATTAGATCTGCAGAAAAAAATCATCGGATCCAACCTGCCATCCATCCAAGACCTATCCTCCTCCAGAGTCAGGAAACGGGCAGGAAAGATGACTGCAGACCCGTCACACCCCGGACACAACCTGTTTCAACTTCTCACCTCCTGGCAGGCGCTTTAGGATCAGAAGGAGTGCTGAAGTTCCCCATTGTTCAAATATACCACACTGTAAAAACACTCCAATACAAGCAGTACAACCTGCATAACCCTTTAAGTAGAAGTAGATGAGCCTTATCAGCAAAATAAAATATTTCAGGTCCAACTTATTCAGTAGACTGATTCTTCTCGGTATTCTACTGTTAGATTTAGATTAAAGAATGAGTCGGCCTTTAATACTGCTCTAGATGCTAAAGGGTAATCTAACTACTTTATGATGCTGAGTGTTTTCATCATCTGTTTAGATCATCACTGTCCTGATAGAAGAAGCTATAGATTACATTATTTCCAACTTTGTGCTGCATTTTAAATTTTTTAAAAGTCTATTTATCTAAAGAAGCTGGAGAATTTTTTCATCCCTTAAAAAAAAATACAAAATTTTGCAAATATTTAATAACAGTGCATTTTTAGGTACATGAAATGTGTGAAAAATTGCAATCAGAAAAGTAACAAAGGACCAGCTACCAAATATAGTGGAGAAGAAGGAAGAATATATTTCTCTGAGATGGTGAGGAAATTTAAAATATATTAATTTGGAAAAACCTCAAATTTGTACTTAATTTCCACACTTGAGTTATCTACTATGGACCACTGACTATAGAGCACTCACTATAGAAAATACAGTTGCACTAATATTGTCAGATGATTCTTCTTATATTTACTTATACGTAATTTATTTATAAGTAAATTATTTATTGAATGGACAGTCAAATCAGATAATGCTGGGGTTTGATTTGCATGACATCACTTATACATCGTTAAATGTAATCCACAATATAACATTTCTGCTACTGTATGCTTCTTGGCAGAGTAATTACAGGAAGTGAACACAGATGGAAATTCCTGCACGGATGTAATGCAACACATCTCGTCACTTAGATTTGATAATGGTGACATGTTTTTACTATTGTATGTATCTCATGTTCTATTTTACATTCTACTTCATGATTCACATCCCTCGCTGCTCCTCCTGTGTGTCTCCACCTCTGTGACTCTCCTCAACCGTGTCTTCTTCACCGCACCTCCCATTATGTGGAGTCTGTGTTTCCAGTTTGTCCCCTCTAGGCAGTTTTTAGTGTTTTACGAGAGCTCTTCTGTATAGTGATACTTCCACGTCTCTTGCCAGAACCACCCAGTCACTTAAGTCATCAGGGGAAGAGGTACTTCCTTCTTCCAGAGGCAAAACTAAACCCTGAGAAGCAGCGTTCAGTTTTTATGAGACACAGTTTTTCTAAATCTCAGCTGAAAACCTTCCCATCTGTTATTCCTCAGTTATTACACTGTAACATTCACTCTTGAATTTCTTTTAATTTTCTACTTCAGTCATTTTTATTTACAAGTGTTTTAACGTTGTTGTAGTTTTTAAATAAATATATTTTGTGAGAAACGTAATCACATAATCTTCATAATCAGTCATGCGTGTCCCTCATCAGCATTGATTATAACAGTCATCCTCCACCTCATGAACTGGCACAGCTCCTGGAAGTAATCCTTCAGGATAGTACCCCTCTCTTCAGTTAAACCTGCCAAAGTTGCTGTGGGTCCCCGAGATTCTGTCAAACCAGAGTGTTTGTCTGCTTTCTAGCAGATATAATTTTCTTCTCAGTCTCTATGCCTTTTTATAATAGTGAGTCAGTTTGACAAAAGGATTGGTAATTTGGAATAAGATGTGACTTATGATTAAACCTTGCATACAAAGCCAAAATAAACAGCACAAGGAAGTATAACATTTTTGTTAACAACATCATTACAAAAACTATTTTCTGTTTCTTTTTTGAAGAAGAAGAAAATGAATATGATGCAGTCTATATTATCTTGCATGGTTTTATTTGTTGGCAGCCGTTTGTAATTTGACTCCCGGCCTTATCTCTAAACAGATTTTGAGACTTTATCAAATGAAATGAATCACTTAGAAATACCCAGGTGACAAAAATCCAACACTTCCTTCTCATACGCGGTAAATGATTTACAGGCTTGAAATATCCAGATGATTAATTTGTGAGCTCTGTGTGTGCTTGATGTTATTTCATTGGTGCATGCAATTTCTCAAAATGTGGTCATTCATACTTTCTGTTTGTTCAGCTCATGACGTTAAGAAAGTCTTCACATTAGCATTTGACACTGCAGCACAAGACCTTAAAATGACTTTTGTGATATCTGCCCTCTATTTCACCTTCTGAAGAATCCTCTTCTGTTTTTCTAGGAGATGCCTCCTTCTTCTCAACTACATGTCCCAGTTACCACTGATGGAGTAAATCATTGAAATGTAAATTGTATATTATCATGACATTTCTGTTGATGGTTAATTATCCCAAAAATAATAGCAATTCTGGTGTATTTTGTCACAACATTGTAGTTTCTGTCTAATTACAGTGTAATAACACACTATAGACTCAAGGATTTTGGGTAGCACCTTATATTAAGAATACCTCAAAAAGGGATTTGGAAATGGTTTATAATTAGGTTATAAATGAGGTTTTAAATACTTTATAAGTCACAAGTAAATGTTTATAAACAGCTTATAACATAGCTCTCAATATATAAGTACTTAGCAGCAAAGATAAGTGTGCTCACTTTTTGTCTCAGATACCAGATATTAATTATTTGGAAAGTTTATATAACTTAGGTAGTACACTACATATAAGCCATTTATAAATCTTTAATAAGGGGAGTGTTATTTTTAAGTAACATGATTCTTAAAAATCACAAAATTGCCTCCTTCAAGTTACCGGCCTCTGGGATTCCATTTGTATTTAATCCGAAATGTTCCCGCAGCTAGATTTGATCATGTGACTGAATTAACCATAATGCTCACATCAGCATTGGCTTATTCCAAAGTCAGACTCCACGAGATATTGACATTTCTAACCAAAATGATTTCATTCTCCACTCACAGAGAAATAAGGGCAAACAGTGGAAAATGGGTCAGGAAAATGACTTTCTGTTACATCAAATTATTCAAACTGGTGGAGACGATTATCACCATTATGAAGGATGATTGGGATTGATTCAGATAATTGCAATCAGACAATTAAGTATTACATGTGACACGACTGATTGGACATGTCCAAAGTTCTTACAGTCGAATGTCTTCAATTTAAAACAAATTATAATTACCCTGAACTGCGTGTAAACAGAGTCCTATTAAGTCTGCGTTCCAAATCAACTGTTTAATGAAGAGTAATCGACCTCAATCATTCCCATCAACTATAGATCTAAAAAAAAAAGGTCATCCATGTTTTTATCTGCTCCAGTCCAGCTCTGTAGTCTAAAAAGATTTCAGCTGGTTCAAAGATTTGGCTGCCAGGGATCAATCCCAATTATCCTTCATCAGTTATTTGTCATTTTGATAAATGAATATCATCACATTAGGATGAGAGGAAATGAAAACTGAATTGAAAATTTTTATAGACTGAAATTGTAAACATAAATTCCCCGCCTGACACAAAAAAATGAAAATATTTATTGTGCCTGAGCCCATCAGCTGTAAAACTCTCATAAAATCTCAGTTTCCCCTTTCTTAGGTATTGCTATTTGCACTTATTATTGAATTTTATTGATCTTCTTTCGATGTGTTTAGCTTTATTAATTATTTTGAGTGAAAAAAAACCCTTTGTATCTTTAAAAAAGAAGATCACCAGACTGAGAAGTGTCTGGCTGCTTTAAGGTCTTTTCCTTTTAAAATATGAATCTCATTTATGGGAGCATGACTGTCTCTCTGACTGAGAAATTGTTGAAATACCTGAAATCTTTGTTGATGAAACACCAATAATTGAATCTTGTTCTTTCGCTGCAAAATGTATTTTATTGGCTTGTTTATGTGAAAATTACAACTCTTACAGGTTATGTGCATGTACAAACTGAAAATAATGGTTAAACAAAATATTCATACAGTACAGTAATTATTAAATCAGAATACCCCATTGTTTCTGTTGACAACAACCTTAATTTCCCTGATTTGTCAAATTTTAATACTATTTGTCGATCCAAAGACCTTTAAACAGACATCTAATCTATTAAAGCTGGTTTAATAGAACATTATAAATGATCAAAAAATTGTAGTTAAGCAATGGTACCCTGTTTTTTCGAATCATGGCCTTTAACCAAGCACTTTTATCTCTCGTTGATGAATTGAAATATAAAGTTATGACACATAAAATACAGTTCGGTGTAAATATATGTAAAAAAAATTCAACTCAAATGATCAAATTTCCCTTAAAGAGGCAGCAAAGTAAAAAGAAAAAAGACTTCAGAATTTTTCTATTCTTCTACTACCTTCTAGCGCTTCACTGAAGCTACATTTACCATTCTCCTACTGAGTGAAATATTCATACTCAAGGGCCACATTTCTTCGAACGGAACATTTCTAGACATTCTCCTGTGACGTTCAGAACGCATTTATCTGGTGTGCTGCACAGAACATCTTTGAAAGACCCGGAGAAAACTCTTTAAACTTTTTATGAACATATAAAATGAGTCAAGTTGTCAGTCCTTAGCGGCTTTGGGGAGACTCTGACTGGATCCGGAGTCGGGTCTTGGTGGCCAAGACTGCTTTGCGGGTCATGGTGGTGCAGCGGGTCAGGATCTCTTCAGTTTTGGGCCTGGGTGGCACCCTGGGAGCGGCTGAAGGTGTCTTGCTGCCTTTGGACGTGGCTGACGCAGAACTCTGGGAGTTTGCAATGGAGCCGTGATGTTCCAACAGGTTGGGAGTTGGGCTGCTGTTCTCGCTCTCTGAGCCACGGCCCTCTTTTAAGCTTGAAGATGAGTCACTGCCGGAGGAGAAGCTGGAGAAGCTTAACTCGCTGCTTGTGTTTGTCATGCTGCGCTCACGGCCCTCTGACGCCGAGGTGTTCACTTCGATGCTAGCCTGCGTCCGGATCTCGGAGAGAACGTCCAGAGATTGGGCCTTGTGGAGACGTGCAGGTATCCCTCCGGACTGACCTGCAGAATCATGCAGTTGGCTGTTTTCTCTCTTGGGGATGGGTGGATAAGAAGATTCCATGCTGGTTGCCAGGTTCAGAGTGGAGGTGTGCAGCTTTCTCTGCAGGCTATAAAGACCAGCACGGGGGTTGTTGTAGGGTCGGAGGTACATGGAGGGGATGTAACCACCCTTGCCGTTGAATCTGAAGAGAAGATTGCAAGGAAAAGGGGATTTATTTCAATAATTTTATATATTTTTATGTATCATTTTTAATCACCAAAGATTAAATTTTAAATATATCTATTTGAAGTTAGTCTATTTATAGTATATGTCATATCCCAAAGGAATAATACAAATCTATTTAAAAATAAATAAATAAATCAAGCATGAAATTGACAAGACGGCCATTTTCCCCTGACTTGTGACATAATCATAAACTGCTTTGTGAATAACACACTACGTGATAAGGATATCCGTTTAAATCCAAAGGGAATTTTATTTAGATTGGTTCAGTAATTAGAAAGTATCTTTAATAAAGCGATCCATTTGATTCAGATCATAATACTGTCGTGTCTCAGCAGAGGTTTTTGCTTTCTAGTTTCAAATTATGTTTTGGAATTGGCTTCCCTCCCACCTTCTTATTGTTGGAACAGCTTTGATCTGAGGCACACTCCTTATTCCACTTTCTCTTGTTTACTGTACAGACAGGAAAGTTCACCTGATGAGCCACCAGCCGTTGTCAGACTTCTTCAGCACCTCCACTACAGATCCGATGGTCACAGACACCTCGTCATCTTTCTTAGTGGAGTAACTCTTGACAGCACAGTACAGAGTACCTAAAGTTAACAAGAAAACAATCTTAATAATAATAATAATAATAATACATTTAATTTATAATGCACTTTACATTTTGATCAAATCTCAAAGTGCTAGATTAATGTCACACCCTCTGCTTTTACGCCTCTCTGTCAGCTTTCAGCCTGCCCGCAGCTACCTGTCTACTTAAAAACTGGATCTTCATTGCCCAGCAGGATCTCAAAGAACCCTCCTTGCTAGACTCCTCCCAGCAATTTGGTGGCTAGGATGAACAGTGGTGACCTACCTTCCCCGACTGCTTTAGTATCCATTAACCAAAGTTACCAAAAGACTCTAAAAAGTTTTGTTTTTCTGTATTTTAATTCACAGTTTTGTCACACTGCATCTGCATATGGGTTCAGACTTCAGCCCAACACCCAAAACATAAAGCAGAAACTCAACAAACATAGTGAAACGAGAACAAGTCCATACAGGCTGACTATGAAAATAGAGTTTCGGGAGGAGAAGCACAACAACGCAGTCAGATATGAGACATTATGCATCACAAGTCTCGTACCTACTAGCTGGAATCCGGCATCATCATTGTCCTCTCCGTCACATAGCTCTAAGTAAGGGGCAGGAAACCAAGCCAGGCGCTTTTCCTCATTCTCCACCAGCCACCAGCCTGCAGAGGAGATGGAGCACACATTTAGTACAAGAGGAAAGAGGATGGAGGTCAGGGTATGGAGATGAAATGCTGCTTTAAACGCTACATCACCTGCAGGGTCTTTGATCAGGACGTCCAGCTTTTCGTCCACTTTGACCTCGAATGGACGATTCTTGGTGTCTTTTGTCTCATAAGCAGCAACGCAGCAGTAAGTCTGCGTGATGAACGGGTGGGTAACACTGCCTGCTTGGTCAGTCATGTGACCCCCTCCTCCATTCGGACCATCAGGTAGCTCTTCAGACATCAGGACAATGATGCTGCGTCAGAGAAAAGCCGTGTTTAGAGCGGGCCGATCAAACGTCTCTGATCATTTGAAATAAAAATGTAGGTGACAAACCCACCTGTTGCGGGTGAAGTCGGACTGCAGGTCGTGCTCTTTGGGCATGAAGAACTGGGTGAGTTCTGAACTCTGGGTCACAGTTGGGTCACATTTCAGCAGCTTTTCACAGTAGCGCACCAGGAACTTCATGCGTCGCATGGATGGCTTGGATCCTTTCTGCGGGAGGCTGATCTTCCCTGGACGGAGAATTTATGATAAATAATCTACAGACAGACAGACAGACAGACAGACAGACAGACAGATAGACAGATAGACAGACAGACAGATAGACAGATAGATAGATATATAGATAGAGGGTTAGAAAGAAACAGAAGGAGGAAGTGAGGAATAGATAGATCTTACCTCTAAATGTTGGGATCACTCTGTCCTTTCTCCGGAAAGGGTTGAGAAGAGGGAACCTCCTTTTTAGGAGCCTCTATTAAAATATATAATAAAATATATTATTATTAATATTTTCTTATTATTTACTAATTAGTTATTATTTTCAGTAATAATGATAATAGATTATTATTATGATTATGATTATTATAAGGTTAACAGTGAATGACCTAGTGTTTTTATTTTTGACCTACATGAAATTTCTTGAAATCCTGGAAGGACCTGTAGACAATCACTTCAGTCTGGTCGGACCATATCACAGAAATCATGAACATCTGTGAAGAGAGAAAAGTAAAATAATTAATCACAGATCAACAGAAATCATCAAAACGAAATAGCCTCCGAAGTCTTCATCACCTTGAGCTTCGGTGTGTCCCTGTAAACAGCTCCTATGACACGGACACTGATCACGAACCGCTCTTTACCCGTCATTTTGCACCTCTGCGTGTTTCTGCTGAGTGGATGGATGTCTGCGTGGGTCGGGTCGCTGTGTCCTATTTACACTGCGTCTGCGGAAGACGACGCGCAGTCTTCGGTAGATATGCCTCTAACACAATGAGGAGGAGGAGTCAGGAGAAAAAAACACCTGAGGGCTGGTATGAATGATGCAGACATCCAGAAGTGGTCAGCTTTACGTGTCACGTGATCATGGTGTGGGCTTTCCACACGCACTATTATAGAAATTAGGAAATTAATTTTTTTTTTTTTACTTCACTTCCAGTTCAGCCCACAGCCCGCAGGCAATTCCTGCAGAGGGAGGTGGCGCTAACAACAATAAACACTGAGCGCTTATTCCGCCTTCTCACCTCCATCTAATATAAATTCAAGCCTTCCTAGAAAAGTATATCCAAAATAAAGTTAAAAGAGAATTACAACTATTGAACTGTGTAGTCTAATGCATCTGATTGGCGTATGCCGGTAAGACAAGCCCAGTTAAGTGTTGACCATTTATTATTAGTTTCCAGTGTCAGAAACATTGTACTTTTTACTAAGGAAGAGTAATCACTGATTAAAGGCAAAAAGTACTCATATTTCCATCCTCGTCTGATTTTTGCTCGATATGAAAGGCTATAACATCGTTATATTACAGTAACACCATGAATCAATCAACTAGGCCTATGCTGTCATCCCCAAAAGCAATGGTATGTCCCCCTAAAGCCCCCAATCCCCTGTGTTCTACAAGAAATCCCCCTGACTGTACTTCTCAAATCAAATGTGACAAATTTGTACACATTAATATTCTTAAACAGTCCATATTGATTAAACCTAACTATTTCTATGAAGCTAGCAATATCATCTGATGAGTCTATGCGAAGAGAAGAGAAGGAAATAAAACTCAGTGAAACAGTGGTATATGATAAATACAGGTTAGATCTACCTGAGGTGGTTCATATGAGATGAATTTGGACTAAATCGGACTGACGGCTGGTAAGTTATGTCCAAAAAACAGTATTTTTTGTAAAAAGAGCTCCATTTAGTGAGTAAAACATGCACTTATAGAGTGAAATATGATTTATAAAAGATAGATCTCCTGGAGTCGATCCATATACACAATACTTGGACTAAATTGGACCAACGGTTGAGAAATTATGGCCAGGTGTGCTCTAAAATAAGATCCCATAGTGACTCAATACTGAAGATAAATACAGTAAACTATTATTTCTGAGCACAGTAAGAAATCAAGACAGATTTCCTTGTGTCAATTTATAGGAGCTAAATTTAGACACAGGATTTATGGTTGGGAATTTACTGATGAGAGGCTGTGTTTTCCCCCCAAAAAAGTTCCTGTAATGAGTAAACTATCAATCATGAAGATATATTTTCTTTGTGTAGATTCACGTGAGCCACTTTGGGTGTTTCTTTCATTTTTTTTTATAGCAAAAATGTATAAAAGTACATAGTGGGTGAAATATGAACAATTACAGTAAAACATGACAAAAGCAAGGTAGATATCCTAAAGGCGGTTGATATGAGGTCAATTTGGACTCTATTAGATCAAGGGTTAGGACGTTGTGTCAGAAAAACTTTTTTTTTAATAAAAAGACTCTCCTAGTTAGTAGAATATTAACTATCACAGTAACATGTGATATATATAACATAGAAATTTGGACTGAATCGGACCAATAGTTGAGAAATGATGGCCAAAAAACCTTTGGAGATAAAGCTCTGCCTGGTGGAGGAAATATGGAACTCAGCATTGCCAAAATCAATCCAGTTCTTCCTTTCACTATGGTTAACGTGTGTCTACACGAATTGAAACTAATCCATGAAATAATTTTTGAGTTATCGTGTTAACACAAAGGGTCTGCGAGGGATGCAGCGAACACAACAGCAGAATAGCCAAGACTTTTCGGGGATATTATAAATTTGCTCAGAAACTTTATGACCAAGATATGATTAAAATCTAGTATCCTGCACAATAAAATTTATTTTTGCAAAACTAGATAAAAACCCAATAATGGACCTGCTGGGAAAAGCGAATAAATCTAATAAATCTACTATCATCTAATTAAATGAATGCACTGCTAGCTTTTTAAACATAGCCAATTAGCAGGTTTAGATTAAAATGAAAACTTGTTATACCAATAAAATATGATTATAACCAAACTCAATTTCGAGTAAATCGTACAATTAAGTTAGTTAGCTGGCTTCCCATAATCCGTGTTTATCAGATGATGCTGACATGACCTGACACAGTAATGTTGGTTTCCCCTAGATACGCCCTTTTCCATCTTAGCAACGTTATTGAATTATTCTAACACGAATCAGTTTGGTTGAAATTGAAATTGTCTTTGTGGATAACATAAATGCAACAAATTATTTTTTAATGCTCCCTGGTCGGCCCTTATTTTGTGAAAATGCTAGCAAGTATCCCATGAAACATGATAAAGTCCCAAATCAAGACTGTGACGCAATCCTTCTTAGACGATTTCTATTGGAGAAAACATGATGTGCTGCCCTCTAGGAACACATTCATTGTAGAAAATGCAACACTTATTTACTCATTTAGTGGTTAAAAAGTGACACAGTGCCCACGCAATTCAGTGGAGGAAAAGGAATACAGTGCACTCTGAGAAACTCATTCATTCATATAGTGGAGAAAACACGATGCAGTGTCCTCTAGGGAGCAGATTCAGTGGAGAACTCTTCAAGCATTGCACTATCTGGAGGTAGTTCTGTGGAGAAAACACGATGCAATGCCCTCCATTGAGAAAATGTGACCATATCCGAGTAAAACATGATGATAAAGATAAGAATTTTTCAGTGTGTTTTTACTGCAGAGGTGTGGATGTTATATTATCTGAGTCATTTACCGTAATGAAACAGGTCAAGTTTTATTCGTTAAGTCCTAAGTGTGGGAATATTTTTTTATTACTTCCTCTACGGACAATAACTACCACATAGATTTTCATGAAACTTGGCTTTTCATGAAAATCCCATGGAAAAGTCCTATAAATAAGTCCCATATAAATCTAATGATATGAGACTGTTGGCCTATGATGTCTATGGTTACATATATTCATATATATGGATATATTCACTACCTTCTTTATGGTTAAATCCCCCTTGGTCACTTTGTGTAATTCTTTTATATCCAACCTCCATTCATATTTTAAGACAACAGCTGTTGCTGTCATACTATAATATTCATATTTTACTTTGATCTTCTTATTTGATTCTTTTTTGAAAGAGAAAACAGGCATATGTCCTGAGATGATGAAAATTCCTTGAATATTCTTTTGGATTCTCATAATATGTGTACAGATACAGTTTTAGCTTTTAATTGATACACCAGTATCAAAGGTATTCAAAATTCAGATTTCTCCCCTCCTGTCTTCCTCAGTTGTCCCACACTGTCTCTTGCGTTCCTTATTATTAAAACTTTTGCCGAGCAGTCACTTGACACTTGTCATCTGGCAGCAATACCTCTTATCAGGAAGAGATGAATAGGTGAGGTATGTTTGGGGCACCAGGTGTTTCTTCAAAGTGAGGATTGCACGGGAGGGCAAGAGCTGGAGGGGGTTATCCCAACGAGAACCCAAATCACGAGTGGGTTTTGAGTTTTTGTCTGAAGTGATGCCAGCATGTTAGCACACACACACACGGACACACACACACACGGACACACACACACACATAGCGTTTATGTATGAAAGGTCAAGACTTTTAAGCTTTATGTGTGACCTGAGAAGATGTCATCACCTCACATGAGGTGTCCCACACCCACCATGTACACAATGACTCAGAATTTTTTGGGCCTCAGTGAGCCACACATGATCCAAAGCATTTGGGCACGTGATGGGCAACTAGCCCTTCCATGTCCTGCTCAACTGTTTGGTTGAGCTCCTTTTGAGTCTCTATTTCTTATTGATAAACGTGTGCCACTTGACTGAACCTGTTTATAATATGACTCAGTAGCGGTATGCATATGCTAAAGAGTAAGGGGTCAAGCATAAAGCCTTGTGGGACACCACAGGTCAAATGGACCACCAAAGAGGAGGCATTAACCACTGCTATTGAGAAAGTCCAATTGGATGATTAGGATTTTCTTTTTGACGTATGAAAGCCTATGAGGACTTATTGAACAGAATTATGTAACTTGATAAGTCTAATAAGGGTCAAAGAGTTTTCTAAAACCACGTTTTACCAAAAGGTTAAACTAATCTAATAGAAATTGACTACTTTTTTCCATAAAAATACAAAATTTCATCCTGAAATCAATTTATTAGTCAGATTTTTTTTTTACTGTTTGAAAACATGCTTTACCGAACGATTTGACATTTTATGGTTACATTTACAGTTTCTACGATATTTAATAAAGATGTGCCACAAAACAAATAAAATTGGCAAAGAAATTCTTGATGGTGATTATTTAACAGTATATAGTGAACAAATACTTCTGCCTGAAAGAAATCCCCTTTGCACCGCATAATATTTTTTGAATTGATTTGGCCTGGCTTCACAATCAACTCTTTGTTTGGGCTGCCTTTTAAACTCACAATGGAAAAGTCCAAGTACTTACCAAGGTTTCCTCATTCTCTCCTGTGGAAGAGGGAAATAACCCCGTTAGGTCTATGAGTTTCATTGGGATTAAAACATGAGTATCTTTGGCCACTTCCCTTTCAATGTTTCTAACTACAAACTACGAAAAGGAAATAAAGATGGTTGAATCTGCAACACTTTTACTCAAAAAGTAATTATGTGTGCCTAATTATCCCTTTAATGCCCTAGCCTCCAGTTTGTTCATTCATGTGTTTAAACTGTATAAAAAAAAAAAAAAGAATACTTTTGATGCATAATGAAATTTAGATTTTCATGCAAAACAGTTTTAATTATTACATATTGAAAAAACATGTTTTCAGAAAACTGTTTGACCCTCATACATTTTTTTAAGGTTGTATGTAGTTGCATAATTTTGTTTATTAGGTCCAATATGCCAAAAAATCAATAAGTTGTCCACCTCGGCGGCCCCTTTAACCTGTGGTGTACACCAGGGCTCCATCCTCGGCCCCCTACTCTTTAGCATATACATGCCTCCACTGGTTCGTATTATAAACAGCTTCAGTCAAGTTGCACACATTTCTCAAAGAGAAATGGTGAAAAAATGTGTTCAGCCAAACATTTGTTTAGAACATTAAAGGTTTAATTAAACATCCGGTATACTGGGTTACGATTAGACAAAGAAGGGGAAATCCAGCTTATGACACCTGTCAGTATGAGAAATGATTCATGATTAATGACTTCTGACACGCCCCCCTGACCAACATGGGCAAATTAGAGAGATTTGAGAGAGAGATTTTGAGAGAGAAAATTCACTGTTGAAAATTCACAGTGAAAACACTCTTCAAACAAATGAAATAAACATACAAGGGCTTGAGGTAAAATGCTTGCAGCTGTGGTTGCCAGAATTCTGCCGTAAAAAATACCATCACCCGGTACATTAAAAGACATTACAGTTAATTGACAGGACAAAAAACAGACACCACACAACTTGTTTTACAGTTTACAACGTCAGTAGGTAAAATTATAGTGGATTAGCCCACCTCTGCCTCACTGAACGCGTTTATGCTGGTTCTGCTGTTGTTCTTCTTCTACACAGAAACAAAATCAGAATCAAGTTCAGTACAGCAGTTCGTTTTTTTCTGTTTTTCTCTGACTTGAAAAATTAAAGATTCTATGTCTAAACCAACCCAGGAAATTTGATTAATTATTAAATTTTTAAAAATGTCATTTCGTCATTATTTATTTATTTTTTTAATCCTATTTGTTTTGCAGGTATGTAATTGACAATATTTTGAAAACAAAAAATTTAAGAGGAAAAACGATTTTTAAAGAAACGCATTTTTTAACAGAAAATACCACCTCAAACATTTTTTCTAATTTCTGAAGTGACTTTTTACAAGAGAAATGGGCTCAACTAAAGGTTGCTTATTTTCTCGCACTACATAAAGTGTAGAATAGTGAAGGTGCAGAGCAAAATACAATCTTTCTCATAACCGATACAAATGTAACGATCTTTTTTCGGCCAAATATGTACCGCTCCTGTATTCATGCAGAGAATTTTGATATGGGATATGAAACAAAGCCAGTATATATTACTAAATGTTGAATTTAATAACCCAATAGCTATTCTATTGGGTTTATATATTTGTCAATCTCTGTCTCACCTGTCACCGAGCTCACCGCCCGTCACTGGATGTGTATGAGTATGTGTATGTCATTTCCGACAATATAATTGTTTAAAGAGTCACAAAAAGATTTACAACTGAAAGCTATGTTCTAGTTCCAGGTGCAATTATCTTATTCTGCCTCAGGTTTTATTGAAAAGGTTTCTCTTCCTTAAACGAACGCAAGATTTACTGGAAATGGAAATGGAATTCCGAGGACACGGAAAACGGCAGGTTTAAGTCAACAAGTGTCAATAGACGCGCTCATCTGATCCACGGAATCCGCCTCCGTACGTGCCAACTGGCGCATTCCTTCAGTCACGTCCTCAGGGATGATTGTGCTTCAATCTATTTGTCAAGTAATAAAATTTGCATCAATGAACAGCTTTAACAAAATAAACATTGCGGTCAAACTCTGCATCAAAGAAGATATCTCTGTTGAAAAAGAAAATCCCCACAGACCTGAATCAGGAGCAGATAGTCTGTGATGTCATGCTGACATGAGACCCCCATTCACACAGCCATTTTCTGGCTGTTCTGCCGGGGTTGGACCCATCCAACCATCAAGAGCTTTGTTGTAATTGGTCTTAAATGGACCACAAACACCCGTCCAGAGGTTGCAGCTGATGGGATATGTGAGTCTGAGTTGGGTCACTGGCTTAATTTAACTTCATATTTGATCCTCTAGTCAATAATGATCGAGAAACTCTTTTTATTACTATTTGTGAATGAAAGTGAGAAAAACGGGATGAGAACTATGGCTACTGACAAATGTTTACAGGAAAGACGTTCACAGTGGCTTTCCACTCCGTTGGAGGATAACCAAACAAAACAAACTATCAAAGAAGTACAGAAAGTGGAATGCCAAACATTTTTAGTAGGTGATGATTGAGCGATTGTTATGCAATTGTTGTAAGAGTAGGAATTGAAACTTTGCGCGAGTAATGACGTCATTCAGTTTACCAACAAATTTGTTGTTTTGATTGTAGGAGCTTTACCTGTAGTGGTTTTTAAGTGAGAATACTTTGTTCACCTAGTGAACAAAGTATTGTATATGAACTAGTATTGTATATGAACTAGTATTGTATATGAACTAGTATATGAACTAGTTAAAGTACTAGTTAGTTACTGAAAGTCACAATCTCTGCGGGCGTTGCCTAATTGCTAATTAACTGGTTGAACCGGGCAGGGTTTATCAGCATTCTTTTTGACATACTCTTATACTGTACTGTACTTCTTATATACGCCTTTTGGCAGTCTTACCATGAAAGATAGCTGAATAAATAAGCCAGAACTGGCATTCCCCTCATCTAGGCGTTAATATTTAATGCTTGTATATGAGACCCTGTCAGCATTAATCCCAGGAGGTAGTCTGACCCAGCCGTTACAGGTTAAACCAAGACAAACAATGCTGGGGCCAAGTTTAGTCTGTCACTCAAGATAATCACAGACGCAGTCAGCAAAGCACCCTTGGAACCTCAACCAACACAAAGAGGAAGAAGTCGTGGCCAAACAGTTCTTTGGAAATATTCTAAAGCAGTATAATGGCATGATTACTTTGTTTGTCAGTAAGATCATTACTCTGGTCCAGATTGAAATGATGGGTTGAATATTAATCACTTTGGTGATTCCTCCAACCACCCCCCTCAAAATTTAAATTTATTTTGTAAAATATCTCAAAATCTACCAGACAGGTTGTCAAAAAAAAAGACCTTTAGTTTCACCATTAAGGCTGATATTTGTGGTTTCCAATGTCTCTGCTACAAACTTCCATGCCCTTCCAGGATGGACTGTAATCTGAAATCACTAAACCGGATCAGGGGCCATATTCCCATAATACCGTAAGTCGGATATTAGCTCCTAATATGAATCCAAACGTTTTAACAGAATTTGAACACTGAAAGTATCTCCTAAATCTGAGAAAAAGCAAGGAGTTTTCAGCAAGAGTGAATCAACGTATTCGGAATCTTTCATTAGTTTATTTAGTCCAGGCTATTTATAATTAGTGTTTTATCATTTTATGTGTAGTATTTATTATATTTATATATTTTTACTTGATTTTATTATTTATTCCTTTATATTTTTAAATTTTTAAATTTATCTATTATCCATTGACTCTCTATTTATAAGCACTTTAATGTGTGTAATTTATCAATTTTAATATTACTTCATTATTATCATTAGTAATATTTTCATTATTATTATCATTTTTAACGTCACGTTTTATTGTCTTCACCCCACAAACTCTTCTCTTTGTGCATTGGTCTCAAAATTCATCAAAATTTTCTGTTTTGATTCAGCTACTTTGTTCTACCTTTTCTTTTTCTCCCCGTTTGTCAATCACCTGTGCAGCACAATGAGTGACATTTTATTTGTTTTGAAATGTGCCATATAAATAAAGTTTGATTGATTTATTGACACAGAGCTTTTGCAAAGGTGTCGCCCTAATAATCAATCCAGGGTTTTTATGATCATAGGCCAGGGATCAGTTTCCTCTACGGTTCCTCACCGATACAAGACAGGTGTGCTCGAGGCTGGTAATTAGTTGCACATATAATCAACAGCTTTTATTCCTCTTTAATTTGTGTGAAATCTGCAGTGCATATGTAGCGACCTATAATTGCATCCCCAAAAAGGGGTGGTTATATTATGGAATCGTCCACCAAAGATCCTTCGTGTTGATGTGATGACTCAAAAATTGTTTCATGAATCATTTTCAAATTGAATACACCAATAAACCTTAGTACGAGGAAGTACTGGACTGATTTTGGGAAAGGTTAGTTTCATATTTGATGACCATTGTCAAACCAAATTTGGTGCAAATGAATTGTCTCAAGGACATCTATCTTGTATTTATCATATTTTACTCACTAAGGAGAACTTTTTTTTACAAAAAACATTTTTTCAAACCTAGCTACATAATCGTAAGTCCAATTTATTCCATCATTTATTGTAACAGTTCTATAAGTCACACTCTGAGGGACTTTTTATTTAACAGTTCCTCGTCTGTATTACCTCATCCACAGGTTCAATCGTGTCTAAATTTGGCTCCTTTGAATTGACACAAGGAAATGGCTCGTTTTGTCAAAACGTCTGATTTGATTTATTATTTGCCAGTTTGTCTCTGTTTTATTTAATCACTTATTTTTAAGTGAAATTTTAGTATGACAACTTTTGAAAATTATTGGTGATTTTGTATTAGTCAAATGTAATGTGGCTTTTTTTACAAGCCTAAATTGGTGTCTACCATGTCCTCACACATACCTTTTACTTTTATTTGGACAATCATAGTTACTGTAACACACAGGAATAAATAATGTTAGGAATTCAGTTTGTCAACCAAACTTAGACCACATTTAAGCAGTGTGGTGTTTTTATGTGCTTAACTTTTTCAGTGGCGGATAGTAACTAAGTTAATTTATCCAAGTACTGTACTGAAGTATATCTTGAGGTACATGTACTTCACTTGAGTATTTTTCTATTGTGTATTTCTTTTACTTCAACTCCACTGCATTTGTCTGACAGCTGTTGTCACTAGTTCATTTTCACAATACAACTTTTCATGCCCTTCCTATCTGGTAAAAATAAATACGTCAAATATATTTTGATTTTAAATCAGAATGGGTTGAAGAAAACCAGATTGCTAAAATAAGTAAACTAAATAAAGTTTTCCAAAAAAAGAAACACCTTGGATTATCTGCAATACATGTCACAGAGCTGGAAGCAGGCTGATCTTCTGAAGAATAGACTTTTGAGAGACACATGGTTTTCACAGGTGATGGTTCATACCGGATACGATCATCTTAACAGCAGATAAAGTAATTACATTACCTAAATCTTTTACACTTACAGTAGTAACGGAAGTTTATACATTAATGCTGGAGTAGAAGTAGGTTGTAATTTTATTTCAGTAAGTTTTGGAATGCAGGCCATTTTAATTGTAGTGGAGTATTTTTTACAGTGAGCTACTGTTATTTCCTCTGAAGTAAAGGATCTGAAGACTTCATCCACCACTGATTGTTCACAATTTTTTAATCTGATGAAGCTTCATCATGAATGTGAGATTCATTTGATCCCAGCAGAGAGCAGTAGAGGGTAAGGGGAATTCTGTATGTTTGGGCAGCTGAGCTCCGACTCAGCTTTGAAAAACACAATCACATTTGTCTTTTAATTTGTTTTTGTTCTTTTCTTTGAAAGAATCCAAAAGTCCAAAAGCTACAAAATTCTGATATAAATGCATAAAGGAAATAGGCTTATGAATGTAGGTGTGGTATGAAAGTCCTAAACATAATGAGGAGGTATGTTGATCAAACATGCGAGACGCGTTGAAAGGTCTTATATGATTTTTAAAATCCATTCTTTACAGTCACACCATTAGGCTTCTTCTCAAACACACTCTTCTCTTATAATACAACTCTGATCATCTTTACAAACATGGCACCATGACAAGGAGAGGGAACATAAATTTAGGATGTAATTTAACAAAAATATTTCCTTTAGATGAACATAGTCTTTATTCATAAACTATATGGATACAATAAAATTTGGGGTATGGTGATTGGAGAGTGCTGTGTTCAAAGTGTTGCATAGTCGAGAAGACAAATGTAGGTACACCTGGGAGGGGGAGGGGGAAGGGGGGGTTAATTTAAAATAATACTGGGGAATAAAAATTTGATTCCCGGTAAAAATACTCTTTAATACTTTCTATGTGATTATTTTGGCTCGAAATCATCCACAAAGTCAAACCCTTAAAAACCTGATTCGCCAACTTGATGCGTTTGTACAAGGGTGTGCGCATGTAGAATCCTGACTGCAAGCTTTAGTAATATAAAGTCCATCTTTGTGCAAATGTAACTCAATAGAACAACGTCCACAGCAATCACACGTGATGATAAATCTCCAAAGCAGTTGAATAAACACCTGGGGAAAAGCTCATTTTGTGTTTCCCACCACATTGTAGCCACTGCATTCATCATTAAGAGCAAAAAATCACAAAGCATCCTCCTGGTGGGCAAACAAATAAGCTGTTCAGCTTCACAAAAAAAATACTAACTTAGCTCATGGGTAGATTAAAGCTCTGATTAATTACAAATCATAACTTCTTTGTTTGTCTTACACTTTGTGATCAACTTCCTTAGAGACTGGTTTTAGGAGCAGATTCCTCATAGGACACGTATATTTATCTTGCTCATTCCGCTGGATTAAAGCTAGAAAGTTGCAAGACAAGAAGGGATATTCCCGACTCGGGAGATCCTGCATGAGAACTTTCAAGCAGATGTCAAAATAAATGAAGAAAGGGGATCATTGTAAGAGCCACACCCAGTCTCTTGCTGCTGGTTCTAACTTTACGAGCTCCACCCAGGAGCAGAGGTTCACGTCGTTCCTTTCTTTCCCATCAACTCTTCTGTGAATACATTCATTTGTCCTACATCCCATCCACTGGTCAATCGCTTGTCAGTCTCGGGTGCATTTGAGAGTTTAAAAGTCTTGCCAGGTTTCTCAGTCTCTCTCCTTTTCCTCCTAGTAGCATCTGCAGACCTCCGCTTTGCTTTAAGTATCTGTCCATCAACAAAAAAAGATCCACGATGCCAACCGATGTCACCGGAACTCGTAGATGGCTGCACTGTGCTCAGGAACGTGGGTGAGGTTTAGAGACTGGTACCTGCCGGGCATAAACACAGCAGAGGTTAGAACACATTCATGTTTTTGGAACGTTGGAGAAAATAAGACAGTTTTTAAAATACTCTGCGTGTAGCAGTCATTCGGGCCTGTTTGCTTATTCATGAAGGATTTTAGGTTTCATGATTTCCCTGCTCCATGAAAACCAGATTTTTGTTCAACAGTTCAACATAGATGGATTTCATTCGGAAAACAGACCGAAGTGAAAACACACTTATAAAAGAAAAAGAAAAAAAGGATCACTCTCAGTATAATCTTTTGATTTTTTTTTTTCTTTAACAGTGTAGCAACAGCATTGGGGTTAGGATTTATGGAAAGAGCAATTGTTCTGACTTTTTTCAAAGGCAGACCACAAGCAAAATGTCTTTTAGTGTTGAAACAGTCGGGAGAGGGTAGACATTTTTAAAACCGATATTTCCAATATTCAACTGCTTAAATCAAATGAACCCTTCAATCTCCTGCTCAACTGTTTGGTTGAGCACATTTTGAGTCTATTTGTGATTGAAAAATATGTTCATATTGTGAAAATACTAACAATATGAACCAGTCGCAGCATGAGTATGCTGAAGAGTAGCATATACTCTGCCAGATCACGTTGGAGTTGATCGCTGTGTGCAGTTTTGCAGGAAATCTTTTTCTTGTCTTTTATTGGACATTTCTGAACAGCTTTTTTATAGATTGAAGATGGATCATCTCTCAGTAGCCGAGAGAACATACTGAAATTCCTCAATGTTAACACCACATATAGAATAAAAATGTCCAATTTGATTGACATTTCATTTGGCTGCAAGGTGGTAGCATAAACATTTTCACAAACGGTCAAAGGAACAACTTCACCATGTAAACAATGGATTATTTCCTGATTGCGTTCTTCAGGGTTGTGACGCATGTGCAAGATGGCTGCTTCCACGTAGTACTTGACCACAGCAGAGAATTTGTTTTTGTTCAAATGAGAAATAATTAACTCTACAAACAATCCCACAGAAAAACTGCTAGGACCCATGATCGACCGAAGACGTAAACAAATTAAAAACAGCTGGAAACGTTTTAAGACGCCGATTACGAGGCTAAATCCCACAACAACAAAAGCGGATCAGAACCACTCACTTCCCTTTCTATGAAGCAATGACTGAAGCAACTGGAGGAGGACCACTGGTGAGGGTCTCTGACCATTGTGTGGATCTGTGTTTTCAGGAGGAATTGTGTAATGAGGAGTTTCTGCTTTAAACATCACTTCAAATGATGTTGAAATATAATGTAGCATTTCTGGTCATTTTACCACACAACACGACCTCCTTAACTCACTCAATATCATCCAGTAAGAACAAACCCAAGTTATTTTTAAGCTGTTGTTGATTAAAAGCATCACAATAACATCAAGTACTTCTCGAAAATACGTCATATTTGTTGCTTTGACACATGACACACAGATGTTCTGCGTCGGTGCATATAACCAACAGATCTTGTAAGATAACAACAGATCAACTCATGTTAGCAGCTGACACAAAATCTTTCTTCATTCTGATTGAAGGACCATGTAAATCCAGCTAGTTTTTTTACTTCCGACACGGCAGCCAAGGCAGAATCTCCGGATGAGACGTCACTAGGCGGGACTTCCTTATAATGAAAGTGGTTTGAATAAAGCAGTAACATGACATGGGAAATTAAGATGAACCTGAAGACAAAATTGATGTCAGCTACACATAAAAACACACTTTAGCATTTCCAGGCAAAATAATGCTGCTATCCCGGTAGGCTTCAGATAACCACAACATGGTGGTCATTGTAAAGAGCCTACAGGTAGAATGGAATCAAAAAAACAAATAGAATAAAATCAGAGGGCATTTGAATCATAGTGAAACAATATGTGTAGAGGGAGTTTGTTTAAAGAAACGCCAAAGAATGTCAAATACTAACTATAAAAACAGAGAATAAGTAGTCCTAAGCTTGAAAGCAGGCAGTACAAACGTATAAATCAAATACAAAAAAAACAAACTGTGAACTTGATTTTTTTCTCTCCTTCATCCACACAAGGTTACACTCTCTAGACTGGCACTGCCAGAATTCATCCATCATCTAAGCGGCACCCATTGAGAGATTTTAAAAATGGCAGCACCTTGACACTACTGCAGGAAACTGTAAATTTGTCTCCGACTTCCCCATTTAGATCTTCTAGCAAAATTGAAGAATCAAGACTGCTGAATAATTAAATTATGCAACTTCCCCTCACACTAACTATTGTTATGCTGTTTTACCATTCAGAACTCCTGTGGTAGTAGTATCCCTCGATTGTTGCTGTGGATTTCTGGAAGCAGATGTAGTAGAATCCAGCAAAGGAGGCGCCACTGATGTCTTTGATTGTGTGGTCAGGGACCAGAAACTGCTCCTAAGGAGGACGAACAGGGTGAGAAATATGAGCAGCTGAAGTTCAAAGCTGACTTAACAACAACTGGTCAAGCTCAGTTTAGACACCACCTTACCTTCCACCTCATGAAAATAAAGTCAGAGTTCTTCAGATCCTCATATTCAAAATCATCAGAGTTGAACGTCTTTGCATACTGGTAAAAGGCCTGGAACTTGCCCTAGACACAAACAAAAAGGATTATGGTACCTTATAGAGACGGACAGTAGAGTCCATGTCCATCTTAAAAAGAATAAAAAAGCATACCCAATGCTTACGATCTACATCCTCATCTGCATCCCATTTCCGGGTGAGAAATGGACGCTTCATGCTGATGATTTCTCCAGCGAAGAATGTAGTCAAAGTTGGATATTCCTATAGGAGCACACAACAGAGAAAAAATTACGTGCATCCATCAAAGGGTTGTCAGATGAAAAAAAAGGCACAACATTAAAATACCTGGTTTCTAACTGTCAGCCTAGTGTTCTAAATGTTTCCATCTCAGAATAAATTACAGGATGGAAAGTGCTTTTTGAGGCACATACACCGATATTTGATTTAAAAATATCAATTAATGATATCAAATTGTGGGATACTGTAAACTACAATACAGTTTTGTACAGCTGGAGTACACACATGATACATTCTACATTTTCTTACATAATTACTTAATTGAGAAGACTAACAGTTAGAATTGGACATCTACTGGATAAGAGTATTATCCAGTGTAATTATATCCAAACATTGACTAGCACTCATTGAACCTTTCTTTAAAAGTTGACATGTCACATATTGGCATATGCCTGCTTAATTTTCGACTGTGCACCTGATTTACAATTGGGGTTGTGTAATATGTAAGTTATTCTGTGCTTTTTCTTTACTGTGCAAATAATCTGTGATTGCATAACATTACATCGACTTGAAAGTGAAAGCCAGAAGCTAGAACCATGCCAGTCGGTTAAAGGACACAGACACAAGCTGGAAAGGCGTATCTTACATTATTTATGTTGAATCTTAATAAAGGGAATATTCACCTCAGTCAGTCCTTTTATCTTCAGGTAGCCACACAGGTAGGAATCCTCCATGGTGACATGCTAAAGAGAGAACACAAGAATCCTCATTGGTCCAAATGTACTATGTAAATTTTCTACCTCCAACTGATAATAAGAAGGAACTAATACCTAATACACTCTGCAACAAACCAACTATAAACATGGATTACAAAAGTCTACCCACAAAATGCCTAAGCCAACAATGACTTAATCTTTAATTAGTTGCATTTTTGAATATGAGAGAAAATCATCTGCGTCTTTATAATTGAAAAGGCTAAACGTAAACAGTCGCTGCTCTTTACTCTCCGAAAGGCCAGGCTCATTGATTTTCCAGCTGTCAATCATCCCAAAGGCCGTTTGACAGATCACCAAGCTAACTCTGACAGCTGCTTCAATAGAGAAATAAACATCTAAAAATCCCACCTGCAAAACAACCTCTACGTCGTAAGAGTTCCCTTTGCTCTTCTGATGTCCTCTGAACTTAGAACCGCTGTAAAGCAGCGAGGTGACCACGCCGGGCTGATGTGTGTTTATCGGTGGCGGGGGGATAAGCGAGGCCGAGGATGTGAAGGCCACGGCAGGGGAGTCGCTGAGGTATCCAGCGGGGACAGGCATTGCTCCCTCTATGCTGGCTCGGCACCGACCGCGAGCAATTGTCGTCTGGCAGCTGGACTCCGTCAGCGTCTACGCAGATGAAAAATAGGACTAAAAGGTGTCCACCAACATGTAGCGTTCCCAATTCCTCCACGGTTTAGTGTTACCGGGCACCAGGATCCCTGAAAAGTAGTATAGCTGGACTTCGACGCTCCACTGCAGGCAGCAGGATCCATCCTTTTGATTGGTCAACTGAGTTCAACTTGGTAATATCTTCAATGTTCATTGGCTGTACATGCGGACGTTGTGGCAATTTTTGGATGTAGTTTCTTCCTGGTGTGTAATGGTTGGTAGAATTAGTTAAAGAACTACATTTCCCAAATATTAAAAAATATATTTTAGCCAAGAAGGTCACACGCGATTTGATGCCCAGAAGCTGCTTTGATAAGGCTAAACATATTATTAGACCTTTACCATCATGAAATAGATAGTGTTTTGACCGTAAAACTGAAGTAATGCTAATTTAAAAACAAAAACAATAATGCATTAAATTAATTTGTGAATTGCGGTCATAAACAGGAAGCCTAGCTGTAACAGATAGCTAGCTTGACAGATAACACACATTATTCCCACTTAACCGCCACTATGTTTAGGAGCCTTGTCAGTCTTCGGAGTCTCGTTGGGAATACTTTTTCACTCAATAAAGTGTGCCAAAGAAGTCAACATTTTCAGTTGGTTCTGAAATACTCTACAGCCACAACAGGTAAGGTAATGGATTTGGATAGAGATCATGCATTTCTGAACCAGCAGTACATCTGTAGAAATCAGACTTGCCATGTAAGTATTAACAGCCGTTATGTTTTTTGCTGTTTTCCAGAAAGAAAAAGATTTTATCAAGATGTCAGTATATCTCAAGGTGAAGGTAAGTGTCAACTCTCAATAGCAATGTGTCCTCTTAGATCACCATGTGTGCAGTAGGGGAACATTAATGTGTTTGATGGAGATTAGGCCTTAACCAGCTGTTGTTCTATGTGTTTGTCTTTTTATGTTTTATAATAAATCATCATTTTCTTCAAGGTGGTTTATTTGAGGTCAACCTAGACAGAAGGAAACTGAAAACTCCTGCAGGAAAGCTATTCACAGTGCCAAATGAAGCCCTAGCTATCGCCGTGGCAACTGAGTGGGATACTCAAAGGGACACACTCAGGATGTACGCCATGCACATGGTACGGTTTTAGGTAGATTTCAGTGTTTTAGGAATCACATCCAATTTAGCGTTTCAGATGAGACCCTGGTTGAATTTTAAGAAAGCTATTGTGTTTGTAATGTATTTTCACTTATAGTACATACAATAGGTGCTTATCTCCCTAAATATTATAGGAAATGGATTATCCTATGCTAATTGAATTGATCATATTGCAATCCATTTTGTGTGAGACAGATATTTATAGTTTATGTTGATGGCACTTGTGCGTGTACTGTAAAACCGAATGAAAAATTGCTGTCTAAAGTCTCGCCGTACTCTTCTTCTTGATGATGCTGGTAATGGACAGTTAACTAAAAATGTGAATGACTGTAACAGTTATTTGTTGCACTCATCTTGCAGACTCAACTGTGCTTCACAGCTCTGGATAATCCCACTTTACGGGACAAGGACCAGATGATCAATGCTGCCCTGAAGTATTTGGAGACTGATACTGTCTGGTATAATATATATTTTACATGTTTTACATTATTGTTTCATGACAAACAAAATGTAATATTGAATTACAGACAAAAAGACCATTTAAAAAAAAAAAAAAAAAAAAAAGGAACAGAATATATATAACTTTAAAATTGAATATGATGTTTGAGATGTATAAAAACAGGGATGATAATAATAGAAGTAAGAATAAGTTGAAATAAGGATGGAAATACAAGTTACAATAATTATTTATAATTATTAAGTTAAGAATAAAGTACACGGAACATATAAAATCAAGTAAAATACAATATTTTAAAACTAATAAAGTAATGCAATAGGGCAAGGTGCAAAAGATTTTCATGTGTCAAAATATAAATATTACGTAAAATGTTGAAGGGAAAAGAAACATCTGATCTGATCGTCAGTATTCATTATTAGTAAATGGTAAGTATTATTAATAGTAAACTGTAGGTATTATTAACTGCTTTTGTGCCTCTCCATTTTGTTTTTGAATATATTATAAGACTTTTTTTGTATGGCATATTTTGAAATGTGTTGTTGATTTCACATTGTTCTTATTTAACTGTTTATTCTTGGGTGAGGTTTTTACACAATATATATTTTTTAAAGATTTTCTTTTCATGTCTTGTATCGTATTGTGTGATATGTAGCAAATAAATACTCTTTAATACTTTTATAAAATTGTTTACACATCAGTGCAGGACAGCAAAATGCAATACATGACGCCAAAGTAGATTAACAAATTTCGCCTTTCATTTGGATAAGCTTGTTAACTAAATTTATAATATTTAGGTGTTTTTGTTGTTGTTTCTTTTTGCATTGCTGAAAGTAAGTTAGTTTCTTTAAAGGATCTATGCTTTATGCAGTTACAGAGTAGATGAACCCTACGGTTTGGTTGACCTACAGAAGCATGAATGGGACCCTGTGCTACATTGGATTGAAAACAGGTAACCACTGCATTAGATTTTGTCAGAGCCATGGGGCATTTTCTGTCCTTAAAGCCCCTCAGATGGTGACACAACTGATTTAAATTTTCCGCTGTGATGAGGGGGGACATCTGTACGTTTCTACATGGCCACGTGTTTGTGTTAGTGACAAATGGAGACAACACATTTTGAAATTAGTCCAGTAGTAAGATAGAAATAAAAATACGTTAATAAAAATGTTTATTCTCTTCCTTCCGCTTGCTGTGGAATTTGGATGAGGATCCGAAATTCAAAAAACACTTAAAGTTTGGTCGCACCGGTGAAACCCTGAATGTACAGCTCATGTCGGTGATGTGGACGCATCACAAATTAGGAGATTTTCTTTTTCTGACTACAAAAAACCCTATGCTCTTGTGTGTTTTTTTTCGCTGCAATTTTTGCACCAAGATTGTGAAAATTGCTTTAAAAGGTAAATTATTGCAATTTATCAGTGGGTCATGTTTGTCCAACTCACTAGGGGGCGATCAGAACCCAGGATAGATCAACTGTGGTCCATTTCACCTCTACAAAATACCTTTTAAAGATAATTCTTTATTGTCTTCATCTCTCACAACCCAATTGCAGATATAATGTCACTATTGGCTCCTCGTCCAGTATTTTGGGTCCTGAGATTCCAGAAGCAACCAAAGACACTTTCCGGCAACACTTTAATTCTTACAACTTGTGGTCCCTGACAGGTAAGACGTCTCCAACTAATCAGATATGAGGCTCTTCAACAACTGTCATCATAACATGTAACAGTTTTTAATTATGTTGTGTAGTAAGCTCCCAAAATAAAATTGAAGAATTGCATGGATAAATTGTATTACCCCAAACGTTGCTAGTAGTAAGGTACGCCTATTCATTATTGTGGTTTTTCAGGGCTTGAGTATGTGATCACCCAGCTGAAGTCTGTGGTGCTTTCAATGGGGTTGATTGACAGACATCTGAGTGTGGAAAAGGCTGTGCTGCTCTCCCGACTGGAGGAAGAATATCAGGTAGGGGAGCGTCAAAATGTTTCTCTCGCAACTCTTTGCATCACTTCCATATTTATTTCCCTAAATAACCACAAACAATTATAATAGGCGCTAAGCTCCTAGTTATTGACACTGTCATTGAGAGGTAGTTATCTTGCTACTAATCTGGTAAAGGGAACATTTGCCTCTTCAGACTTTCATTTGCTTTGTTGAAGAGCAGAAAAAAACACGGAACATTGACAGCATGCATTACATCATTTACTTATTTATTCTGCATCAACAGCCTCCTGGTCTCTTTTCATCATATTTTCTAATGAAACCTAAGTTGTTCAAATGAAACATACAATGCAGTGGTCAGGATGACTTGAATCTTCTGAAACCCAATTTGACATGTTTAGACGAGTTCTATGAATCATCTTTGTATGTTGTGCTTTAGCCTACGGTGTTGGCAGTGTTAAAAATGACAAACACAAAGGTTGAAATGCTGCTCTACCTCAAGAAAGCCTTACCATAATTTCCTCTGATTTCTTTCTTCTTCACAGATTCAGCACTGGGGAAATGTGGAATGGGCTCACGACTACGACGTCTTTGAGCTGAGGGCTCGCACTGCGGCTGGAGCTCTTTTTGTTCACCTCTCGTCTGAGAGTTCAACTGTAATACGTAAACTTATGCAGGACTGAGAGGATTAGGCTCAAATCTAATATCTGACCTCACAATTAAATATAAAATAAACCCAATTTATTATGTTTGTTGCCATATGCATGCATACAACACATGTCCTCTTTAGCAGTGACTGATGTCATGTCTCTCATGTAAAACATTTGCTGTATTTGTGCAGATCTCTTATGTGGCAGCTGCCAAGTATCACACCCTTCAGAGTTTACAGTGAGTTTTCAGTCATGTATGATGTTTTGGATAGAGTGGTTTCTAAGGGTTTGTTGAAAAATGTTGTCTGCCATGTCGTATTGCTAATTCCCTGCCCACTGCATGACACTATTTAGTGTCTATACTGAGTGAAATGATTCACTGCATGTATAAATTTGTCACTTGTAGTAGATGAAACTGCTGCACTCAAATTATTCCCTTTGGTATTGTCCGAAAGCAATTTCACAGCACATTTCTGTTTTTACAAAATGTTTGAATTGTAACTGTAAACAGACTGCACCCTTCTACAGTACTAACTTTCCTAAAAACAAACCTGGAAGTGTTGCTTTTTCACTTGAAAATGAATTAAAGTAAATAAATGGATGGCATTCACGTGTCTGTTTTCCTTTCTACATATTGTTAAGACAAGCTTGTTTGAAGTTGATTGTGAATTAAAAACCTAATAAGGCAAAACTATTTAAATTTTTTATTATTTTTTTCTTTCTTTCAGCCTAGGGAATTGTCAAGCTCCCATGTACATTAAAAAAGCAAGCACTATTCATGAATTGGTGAATCCATATTGGCATGTGATGTGACAGTAAAAGTGAGGCTTTTAATTTGTGTTCATAAATTACCATATTATTATGGTAACTTAGCTCAAGAGTATAATAGACTCTGGAGCTTTAATGATTCAACCTTTGGTTTCCTTTATTTACAATCGCGCAACTCTCAAGACTGATGTTCTAGTTGTCCAATGACACAGAGGGTTGGTATGTCTTGGCCAATCGAGTCGGTCTTTGGGCGGGACTTATAATTCTACTTTATGTACCATCATTCCATGGACTGACTTCAGTGTTGTCGAGCAAGATGGAGTTCCTTTTAGGGAATCCTTATAGTACCCCCGTGGGACATTGCATTGGTATGTAAACATTTGTAAAATATATGATTTCTAAGATTTATATCCTTGAATGTAATCGGGTGATACTGATAGTCTCTTACGGCCTGGGCACGTTAGCCTGCTAGCCTGCCTGTATGAGTTGCGTACAGCTGGAAGCCACCTTTAGCCGCTTAGCTAGCTAGAGGTTACTATTTCTGCTATCACCGGAATAATAATATTATTAACCAACTCAGATCACTGATTCTGTCAGTATCGATGTCATTTGTCAACGCTGAAACGTATAAGAATTATTTTGGCCATTAATGATTACCATTAGCCAGGTGGCTAACAACTAGCCACAAGTCATCGTCACAACATTGATCTTCTGTTTATTCCTGACTTCTTTAAAACTAAGTCTACCTCTTAACTAATTATTACTTTTGTCTTCCAGAAAGAGCAACTGATGGCTCTCTTCAAAGTGAAGATTGGACCCTCAACATGGAAATATGTGACATCATCAATGAAACAGAAGATGGGTGAGTAACTAAACTAAATCACCGTCTATGTGTGTTATTGATTCACTCTCTTATTGGCACTGGTTTAATTCTCCTCCTTGCTATTTACACAATCAGTTCCTGCATCAAGATGCACACACCATTAGGGTTTTCTCCTCTTTTCTTTACTTATGTGATACTAAGATAAGGTATGTAGCTCTGGCTGTGCAAGGTGGATTTATGCCAGGCCATATTGCTTATCATTTGGATTCAGTAATCTTGCTAAAGTGGGTTTTTGATCTCTAGGTAATGTTTGATTGGAAAACTGGCTTTGTTGGGTTTGGCCTCACACAATATAAGGGGCATCAGCAGTCTATATTAAGAGGTCTGACTAGTCTTGGCATCTCTGATGAATGCTGAGAGACCGTTGTGCGGCTGATTTTTATCTTTTAGTCATGGTCAAAGATTTCACATGTTAATTATTACCATAGCAGAAGTAACACTGTCAATCCAGAGATTACGGCGTCTAAGAATCATTGACATTTGCCTGCTACTATATATATGTCCCTGTCAGTGCCATTCAAAATAATCCTTAAGTCCTTGTTTAAAAAGTTATTTTTGAGCTGCTGGGAACAAGTTATCAGTCAATCTTTAAAAGCTGTGAACAAAATGTACTTAATTATCTGTTTGTGTTTATTGCATGCTTCTACTTGATATTTGTGTGTGTGTGTCTGTCTGTGGATGTAGGCCAAAGGACGCGATTAGAGCAGTCAAGAAAAGACTGAATGGCAACAGAAACTATAGGGAAGTGATGTTGGCATTAACGGTAAGTTTACACGAGAGAAGGGAGGGTAAATACACCCTATAATCTAGTTCTCTTTTATCATCTATTCTGATGTTTTATCTGGTTGAGGTCGTTTTAATTGTATCACACTATTTGCATCAACCTTATTTTCTGCCTGCATCCGTCAGGTCCTGGAGACGTGTGTGAAAAACTGTGGCCATCGTTTTCATGCTTTGGTCACAAGCAGGGACTTTGTTGATGGTGTTCTTGTTAAAATCATCTCTCCTAAAAACAACCCACCTACAATTGTTCAAGATAAAGTACTGGCCCTGATTCAGGTAATGTAGCAATGAAATTGCGTTGTATATCCTATTGGCATAAACAGTGTATGTCATTATAGGTACTGAATTTACATTTTCCTTTTTGATGCTGCATGCCAGGGATTTCTAACCTTTTTGCATCAGGGACTGCTTTAATAACCCTTTAATACTAATAGTATTCTTATGGGCTGGCAAATGCAGCCGGCTGATCAACCATAACATCAGAACCACCTGCCAAATATTGTGTAGGTCCCCTTTTTGCCACCATAACAGTTATTTCATGCTTAGTTTAACCTTTTTTTTTTTTTTATATCAGACATTGCATTTACTTCAAAGCAATTTGTGCTACAGTTGCTCTTTTGTGTGATCAGACCCTCGCTGCTGGTTCACCATGCCAAAACAGTTTGGCAATAGTCGAAGTTGATTCTTACGCTTGACCATGTTTCCTGCTTCCAAACATCAAATTCAGGATACAAAAATTTGCCTAATACATTATACCCACTTAGGTGTTCTATGATAACGAGTTAAATGCTGTTACTCTGACTTCAACCTGCCAGTGTTTTGGCTGATAAGTATAAACACATACACCATCACAACCTGTATTTAATATAAACAGGCATTGAAGCATTGGGCCATTTCCCCTGCAATAACTTAATCTGGGATGTTCCTTGAGCCCCTTCTGTTCTAACCCTTACTTTTTGTTGCATTTATTGCAGAAGAAACACTTTAGTGTGATATTTTGAGCATTTCAACTCATTATGAGTTGATCTTCTTCTTTAGTGCTTCTCTGTACTGACATGGATGATTTACTGGGGATATTTACAAACCGGTCATGTGAAACCTCCTCTGCTCTTCTTGGGTCATCTAAAGTAGGGAAGTAACGCTCAATTTCTGTTTACAATCATAGCAAAATGAGTTCACACTTACTGGGATCAAAATGGTCTACCATTAGTCTCTCCCAAAATCCTTGCTTATGTTTGGAAAATCTTTAAAATCCCTCTGTCCTCTCACTGTCAACCTATTTGAATGCAAAAAACTTATTCTGCCAACTTGAAAAGAGATGTTGCTCTCACCTGAAGTGACAATTAGAATTCAGTGTGTCAGCCAGTGAGGACCATAGTTTGTGTGTGCGTGGCAGAGGTGGGGAATTAGCACTGACAGACCCTTACAAGTTCAACTTATTTACTGCAATAGTAATTATTTAAAAACTGCATTATTATTCTGTGTCATTTTTTTTTGTCATGGGTTTTTTCCTGAATAATATAGCAATCTGGTAGCAAATGCTTTTTTTTTGTTTTAGCCCGTTGCCAGTTCAAGGCGAGCAGTACAATCATGTGAGTGAAAATGATTCATAGTGAAAGGTTTGCAGCTTTGTTGTTTGTTATCATACCTATTGCTGTGTAACAATGCAGAAGGTGCCTTAAAATCCCCAGGTAGAGCCTCTTGTACAGAAAAGCATCTCCAGGGCTTCATCCAGGAGCAGATTTAGTTACCTGTCACAGCTCAGGTGACCCTGCTAGTCTCATGTGGGCCACTCTTATTTCCACCAGGGAGACCATCTGACCTGAGTTTGCAGCAGGGACTCTGGAGAGGAGCTTACAGTAGCTGTGAGGGAGGGAAAATAATTGCATCTTGTTTGTCTTTTACTACTTAGCAAAACAGGTATATGAGATGGGGAAACTGTTGTGTTTTGTTGATAAGCTCCCAAAAACACCTGTCTTGTCTCTCAGGTGTTGACATGTTTTATTCCAGACCCAATTCAACCAAGATTTTCAGAAATTAAAGTTTTCTGGTTTGCATATTAAGAGTATTTATATTTATAAACACTTTTGGATCAAGAAAGTCCATCCCATCTGTTTTCTCAAAGTGTGTCATGAATGAAAGCTGTTTTAACATCCCAGTTTGGTTTCAGCCTGTTCTCCAGTCTGAAAGAAGCCTTTCCAATGCCGAGAAAGAAGTGCTTTGTTGTGTTGCTGACTGAATATATGAAATGCAGACAAACAGAAATCAACCTCTTTTATTGCTCTGACATCCCTTTCTTTGTTTGCTGTGTCAATCTCTTCTTTTTTTTTTGTTCAATTTGTTTGTCTTTTTTAACTCGTTCTTCTTATTCCAGGCATGGGCTGACGCATTCAGGAGCATTCCAGACCTTACAGGTGTGGTCCAAATTTACGAGGAACTAAAGAGGAAAGGCATTGAGTTTCCTATGTCAGAACTGGAGACCCTGTCACCTATACACACACCTCAGCCGGTAGGAGGCATCGTATTTTGCGTCTGCCTGTCCAAAGACCACCCATTTTATGGTACTTATATCTCTTTCTCAATAACATCTAGGCTGCATCTGCTCCAGAGGGTGAATCTACAGAGTTTAAGTACGCCACCACTACAACCCAGTCCAGCCCACACACCATCCCTCCAGCCTACACCACCCCTCAGGCCCCCAACATTCAAGGGTCTGGGGCCATCAATCCTACACCTGAACAGGTACAATCTATCGCATGAAGACATCATGGCGGCATCCTGCTATATTTTCTTAGAACAGACTAAGCACAATTACAGGTTTCCAGTTTGGTGCCATTAGAAATAGTTGAGAGCACCGGTCGATCAAACCAGTCAAAACCATTTAGCACTTTGAGATTTGATCCAAATTTAAAGTGCATTATAAATTAAATCTATTATTATTATTATTATTATTATTAAGCATTCCAGAGTCTGAATACACTGCTGCTGTTGTTTTTCAATGGCTTTCAGTCCTTCTTCCTCTAACGTTCTGTCTGTCTCGGGATGGCTACTCTGGAATTGAAATCAAAATGTGTTTGTTCCACCAGGGAAGTCAAGCAGACTCAGAAACTCTACGAAGTGACATTTGTGATCTGACATCGGTCAATCTCCCTTGTTTTCAGTACCATGGATAGCACCACACCTTTACACTCTGCTCCTAATTAATTTCATGATTCCGCAGCACAAGTGCCCATCCTCCAATTATATGCCAAAGATGCCAGAAAGTATTAAACTATATACCAACGAAGCTCATGTGACGTGCAGCCCGTACATTTAAGTCCTCCTGGCATGACCTCACCGCTTTCTTTTTCTTTCTTCCTCTCGCTCTCTTCTCATTAATACTTAAAATGCGTCCAATATAGGCAGTGAGCTAACAGCCAGTAGAATAACTTCGGCAGGAAGTAGGATCCTTCATAAATGAATCCCTGGTGTACTGTAAGAGTCTTTTCTCTAGCAGTTTGCTTTAATGAGAGAAGCTCTGTCAATATTTTTAATGTTTTCATGCGAGTAGAAGTGAAGTTCGAGAGTAAATATTGCAGCCTTTCAGGAATGACCCTCCAAAGGAAGCAGAGTTTAAGTTTAAACTACAAAAGATCATCTCTGCTATACAAAAAAAAGATTGAATATCGAGAATGATATTATCAACTCTCAAATATAAATTAAAAAATACCTGAATAAAAAGAATCCTAATATTTCATTAATGACCCAAATCGAGTTGCTTGTCTGCATGTGCTTTATAGCTACAATTAAACCGTCTCAAATTCTATAGCAACCCTCAAATAAACCCACACCCATACACAGTCATACACAAAAGAAAACCTAAACTTATGCCAGCAAACTCGTCCCATCTTTTCTCCAACTGACACACACACACATGCACACATGCACACATAGATATGCGAGTCTGGACTTTGACATCAATAGAAGCACAAGTACCTTTAATTTATGATTTTCAGTTTTGCGCCCGTCCTCCCCTCTCCCTAATGGACAGTCCCAATTTGTAATCCTCTCCTCTTTTTAAATTCTCCTTAAAACTCTAAAATGCAGATACATTAAATTATGACTTTCATTTTTTAGTGACGTTAAATTGAATTCTTTGAGGTTTCATGTATTCCCTTTCAAAAAAGTATCCCTGGTTATGATTCACTGTCTTAAGTAATACTGTTGGCTCCCACCTGTTTTGATAACAGATTTGCCGGCTCCGAAGTGAGTTGGACATCGTTCGTGGAAATGCTAAGGTGATGTCAGAGATGTTGACAGAGATGGTACCGGGTCAGGAGGAAGCTTCCGACTATGAGTTATTGCAGGCAAGAGACCACTGATTGTGTCCATGTGTGTGTTTCTGATCCCTTCCTCTGTGTGCATGAATGAATAAAAACATAGTGTGTTTATCTTTACAATATTTTCCGCAATAGTATTTTTACTTTGAATTGTTTATCTGCAATGTCTGCAATTTCCCCGTTGTGGGACTAATAAAGGTTTATCTTATCTTATCTTATCTTATCTTATGTGCATGTTTTAGGAGCTCAACCGAACCTGTAGAGCCATGCAGCAGCGTATAGTGGAGCTCATCTCCTGTGTCTCCAACGAAGCAGTAACCGAGGAGCTGCTTCATGTTAACGATGACCTCAATAATATTTTTCTACGCCACGAAAGGTTAGAAACAAACACACATATGCAGATGCATATGTATCTACCAAAGGAAAACGGAATACTTTTGTCTACCCTGAGAGCCTTGCATCTTTGCACATATTTGCTTGGGTAAACATGAGAGTTTTTCGGCTTTTCATTCATATTGCCCTGTCTTTGCCTCAGGTATGAGAGGTTCCGGTCTGGGAGGTCCTCAGCTCAGAATGTCAACAACGGGGTGAGTCACACATAAGCAACAAAAGGTGGTGACACTCCCAATATTTGCATTATTGCTTATTTTTTCTTTTTCTCTGAAATTTGCGCCTTTCAGTTTGAGGAGTGTGGTTTTGCATGTTTCAATAGAAGTCAGCTTTCTGTTTTCTTAAAAGTGGTGCTACCTGTCAGTGATTTACCAGCTGTAGATGCCTAATTGAACTGAAACCACACTAAGACATACAGTATGTGCATTTATTTTCATCTTTAAAGCATCTATAAACTATTAAGAAGTCATGATAAAATATCATTTATTATATGCTTTCTACCGTAAAAATCAGAGCAAGCCTATCCCATTCAAGGGGGAATCCTTTTATTCAACTTCACAATGGATACCTGCAAATTTGATTTCACCCTTCATGGTTTTAGGCCACCAATATTTTTAAAGCAGCATTGAGTGAACTTATCTGTGTCAGCAAATACCTGGGGCGTGTTTAGCATCTACTAATTGTGCTATCTGGCTCTCAAATATCTAACATGAATAGAAATCATAAGTTCATATAATCACTGAATCCTTTGAGGCAAACAGTTCCTGGCTCACACAGTATTACCCACCTTGGGACTTTATTTCTAAAAAGTAAATAGAGACAAATCTTGTGAGTTATATTTTAAGACAATAAAAGAGAAATACAAACACATCAGTTACAGAATATTGTAATATAATAACAATCAGTCTCTTCTGCTTCGTATCTTTTGAATGCTCTGTGTTCACACCGTCTTCTCCCGTCTACCACACCCATACGTTTTCACTAATCATTGCAGAGATTTAGGGGATTTGCAATGTTTTGCTGAGTGATAAGAACCCAATTTAAACTAAAAACATTTTTGAGTGTTGCAGGATGAAAAAAATGTGCACCGACAAATAATGTGAATGATTGATTGTTTTAAAGATCAATTTTAATTCATAGAGCGCTTTAGGATTCATCTAACCAAAAAGTCGACGGCATTTTCTCAACATCACGTAGAAGTCATTGTAATTCTTTATCCTTGATATCTAACAAATGGAAATCGCTTCATTTGCCTGTAAGGTGCTGTTTATGGTGCTTTGAAAAAGCGGCCAAACATTCCCGCTTTGCTTCAAATTTATCAGCATAAAAAGAGCTAAATATATTTTGCCATACATATTATAAAAAGACATAAAGTTATAAATATATTTCCTCTGTTATCTCAGAACTAGACACTTTAACAATGTCCATATGTAGAGATATAAAAAAAAAAAACTATTGGAAAGAGTCTAAGTGCCATTAACATGAAATTAGGTTTTACATTGAGCGATTATGTTTTAAAAGCAGTACAGATTGGCCATAAAGGGCTCCTGCAAGGTCTTAAAATGTCTAATATCCTTTAAGGATTAAGAGATGAGGTCTTACACGGATCAACTTTTGTTTTTGCGTTACTTCAACAGTACTATTTTAAATGCTCCTTTGATACTTGAAAATGATGAAATATGGTTTTTACAACATGCGGACAAACACACTGCTGTTTTTAGTTTTTTTGGTCAGGCTTTTATATAGTTATTATTTTATTTTTTTATTGATGCTTTTATCTGCTTTTACTTTGTAGCACTTTGAGATTTGATCCAAATGTAAAGTGCATTATAAATTAAATGTATTATTATTATTATTACTGTGAACACAGGTCTGTGGATAAATTAGTTTCCTTTGCAAATAAGTGGGACTCCAATATTGCTTCATATCTAACATACTTTTTTTTTGCCAGTACTGATGTGAAATAAGTCTGTAACTTTCATTTAATGGTCTTATTTGGTCTTAAGTACGTCTGTCTAGTCGGCCACTATTAATAAGCTTTGCGAGGCCGGATACAACCATGACACGTCACGTGGCAAATTCCCCACCGAACTGTTCTGAAACCCACAGCATTCCTGCTTTGAGGGAACACAATAAACACTGCTCCATCATTAGAACCTGATGAACAAATCATGGCAGACTGTCATCCGGTGCCACCGTGACCTGGAACATACTTAACTGAAGCACAATGTGCTTAAAGTAAACATTCTTGACTCGGATAAAGCAACGGCTATTCGCAATTAAATTGTTTTGGCTAAGAAATTAATCTCAGGCAGAAGAGGGAATGTAAGATACATGGCAAATATAACAGTTCATTATAAATCTCAGGCTGGTTCATGATATGTGAAGAGAATTAAAGATAAAAAAAAAAAAGACAGAGTTACTCAGAAACCTTAAAACCCTCAAAGTAAAAATTAATATTTTACTCCAAAGTAAAATAGCTTGAAACAAGTGATTTGCTGTAACATAAGAAGAAATATCCTGTCAGATAAATACCAAGCCATTCTTGCCTTAATTTGCAATCTTATATCTCACTTAGATATCGGATTTGCAGTAGATCACATTCCTGTAGCTTCAGTGGAGACGGTCTGTCAGTTTTCTGGTCTCTCCAACTCTGCATTAACTGATTTACATTGTCTTAGTTCTTCATGCAAAGCAAAAACATTTCCAGCAAGCTAACAAATAACACGCGGAATACACTTAATCAGCACATACTGTCGTTTTCTATGGGTTTCTAATTAAGTCAGGCATCTTCCATCATTCTTTTACCGCTATGACTTTGTGTCCCTGCTCTGGCATGTTTCTGGTATTCACTTTTCTCTTCCCTTCTGTTCTTCACTGTCCTCCTCTTTCTGTGGCTAGCTGAGAAAGGCAAGTATGAAAATATTGTCCACCTCCCTAAATGACCCGTGTCGCGCCTCAGTGACTGTTGAAACATGGGTGAACAGTATGGACCCTGTCATCCCATATGGCATGTTTTGACTGAGAAGCCAGGAGTACGATCCCTGGGGCAGACTGACACCAGCTTAAGAGATGAACCACTGCCTTTTTGATTTCCCTCATCTCAAAAGAATTGGGGCTCCCTCCTCCCTCTCTGCTGGATTTTACCTTCTTAAGGGGATTGTTTTGTATTTTGAATAAACAGCGCTTTATTACGGACCGACAACACCTGAAGGCAAAAACTAAAATGCGACCTGAATCTGGATCAGTATTATTTGGAATCCCCCCCCCTTAAGAAATATATTTTTTCAGAAAATCCCTTAATTTCCTTCAATCTTCAGTTGAAGACATTTTCATGCTCTCCTGATGCTAACCAGCGTGTACTCTCTATCCTGTGTGCCTTCATTTTTTTGTATGCTTGCACATATTTCAGACACAGTCAAGAAACTGTCTGCTGTCAAAACTCTTCCTTTCCTTAGCCTCCCACAACAGGATTTGTTTTGCTGTTCGTGAGCCAGAAACCCCAAATCCTCATCTCTGCTCCTTTGTGAAACAAGACGGTCACTGCATCTCATAGATTCTTTGTCAGCAGGTGCTGAGCGAGGCCACAGATGACAATCTCATAGACCTGGGGCCGGGCTCGCCAGCTGTGGTCAGCAACATGTCGGACGCAGCCCCAACCAGCCTGCCCCACGCCGTCAAAGGCCCCTTGGGAGGGCCCTCCTCCCCGGCCACCTTGGCCTCCCGCCTGGCTGGTCTTGGTATGTTTTATCAACATTCACCTTCTTTTTCAGACACAACCTATTTCAGCTGTAAACAATTACAATTGCATGATATTATATTTAAAATTCAAAATGTGTATCTTTTAATGTGTAGCTGTTAGCAGGTTGTTGATGTTTCTGAACATTAGAACATTTGCTGGATCGTCATGAGCGGCTTTGCTAAATTAGCTCTCTGGCTAGTTATCTACACGTGAAATTTTATTCTCTAAAACAGTTTTGGGCCCCAGAATTATACGAACATGGGCAAGTGATATTGGCGTATAAAATTCGTAGAACGCTCTGCTGCAAATAAAATCAAGCTATCCTTAAATCCCTGCCAGACCATTCACTTGCTCTTTGCACTGCGCTCCCTGTGCAAGCGTCTCCTTTATGCAGCTCAGATGAGTGACGTTAATACTTAAAGAGTATCTTTGATGTACAACCAGTAGCAAGCGGTAGAAATTAAAGTTAAACGTCCAGAGGAGCAGAAGGTGAGGAGCTTTTCCCTCGCGTGTATCATTTGTCGTTTAGAAGCCAAGTGACGTTAACCCAGAATAATCAAGCAGTGCTTAGAATAATAGTTCAAATAATAATGCATTGTATACAGTGCTTTTCAAAATACTCAATGCATTACAGGCAAAGAAAGAAAGGAGAACATGTTAAAATAAGAATCACCTTGAGATATAAATATTAACAGCTTAAATAATTAATAACAGATCACACAACATTGATTAAACGTTGAAAGCAGATCTGAAAAGGTGAGATTTGAGTGTTGAAAGGTCGGAGCAGTGTTGAATGTGTTTGGGTAGGGACTTTCAGAGGGAGTTTGCAGAAACTGAGAAGGTTCTGTTACTCCAGCTACGGTGCTGAGTTCTGTAGAGAGGAGGTTGGCATGGGTTTGTGAGGTAGGAGGGGGCTTGGTAATGGAAGGCTTTGTGGGGGAGGAGAAGGACTTTGAGTTGGATGCACAGGGACTAGGAGCAAGTGGAGGTTCTGAAGGGCAACAGTTCTCAAAATGTACTCATCTTTTCATATTTATAACATATTTACTTCATATTTAAACACAAAATACAAACGGCAGTTTAAATTTTCTGTTAATTTTTAAAAAAAAATTCAGTTTAATTTAAAAAAAAAATTCTTTAACAGTTAGTTCAAATGTATTTACTTACTTTATTTGATCGCAAATAACTTCATTTAAATAAGTGAAACCATGCACTGAACTGACAAATAATAGCATTTATTACAAAATGCAATCTTTGTATATTATTTCTTGCCAGACACGTGACAGAGCTTCTGCTCACAGAGATGAGACACATTTGCCCTGATTGAGGTCACAGCTCAAACACCAAGTACAACTTCAAGATTGGCATCACTAAGCCTGGGCCTGATATTTGCATTTCTTATAGTTCCTAGTGAGAAAAGTTTTTCCCACAGATATGTGCTTCCAAAAAGGCACGTCACCCGACTGAATCAGAAATTGTCCAATCATGTCTGCTTTTCCTTGTGCCTCTCTGTATTTAGTTTTTAGCTCACTGTTGCACTGTAAGCCAATAAGTTCCATTTGCAACACACTAGGACACACATTTCAATTGTACATGTAGCGCCAGTTTAAATCAGTGTCAAACAATTGGAAATTATTATTTATCCAAGAAATATTTTTGCCTCCCGCATTATATAACAGTGAAAATGCAGTCCTGCCTGCATTATAACTAAATTGTTAAAACCACATGAAAATACACCACAAACTGCTGCGTGATGAACGCATGAATCCACCATCAACTCAAACGTCCATAACACACTTTGTGTCGTTCATCAGCATATCCACCACTGTGAGGTTATCATGCTTCCAGTCTTAATCTTAACCTAATAAACACTTCATCTATAGTTTTATACTAGTATAAACATCACCGTGGTATTGATCTTCTCATACAAACATGCGATTAGTCCCCATAAGAGTGAGCTTTTACTTTTATACACCTGCATCAACGCAACTACAGACTGTCAGAGACATAATTTAGCCCTGAGCTGATTCTGCTCTCAACCTCTAATTCACTACCAGCAGTGGTTGCTGGTACAACATCGGTTAGCTTTGGAGCACATGAAGTGGTTTTTAGTGTCATGCTGGAGGTTCTCTTGATATTCAGGTGTGTGTTTTCCCCTGCAGACGTGGGTGCTGACAGCGTGAGCAGTACACTAAGCTCTCTGTCCAGCTGTAAGCCTCCTCCTACCCAGGACGACTTTGACGTCTTCGCTCAGACCAGGACTGGAGTTCTGTCCACTCCGCCACGCACCACGTAAGGACACATTCGAAATGAATGCAGCCAAGTCTACTTATTTAGGCATCAAAACACAATATTAGTTTTCCTACTAACCTCCCATAGTCCCCTATCCCCTAGGGGAGGGTTCTTATTCATAACTTCAGATTCATTTTCAATAATGAGACAGATTTTTTTCTGTTCCAGTGAAATTTTTACTTTAGAAAAACTAGGCGGAACAATTTCCCAGTATTTGTCCTGAGTAAAAATGCATTGCCCTCCTCTTGTCTCAGCTCCACAGCAGAGGACAAAAATGCCGCTGGAGGCCTGCCTCCCACTCTGGATGTGCTGCAGCCGACAGAGGGAGCGGTGAGTCTCACTGAAGCAGACTTTCATGTTTAGTCTAGGTTTGAAGTCTGTAGTTTGATATTCAATCCCGAAACATTTGAGAGTGTGTGACTGCGTAGATTTCACGCATTGAGCTGTCACACGAAAAATCTGAAATGTTCTCACCCTTTCTAACTTCTGCAGCTGGATGTTACTAATTGCTCAATTAGTCATCAAACTCACCCTGCAATTTTAAGAAAACTTAATTTCTGCTTAATCCTAGCTGTCTTTGTGTGTAATTAACATATCTAACATATCGACATATTGATGAAGCACCGATTTTGTGAGAATTTAGTATTGTTTTAATAATATGTCAGCATTAATAATGTCATTTCCTGGCCCATAAATGATATCAATGCTCGATTGGGTGGAAAAATAAGCAGCAGTTTGGAAATGCCTCACTCAAATGTAACCAAACAAACACGAGACATCGGCTGATAACAATGAAGATCACGATTGTCTTATAAAAGCCGTAATGACGTTTAGAGAAATGACATCCTCAGTAGACTTGAGGCCTGCAGTCAGAGTCAGCTCTCTCCAGGGTGCTCTGGGTATCCCAGTCTGACATCATTACCAACAGGACCAGAATCACAGCTGGTGGACCCAAACAAGGTTGATCGGTATTACTCAAAAGTCAGGTCACCTGTGATTTTTTTTTTTCTTCCTGAAATATTAGTTTAAAAAAAAAAATCAATCATGCATAAGTTTTGAAATCAATTTATTATCATAAACTTAATGTGAATAATTAAAATGATTAAAAATAACTTCATATCGGGTTTGCCCATTTTAAATGTGCAGAAATGAGGATCAGGGCCACATTATTTTTGTTCACTTCTAAATGGTAGAGTCTGAAATCTAACTTTAGTCTCAGCTTTGTTCTCCAAATTGTAACTATAAAGTCATAATTCTAAAAAAAAAACTACTTTCTCACAACATATTGAGGGGAATTGGGGCCATCAGATTTATTATTATTTTTAATTCAGATTCAAAAGTCAGAATTCTTACTATTTTCCTTTCCTCTTAAAGTTTTATTTTGTCATATGTCCACCGATTTTGTGTTGATCAGTGGTTACGTGCAGGAATAATACAAAAGCAGTACACAGTTAAAAATGGGTCTGAAATGCACAGGATTAGACTATATGTAGGACCGATTCATGCAGCTACAACTAATCAGTTGTAGCTGATTAGTTGATCACATAGATGTCGTGATAGATGATCACAACAGCTGCGTCTAGTGTATCTTTTTGCGATTTGAATTTTGTTTCAAAAACAAATACTGAGAAAACAATTAACATGTCATTTTCTCATTTTTCTCTGATATTTCAATCAAAATTGTAAACAAGTTTTTTTTTTGTTTACATTTCTTGGCAAGAAAGGGATGGCAAAATTTGAAGAAAAAAAAAAAGTTTCAATTTAATTTAAATGGTTTCATTTTCTCATTTGAATATGAAAAGGAAAACCACTTGACACCAGATTTAGCTCCTACACGATCCCTCCTCTGCTGCTTGTTTAGGGTTCTCACGGTTTGTAGTTACTAAGGAATCGTCTGTATCAGACTGGACTCTAATATATTTTGTCTTTGATACTAATCGCCTTTTACTTTAGAGTGCTGACGACTGAACCCTCAATCCCTGACATGCTTTGCGGGGATTGTGTTATTGCTGTTTGTGGCTGAAGCTGAACTTTTGTCGCGTCAGATCTGCATTCATCCTCATTAGCTTTTCTCTGCTCATGCAGCAGGATCTCTGTTCTCATGCATGTTCACACGACTCCTTACCACAATATGTTCAACACCATCCACTAACATTCTTCGCCATTCATTCATAATTATATATGCATTCATTTTCTTCCAAAATACTTTGTTTTTTTGCATTTTAGACAACACTGAAGTTCATTTGAGTTTATGAGTTTTGTTGTGTTTGGGGTGAGACCTTTTTTTATTCTTTTGTGGCATTGCGGCCTTCCCCCCACCTTGTGGCCTCCTACGGCGGTCTTCATGCTGCCATTTATAGGGCGTCGGAGGCCAGTTCTCTGTCATGGATGACATAGAGCAATGGCTATGTACTGATGTGGTGAGCCCAACATGATTTTTATTTCTGCCTGCACCTTTCTCTCCCTTCCTCTTTCCTCCCCGGCCTTCTGATATCCCCTGATCTTAACACGGGTCCTAAACTAGAAAGTAACATTTTCTCCTACCATTTCCTCTATTTTTGGTCTATCACAAATAAATATTCCTCTTTAAGTTACTAACAGTGTGTTGTGGGGTTAAAAAAAAAAAAGAGTGAAAATGGTGTGTTTGCGGGGCAAATGCAAAGGTCAAAACTGAAATGTATTTATATCTGTTAGAAGTGTGTAGCATCATCTCCCGTGTAAAACATTTCCTCTCTCCCAACAGAAAGGCGATGAGGGAGAGGAAGGCGTGACAAGCGAAGGTTGGGTGACATATACATTTTTTTTTTTTCTGTTTTTTCCATCACATTTTTACTGCTCCTTCATCAAATTCATATTCCTTTTTCCTCCATTTCGATCTCCTTCCAGATTTCGACAAGTTCCTGGAGGAGAGAGCCAAAGCTGCAGAGATGGCCCCCAGTTTACCGACGCCCCCCAGTGGCGAACCGGGCACAGCGCAGGGAACTCCCAGCCGGAAGAAGCCGGACAGAGCAGAGGAGTCTTTGCTCGCCATGTAGACCCCTCACCTTTGTCCTCTGGATCCCCGACCTGGCCGAGCAGCATCACCTAAGGGCAGACTGACGCACCACTGAAAACACATCCAACTCTGTTTTTCTTCTTCATCACAACTCCACTCAGCTTCACTCTGAAAAGATCTGTACATGCTCTCCTTGTTAGAAGGGAATTATTCCTAATCATTTCTCAAAAGAAAGGGAAAACTCAGAAAAAGGCCTGTTTTGATGATGGATCTCACCCACATGACGATCAGTAACGGTGAGGCAGCAGCTTTTACCTTCTCCCTCTGCTCCCTGTGGACTGTACAGCTTCTTCATGTTGCAGCTATTCTTAGTTTTACTAAAAGAGATGACCTGCTGCCTATGTTGTTAGTATGAAATCAGTTTCTGAGTTTCCAAAACGCATGCAATTCGTTGAAGTTCATACAATAAAAGAAGCCCCAGCAGAAAGCATTAAGGCTGTTATTTCAGACGTTATAGGCGGAAGCAGTCGGGATCCCTACGATCATGTTGTTTTGGTGTTTGTAATGGTCCCTTTGCAAGTCGAACTGTAAATCTGTAAATGACAAATGTCAAGTTTATCAGTCGTGTATATTTAAGCTACATATGTGAATGCGAGAGATTTAATGTAGATTTTTGAAAAGGATTTTATCTTCCAGACGCTGACGATGACTGTAGAGATAAACCTCACTGATTTTTTTCTTTTCTTAAGATAAAGGGGAATAGTTGTACATCTGATCATTTAGAAAAAGGTTTTTAAAAAGAAGGGATTTTATTTTCAGCTTCAGCTTCCTCATTGAAGATTGTCCTTTGACAGATTTTATTTCAGTTGTTGGAAGAGATTATTAAGCCCTAAGATCATTTCTGAATTCCTTGCAGGTAGATTTTCTTAATTTATGTAGACGCTTTCATGCTGTACAAAGATGCTTCACTATTGTCCTGACCAAAAAAAAATTATGAAAAATGTAATATCTTAGATACTCTTAAATTTACTGTAAAATGACAAACCACTTGGTCAAACATGTTTTTAAACCCTGAAATGACATTCTCAATAGCCATGGTTGATTACTTTTCCTCAGTAGCCCCATTGACCGGTGGTACCCTCAGGGCTCTTTACTTGGCCCCTTACTCTTTTTAGCATATACTGTAAAAACATCACCTGGGTCATATCATAAACGCGTTATGTCAGGTGGAAATCAATCAATTCAATAAATAGAGCCTCCAAATTAGCTCATTTGAGCACCAAATCAAAGGGTTAATTTAAACGGGTTCCATTCACAAACAGTTTTGATCATTGCAGAGTCTATTACTCACCCTGCCGATCCATTGCAGAGGACCAAATTTGCTCTCTCGCCCTTCGATGTGAATAATTGGCTCGTTCGCACGCGGCCCTGTCCTTCGAAACAAGCTGCTTATTATCCAGGAATGTAATGAGAGTATCATACTACAGAAGCTTTTTGCACATTATCGTAACGCATTTTTCATTTATTTTGTTTGCGCTGACACCTTAGAAGACCTGACCTTTCAACACGACATTTGTGTTCAGAAATGAGGCGGCTGCAGACGTACGGCTACAAATGAGATATTTGAGTCTTTCCACAAAACGTCCCGCCGTCACAACAAGCTCACACGTAACCTTTGGAATTTTCGACACTGTAAATCAACTTAACTCTTAACCTGATGTAATTAACGAGATGTTGGGAAAATATTTGAGTAGAAATAATTTATTTTATTCTCTCTTATTTTATGTTTTTGAGTCATTTTATTGTACAAAATGAAAGTAGAATTTTGTTTAAGTGACAAAATGAGAGAATATGGTGTGTGTTTTAGCTTTTCAGGCTATTGTTTGTTGAATTCAGGTTTTTCTTTTTGGTACCACTTTACAATAAGGCTATCCTTATGAGAGGTTTATGAATTATTAATTATTTTTTAGCTTGTGAACACTTAGAAATATCATGAAGAGGTTCTATTAATCTTGAAATTAAAAGCACAACAGTGACTTGCCAAATTATGTTCCACCTTTTTGCTATACTACAGTTTGTGACTGGTTTCTTTGAGTTGATTTCTTAACCAAAAGAATGCTGCGACCCAGTCACAATCATGTCGCTGGTGAATTGTAGCACGTCAGCAAATATCTCATCAAAAAGGAAAGTAAGAAAAAAATCGTGCCGCAATGAAATTGATCTTGCCAAATAGTGAAACCACATTTATTGCTGAAAACAGTGTTATAACATGTTTAAAACGACTTAATTAATTATAAAATTTTTACCACCTGATTAATAGGTTTACTATTAATGTTCATAATAACCAGATTATGAACAGTATTGAAAATTTGGGATCCATCACACCCAATTAAGCATATTTTTAACAACTTTCTACACCCAAGAACCAAGTACAGAACAGATGCCATTTACTATTTAGCTAGAGGCATCTGTTTTTATTTTATTTTATTTTTTTCTTGGTTGTAAGTTGGAACTTGGCTCAGTCTGGTGGTGACTTTGTTTCCGGAGCCGATGCTATAAAATATGTTTCTACTCAGAGCCGGCATCCTTTTAATGAACTGACTAGATTGTTACCTGAAAGGGTGCTGTAACATTAAAATTTAATTGGCGTAGCACGTTAGCAAATATCCGATCAAACTGAAAATGGGACATAACGGCAAGATCTGAGATGTTTAAAATACCTAAATACCTAATGAAAACATGTTTATTATCATTTATTAATGATTAATAAAGTGTTTACAACCTAATTAATAAAAATAAATTATTTTAATCCTTAATTATAAGGGCAGTCTTATTGTAAAGTGGTACCTTCCTTTTTATACACTGATGCTGGCTAATGTTTGGTATTTGCCATGGATGTGTCTATTTGCTGGTTGAATGTGAGTGGATGGGTCCAGACCGTCACTCGTTCATAGCTGTTTCTTTCATTCATCCACTCAACCACATGAAGGATGCATATTTTAAGTGACTTCACTTATTCATATTCCTATAGACCCAACTAGCGCATGACAATAATTAACTCGCTTTGGACACTTTTGAAGAATCAACGTTGCTCATTTTAAAGGGGGAGCACCGCCCCACCCCTTCTCATTCTGTTTCCTGGTTTTTGTGTTCAACTTATGTATGAGCCGTATATGTTTTTGGTCTCAGTTGACTGGTTAAAAAAGAAGACAAGCCTTCAAAAAATGTGTTGCTATCCTGTTTGATGCCACCCAGGATCAATATATCGGTGTTAGCTCTGTCAGTGGTTTGTAACTGAATCGTAATATTGTCATCTCAGATTTGTTTTTTTGTTTTTTCAGGACATTTCATTTCTTAGTGTCTGTAGAAAAGAGATGTGACTGTGACTGTGTGACTGCTACTCTCCTGTGTTGCCTAATTTCTCATTTCTTTTTGTGTTGTTTGACTCATGCATGAGCCCTAATAAAACAAGCAGAGTGTCCTCAACGGTGTTTGATTTCTTTAGAATTTAATCTATTTGTCCCCTCGCCATCCTCACCCCAGATTCCTCTTCAGATGGTAATAGTAGAAACTGACCTGTAGTAAACCCTTTCCTTTTACCTTGCCCACCACCCACCCTTTCCTCTTACTGGAGGTCTGTGGGCCCCCTCACAAGGGGCTTCCCCCATTGGTCACTGGGAATCACCTCATCCCAAAACATGGCCCCTAACATTCTGGCCCAGTCACTGGGGCGTTTTTCCCGGTCAAAAAGAAAGAAGGGTGTGTCTGTTGGACAGTAGGCTGGAATACACTCGTACACAGAAGCCCAGTTTGACTCCACATGTGCTGCTTTGAAATGAGCAACTATCCCACAATCTGCAAAAAGTCATATTTGCACCAAAGGATCTGCTGGATTCCTCTTCTCAAGGTAAAAGCTTTTGTTCTCTTACTTTGTTTCAGAAGATTTCTCCTCAAACTTTGCTTTTCAGATTTGTATTCCACATATTCAGGATACATTTTTGAAAAATAAAGGGACACATATATTAAACGAGGAGAAAATTGCGGAGGTAGATGTATTGTTGCAGTAGCTGGGTAGCATGTGGCGCTTGTAGCTGCAGGATTGTTTCTGTTTTGCATGAGACCATGTGAAGGCGCCGCTCCTGCCCCTAGGCTATGCAGTGAAACACAAAAACTCCTAGGAATGAAAGTTAAACACCTTGGTCATATTTTGGCATGCATCACACTAAACCTAACATCAGATCTTTTGCAGATTTTGCTGGTGTTTTCCTGATTGCCCTCCCATACAGAAGTCCTGAAGCACATCCTGCTTGTGGGATAACGGAGCCCTGTTGCACCATTTTGAGAGGAATTCAGTAAAAATTCAAATAGAAAGTCGGATCCCCTTAAAAGCCGCTCTGGAGCATTCATCCACAGGAGGAGAGTGGATCTACGTACCCAGAGCTGTGGTGCATTGTAGTTGCATTGCATGTTATGCAATACTCTACTGCAATGGATCTGCAGTGCAGCACAGAACTCGGTCATTTATCAGCTCACTACTACAAATGTGTGCAAATACAAAAACATAAACCGTGAGATTACAGATATAATATGGGGCTCTATTCAAATTTGTCTCCGTAGTCTGCCTCTGTTATTTATTCTCCTAAAGGTTATCAGTAGGAGTAGCACATACTTTTAATGTTAGAGAGGATTTAAGGGCTTTTATCATCCCCTGCCACAAATGAGGTGAGGAGGGTGGATGTCCCATCTGCCCGTCTCTCCATTATGTTAGTTTCAAAAGAATAACTATAAATCAGATAGTTTTTAAACTTTCTGCGCACAACAACTAAGTGCAGAAATGATGCCATTCGCTATTAGGCCATTTTGGACATTTTTATTTTAAAAATTTTCCATAAATAGGAATTTTGCGTAAGCACTTTGTTGTCATGCCAGAAAAAAGAAAAGAAAAATCCGTCTCACGTTATAATGTGATCATTTTCACGTTTTTACATTAAAATGATAATGTTATTACGTGATTATTTTCACGTTCAATTATTTGTTATTAAAAACTTGAAAAAATTGTTATTTATTAGTCAAGCTATTACCATGTTATATAATAAAATTATACTAACAATTACTAACAAACTAACAATTGTTAATAACAATTAACAGGATCATGTTATTATCTTGTTATAACTAATATGATCATTTTCATACATTTTATGTATGAAAATTTTAAAAATATAGAAATATAACTTATTAATGTGAAACTTATCACGTTATACTCTTTTTTTCTTTTCTTTTTTTGTCTTTGGCAATACAGCAAAGTGCTTCTGTAGAATCTGGGTGATTTTGGTGGCTTTCTTTTTTTCCGGAGTAAATCCTAAATACTATAAATATTCTAAATAGGTTTCTTCACACAACAATCAACTAAAGTGGGGTGGCTTATTTCCTAATTAGGAAATATTACTGTCTTTTCTTTTTCCATTTCCATGGTGACAAGTTGAACTGAGCATCATTCTGTGGGAGTGGGATTTGACTCAGATGAGGCTTTAGGGGTAAAACTCAAATTCCATTCAGTAATTATTCAGGAAAATCCTTTTATATCTATCCCATGGACTCTAGAGCTGCATTTTGATATATAAATATATATAAGAAAACTTTTTCAAAGAGAGATGGGTGAACAGGAAGGGGAGAATATTAATCAGTCATCTCCACCAGCGTGTGAAGCAGAGATGTTGGGTCTACCTACGAGGCTCAAGAGGAGCTCTAAAGCTGGGTTGACTGGCTCTAGTTACAGAAATTGATGTAACTGGTATTATTTAATTACAATTTTATTAGTTATATGTTCTACCATTTGGATATCTGGTTATCTGATGCATTGTTGATTTTCTGTTCAGAATATTCTAGTTTAATGCATGTTTTGAAAGTTCACCATTAGTGTCTTGAAAAGGCATTATTAATATTATTATCATTATCATTATAGTTGTTGTAATTACTATTATTGTAACTGTATTTATTCATGTATTTATTCTTTATTATTTCATAGTATTCCAACAGTTCTTGAAGGCCTCCTATTGATTTGAATGTCTCTGATGCTGCGAGCTTAAATGTCACAAAGACCTGTGATAAGATTCCATTATATTTTATCTACTGTAATAAAATATAGTTTTTAATATAACTGGTTTCTCTTATTACTTTGACTTGTTTACTGTGTATCGATCGGCATTTTTAAAAAGTGGAATAAACTAAGCTTACATTATTTGAGCACTGCTCTTAAGTATAGTTTCAGTGGGCGTGACTTATTAGATGTTTGCTGTTAAATAATAAACAAATCAATTTGAAATATTCTACTTTTCACCTGAACCGTTAAATTACCGTAGCTACCTTTTAGATTTGGCTGACTCATTCCAAATGTAATAATGATGTACTGTGGTTTTATTCAAAAGCCACCATTTACAGGCTTACGACATAATGGATCATTTAATATGGTTATAACATGATTATTAACATGATAAAAGAAAATGTTTTTGAAAGTAGTCCTTTCACTATCCCCCATTTAAACTATATTTTAAAGCCAGCACTTCTGTACCTTCAGTTTAGTAAATATTTGAATGCAGTACTCTTACTTACTCTGTGGTGGCCATTTCTTTATTGTTTTATTTTATAACGTTGTATTTGGACTGTTCAGAAATGTTACCACAGGTGAAGTGTTTATCAAACAGAAAGTGACAAATTCAAACAGATATCTGGCAGGTTATATTTTCATTTGAATGTCAAGCCCTTTCCATTATTAAATTGCCTATTTTCCATTTTCTTTCCGGGGATAAAACCCTTCAGGTATTCCCAGCGGGGACGTGTCTCAGAATGTAAACACATCTCCAAACAGCCATTGACTGACATCGCGTGTTGATTTTCTCATTACTGACCCACATGAACTTGAAGCCATTTAAAAATAATAATATCATATTCTGGCCTTAAAGTGCATAGAAGCGCCGATCCTGCTGTGGGGGGACATGTATGTGTGTCAAAGACCTCCGGCTATTTCACTGATTCTCATTAGCTGGTAGATTGTTCTGATTTAAAGCCCATTCAGGAAGTATTCACACCCCTTTCTGATTTTTTTGCATTTTATTATTTTGCAGCCTTATGCTAAAATTGTTTAAATTCATTTTTTCCCACATAAATCTGCACTCCATATCCCATAATAGCAAAGCGGAAACAGATTTTTTAAAATCTTTTCAAATCTATTAGGAAAGAAAAAACTATTATAGCATTTCATATTTAGCGCAGGTCCCTCCCATTTTTCTCAATCATCTTTGAGATCTTTCTAACCTTGTTTCGAGTCCATCTGTGGTTGATCCACCTGATAGACATGATTTGGAGGCACACGCCCCTCTATAAGGTCACACTGCTGAGAATGAATATCAGGGCAAAAACATAAGCGTGATGTTGAAGGATCTACCTACAGGGTTCAAAGACGGGATTTAGATGAGGCAAAGATCTGGAGAGGCGAGAAAAAACATCTGTTGTATTGAAGGTTTTCCCAGAGCCCTGTGGCGTCCATGATTCTTTAATGGAACAACCAGGACCCTTCCCAGAGAGGGACCCCGAGCCAAACTGAGCATTAAGGGGAGAAGGGATTCGGTTAGAGTGGCGGCTAAGAACCTGAAGATCACTCTGGCTGAGCTCCAGAGATCCTGTGTGGAAATAGGAGAAACTTGTAAATTAACCGTCACTACAACACTCCGCCTATCCGGTCTTTATGGCAGAGTGGCCAGATGGAATCCTCTCCTCGGTGAAAGACACACTAAAGCACCTAAAGGACTCTCCGACCTCTGGGAATCAGAATTCTCCGGTCTGATGAGAGCAAAACTGTTTGGCCTCAATCCCAATCATCATGTCTGGAGGGAACAGGCTCCACCCATTCCTGATCAACACCATCTCAACGGTGAAGCATGGTGGAGGCAGAATCAGGCTGTGGGGTGTTTTTCAGCAGCACGGACCGGGAGACTGGTGAGGTCTGAGGGAAAACTGAACAAAATGAAAAGCCCTTAATGAAAACCTGCTTTGGCGCCGAAGGTTGGCCTTCAAACAGGACAGTGACCCGCAGGAGTGTGTCAGGGACTACCCTGAGAATGTCTCTGAGCGGCCCGGCCCACTTTCTTATTATGGCTTATGGAGTCTAGATTGATGAAGGGGAAGAAATGGATTTAATCAGAATGAGTGTAAAGCTGCGACATTATAAGACGCGACACAGTGAAAGGATGGGAAAAGTTTCTTAACCCACGTTAGCTAAGAACCAACGACAACTTGACCAATATTCAGTTACTTATTCTACTTCTTTTTTTTTTCTTTTACTGCTTTCTTCTATAGTATTTCCTTCAGCTTTTACAACACGTACGCAAAATATACATTAATCGTGGGCAATCAGTTTAAGGGAAAATATGTGAAAAATATTTTAACAAATTTCATGAAAAATTCGCAATAAATAAGTAAAATCTCATAAGAAATAATGGGAATGCCTCAATGAGTTCAAAGCGTCAGTGCGGAAAAGTGGCAATTCTCCAGGTTCATATAGTGAAAAAGTCCAGGTTCATACAGTGAAATAGTCCAGGTTCCTACAGTATAGAAGTCCATGTTTTTATGTTTAAAAGGTCCGGGCTCATATGATGAGACAGTCCAGGTTCACATAGTGAAACAGTCCAGCGTCATACAGTGAAATAGACCAGGTTCATACATTGAGACAGTCCAAGTTCATACAGTGAAAAAGTCAGGGTGCCTAAAGTGAAGAAGTCCAGGTTTCTAAGTTGAAAAGGTACAAGTACATATGGTGAAACAGTCCAGGTTCATACAGGGAATAGTCCAGAGTCATACATTGAGACAGTCCAGGTTCATACAGTGAGACAGTCCAGGTTCATTCATTGAAATCCAATCACTCAACAAGAGCTCCAGATTAAATGACCTATTTGTGTTTATGATTTCTTCTATATTAACGTTGCAGATCAACGGTTTCCCAATTTCTTCTACCTGCATTCCTGCTGTTTTTGCCCCTAAGCTGCTCATTTTCACCTGGCAGCGATCACATAATGAAGTGAAAAACAAATCTCCACACTCCTCCGGATGAGAAATAATCCTGTGTGGGTAATTACAAACAACTGCTGCAGATTTTGGAGGGATTAACCCGGAGCGAATCAAACGGGCTGCATTCAGAGCGCTTATTTAATGGAGGCCATTCATCGTGACATCACGCCAGTAGCTACGGCTTCACGCCGTCACTGACAACATAATATGTGCGTTGACTTTTCGGGCTTGACTGGTGCATGGCGCTCTCTTTAGCTCCGCCAGAAGACCCCCGTAGCCCGGGAGGACTTTATGCTAAGTTAATTTACCCAAATATATCTGCGGCATCATGGCGGCGGCGGCGGCGGCCTCCGCTATTCAACATCAACAACTTTGTTAATGGAAAATTGTTGATCCATAAACACCGGTGCAGCTGCAGATGTTTGCTGGGGGGCAGTTCTCAGATGAATGTTAAGAACTCACAGATCAATGAGGGGCATTTGCAAAATAGGAACAAGGTGTGTTTAATTATAATTGCGTCACAGTATGAATGTGTGTGTGCGTGCGTGCGTACATACGTGTGTGTGTGTATGTGTGAGTGCCTGTTTGCCTGTATATGCTGCTGCTGCTCAGGCGGGGGCCTCTGTATTTAAATAGGGTCACAACTCGGCCTCACCTTGCAAGTGTTATGCTATATTAAATGCCACTCATGTTAAGTGTGTTGAAAACCTCCTCTGATGTAGTCAAGACATATTATAAAGGTTAAATTGAAAAATGTCCCTTCATCGCTTCTGAAACACGCCATGATTGATCTCCCCTTTCTCCGGCGAGAGATGTTGAACCGGACCTCTGTTTCGTTAGGCCTCTTTTACGTCTTGGAATACAATATGTTTTAATGAGGGTGACCGGAGCGAGAATTTAAGTGTCAGTCAACCAGGATTCCAAAAGGTCAATGAAGAAATTAGCAAGATGTGGACAGAAGGCGGACCTGAAACGACTGAGCCCACTCAGAGTAGTCCGTGTTTTTGGGTTGGGTTTTTTTTGCAGCAGCAGGACCTTCTTATTCTAAGCAAGTTCTGTAGAAAACGGGACCAAACCAGGCCAACGCTGTCGTTCCGGACAGCTGGGTTATATATTTGAGAAAAGCCCCAAATCCCCCTGATTGAACTCCTCAAATTAAATGTTATTCAATAATAATCGCAAACAATCCATACTGACTCAACCTCACTAGTTCTAAGAAGTCAGCAATATGTGTGTCAATTCGTAGGAGGTAAATTTTGAACCAATTGGACTTATATTAGGGACATCAAAGGATAAAACTCCCCTTAATGAGCGAAATATGCATGAATGAATAATTTATATACAAGATAGAACTCCTTGTATTGATTCATATGAGCCACTCTGGATAAAATCAGACAAATGGTTAGGAAGTGAGAGTAAAAAATAATAATGTGTTTTTCTCAAAAATCCCCACTAATGATTAATAATATGAATTTAACAGTAAAGTATGAAAAATGCACGTTGGGTATTCTTGAGGCGGTTCTTTTGAGGTAAATTTGGTGCAGTTATGTTCGAAAAACAATGTTTTTTGTAAAACAAACAAACAAAAAAAAATCCCCTTAGTGAGTAAAAGTATTAGAGTAAAATATGATTCATAGGCAGTAAATTGGGACTAAATCAGGCCTATGGTTTAGAAATGATAGTCTTAAAACGTTTTGAGTAGGAGCTCCCTCTATTGGTGGGAATATGCAACTGACCTTTCCCAAAAGCATCCCAGTTCTTCATCGCTCTAAGGTCTGTGCGGGTATAAAATTTGAAAATGACCCATGAACGTTTTTGTGTTAATATGAAAGATCCCTGACAGTGTTGGGATATAATAATGAGTCTGAACTATTTTATTGTCTGAATATCAGCTAGAGCAGCTAATTCTAAGCAATTTGAAACCAAGTTGAATATACTTAAATTAAACAGTATGCACACAAAATAAAAACAATAAAATTTGCATGGATCAAAACAAATTTGATTTACTATTTCTAGGAAAAATAAACTAAAATGTGAGACGTTCAGAAAGAGAATGCATGAATTACATACCAAAAACTAGAAATTAAAATAGCTCCACAACTATCAGGTGTATTTGCATAACTTTGGGCAGGTAAGATTCTATGTTCAGTGTCAGTAACATTGTTCCTCTTCTACAATATAATTCTATTAGAGTAACGCCATGAAACAAAACAATTAGTGAACTTCCTCAGAAACTCTTTGATAACTGCTGCATCAAATTTGATAGAAATGCATCAAAATTTATTTAATTCTACACAGTTATTGTAGGAACGCACCTGGAGGACTTTTCATTTGGACCAGTTGGATCGATAATTGACCCAAAATGTGTCAAAAAATGGTATTTTTACCCAAAAGGGTCGAGATTTTGGCTGCAAAATACCACCTTTGTCCACTAGAGGGAGCCATATGCTGTAATGGGTTTTATATTAAAACCTAGCATTGTAAACAGTTAAAAAAACAAAAAAACAAAAAACTAGGTAGAAGTCTCATTATTAGCCACTTGGGTAGAACAGGATGTTAAAACTGCAGTAATATCATACGGCAGTAATAAACATTGTTTACTCTTTACTCACCATGAAACCAATTTATGAGAAATAAAGAAGAAAACAGGAAATAATGTGATGAATGCATGTTCTAGTGGCTGGCTAGAACTTTAGAATGACTTTTTTTTAATTCTTTTGCTGTCTTAAATTGAGTAAGAAGAACAGAAAGTGACAAAAGCAAGAAGAAGAAAAAGAAGAAGAGGAGAAAGAAGAAGGATTGCGGGGGGCTTGATATCTTATATTTGAAGAGAGGCAGGGCAACCAGACAACAATTCATCTCACCTGCATACCTATCGGAATGTTAAAGTCACCTTTTCATCTATTCTGCACGGTTTTGGACTGTGAGAGGAAGCTGAAGATGAAGAGAACTGACTGAGACACAAGAAGAGATCATACCTCAAATAGACTCCACACACAAATGCCCCTGGGATTCAAACTAACGACATTACCCTAAAAGCAGAATTTAGAATCAAATTTTCATTCTACGAGGTCGTCCTGCCGAAATTTTCCATTAACACCCACAAGTAGTTTTGATTATTATATATTTGTCCATTTTTGAGCATTGCATTGTGGGAGACGTATGCATAGTTTACAGTTAACTGACTGATACTGATGTAATTCTGTTTAAGAATGCTGACTCTTTTACTCTTTACCGTTTACTGACATCTGCAGGTTGGGTTTGAGACACAACTACTCAGTGAAAAGCTAATGGTAAGAAATCATTAACCCTTTAATATCCTGCTAAACAGTTAGTTTTTTTGAGTCTCTATTGCTTAACGAAAAATGTGACTGAACGTGTTTATAATATGATGCAGGGGCAGCATGTATATGCTAAAGAGTAAGGGTCCAAGGATGGAGCCATGGGGCACACAACAGGTCAAAGGGGCCACAGAGGGGGTCGCAGTAACCAGGACTATTTAGAAGGTCCTATTCGATAAGAAGGATTTTGCCGTTTTATAGCATGTGAGGACTTACTAAACAGAGTCATGTCACTTCATTCAACCACAGAAAGTCTAATTAGGGTCAAACATTTTTCTAAAACTTGCTTTACTGAAAAAAAAAAAAGGTGAGCTAATCTAATTAAAATGGACTGTTTATTTCATAAGTCCGATTCTTGTTGATCCTGTTTAAAAACATGCTCTGACTTGAATTTATTATTTTATACGAAATTTAAAGTGTCTAATATATTAAATTAATGAATGCCCCAAAGAAATAAAATATAACAAGAGCAGAACATTTTAAACTAATTTAAAAAGATACGTAGGATTTAATAGCACATTTAAATCTATTAAAATAAACCACTTTAAAACATGTAACATTTACATGGAGTCAGAATCTTTCTTTTCAGATCAGAGAAACAAGGGGAGCAAACCTGCCATTAAATATGGCAGGTTATAATGGAAATGAGTGAGATAATTCATATTTAGGTTTAAATGGCTGTATTGTCTGGACAGAGAAAATGGGAACGACACAATATTGATTAATTCTGTTTTTTTTATGAAGAAACCCAGTTTTTAGGAGGTTAATCTAAGACATCAGCTTCACTGAATCTGCATGTTTGAGAACAAGACAGTTTTTTGTTTCTACATATAGAGATTAATGTAAGTCTAGTCTAAGTCAGCACTGGACTCTGCACATATACAGCATAGTGACGATATGAATACTTTAATGTTTTACTGTTCACATTTTATCTTTGTGAATGAATTCTTTAACAGTAGGAAACTTTCATTAAGTGACTACTCTCCATCTAGAAACCATCCAATAATACTGTACCTCTATGTTTGGATCCTCATTTACATTGTCAAGTCAGGGAAGTTCTTCCTGTGGGAGTTTCTCCTCCGTCTTTGGATCTCCTCTTGGTATTTCCCAGATTTGTAGGCAGGAAATAATGAGGGTGATGAAACTTGATTCTCTTACAGAGTCCAAAAGTGCAGGTTCAGATGTTGGGGCTCAAGGACGTGTATCGGCGGCCCCGTGGGCCCGGTTTGAACCGGGCCCTGGGAGGATCTGAACCCAGGGAGAGGTGGATCTGGAGTGGACAGGATGTAGTCAATGCTGAACTTGATCTCCGGCTCTGGTTTCCTCTGCTGGACGGGGTTTGCGAGGAGCTGGTTTTGCCGGGAGGCTGATCTCGGCCTCTCAGGGTTCAAAGGGCAGAGGGTGGAGTCGGGTTCCGGGTGGCGAGCTGCAGGCGCATGCTGATTACTGTGGCTCTCCAAAGGGTGGAAAGGGGTTTCTCCTGAATCCCGAAAGCCGATTTTCATGTTTCTCCTGCGCCTGCGACGACGAAAGTTGCCGTTTTCAAAAAGGTCGAGCATGGATTCACAGCCGGAGGCAAAAGTCCAAAAGTTCCCCTTTCCCTTTTCATTCCCCTCTGTTCGAGGAATCTGAGGAAACATGTGTTCATATGATTAAAAAAATGACACCGGCAGTGATAATTAGAGGAAGAACGTCACTAAAACACATCAATTATCCTCCTCTTCTACTTAGAAGACAGAAACTGGAACTGAAGCAGGTTAAAATGTGTTGTTGCACAGACAGAAGGTGGGGTGGGTGGTGCACCTTGATGAAGCAGCTGTTGAGAGACAGGTTGTGTCTGATGGAGTTCTGCCAGGCTCTTTGGTTGGAGCGGTAGTAAGGAAACCTCTTCATGATGAACTCGTAGATGCCGGACAGAGTGACCCGCTGCTCTGGGCTCTGCTGGATGGCCATGGCTATCAGAGCTATGTAGCTGACACACACACACACACACACACACGCACACACACATGAGGTCACACAATTCTCTTACAGGTCATCGACTCTTCCTTCTTCTGCCCACAGAGCACAAATTAACATGCAAGAAATATCTGAGAGAATTAATTTTCCGTGTATATTTTGACTTTTACGTTTAAACTTCTCATGGAAATAATAAATAAAAGATGATAATAATGAAAAAATAAATCCAATTTCAATTACAAATGTTGTCTCGTCAAATAAAGGCAAAACAAATATATAAATAAATAGTACATTTAAGAAAAATAACTTTTTTTTTAACTTTGTGGCTCTGAATAGACGATACACTGAACGTTACTCAGTTCCATTTATCTTTTTCATAATAACGGAACAATGAACAATAATTGATGGCGAACAAACGGAGAGAGAGAAGAAAAACAATGAAATGATAAAACATTTAAAATAAAAAAAAATTATATAGTAAAATTGAAATAGAAAATAAATAAAACAAGAAGCTGAAATATGGCTTAATCATTTTTATTTCCTCCACTTATCCCCTAACCCTTCCGCTCGCCACGTCTAACTTCTTCTCCCTTCAACCAACAGAGGGTAACGAATTTTATAAGTGGATAAATATAGATGAAATGGAATCCTCCCGTGTTTCAGACCCTTTAAAAAAGAAATTTATACTTTATTACACTATATTTATACTATTTATTTTACTATACTTACAATACTTTGTTGCGATGTTTCTTTAATCCTCCGCATTAGATAGTCAATGGATTTGTCTTTGAAAATGACACAAGTGAGCTAAATCTGTCAATATATTTTTGATTAATTTATGCTAACAGATAACAGAATATAAAATAAAGTAAACTAAAGAAACTATGAAATAACCCAAAGGTAAGAAAAGAATGGATCAATAAACAAATATCTAAACTTAAATAAACAAGTTAATATATTTATATATACAGTACATATATATAAACGTGTTGTGTAATGTAATTACAATTACTATGACCATAATTAATCGTTAGTACAACAAACAACATGTTTTAAATGTTTTGTCTATTTCTTACATTTTCAAAAATAAGACGGACAAAAATCAAATTTAGAATTTGATATTTATAATAATTATATCATTTTGATATAACACTGTAATAACATGAGTATAAATTGATTTATTTGTGTTATAGGAGTTGTAAGGTTGGAAAGAAAGCAGCCGCACTCCTACTTAATGCATCAAATCTTTTCTTTTTTAGAACCAAAAAAGTCATTTAGGTTAATATCGTTCCAGACGTTTGATTTTATTTAATGTGTGATTCTCATTAAATACATTAAAAGCATTAAAAAGACGATTAAAACGGTCTTGATGTGAGATGTTAAAGAAAGTTAACCAGAACATTATGATTAGCAATAAGAAACTGAACGACGCTTGTAATAACATTATAAGTTTAAAAATATAAACATATATTCATTATATTAAGATGTTATTCTATTTTCATTAGAGTAAAATAATGATAATAATAACAAAAATAATAATAATAATAATAATAATTATAATAATAATAATAATAATAATAATAATAATAATAATAATAATATATTGACCATAATCACATACATTGAAATTATTGCAGGGTAATTATGTAGTTTAAAATAATATATACAAATATGTAGATTATATGTTATCAAAAACAGAGTTTATTTTGTTCATTTTCAAAAGGGACAGATTTGATGAAAAGTCCCCTTAAATTGTTATTTTTTTACTTTTGAACGTACAGAAATAATGGAATCAGGAAATACGTACATAAAGAGCCAAATAAGAAAATTGACACGAGCCGCAGACAGATGGAGAAGGTCTCCCTTACCTGTAAGCAGGTCTGCACATTTTCTTCTCCTCATCCGTGCTGGAGGAAGGGTATCCGTCTCCATCGTAGTTGAAACAGTTGAAGGGGTAGTGAGAGTTATCAAACATATCTGCAAGTTGAGGAGTGAGATGTTTGATCCAAAGTACGGGATTCCTCTGACTCGACTGGCCAAAGCCCGGCAGCAACAGCCCGTCCTGCTGCTCTGCTCTGCCACCATGCTCTGCTCAGCCTTCTGACACTCTGAGCTCTGCTGATGACGACTCTGCCTGGAGCCCCCCTCACCTCACCTTCATCCCAGCTGCAAGACTCAGGACCACCTCTTAGATCAGCTCCTGTTCTGCTCGTATGCCCTACTGTGCATTTCAGGGCTTTGGCATTTATGTCAACGAGACTCTCAGCTCCATTAATGTGGACCTCAGTCCCGTTGAGGTAGGAGGTATCCTACAGTATCTGATCTGATCGCTCAAATAAGTCTATTCAATGTCGGCGTCACTATTCTATAAAATATTTACAGGACAACAACTGCATGAAATAAATAAAATATAGCCTAAAAAAGGGGAATTATGTAGGAAAAAAGTATTTCTGTGTCAGAGAAAAAGAGTGTTAATATGTTACTAACATGTTACTGATATGTTATTAACTAATAATAATAAATATTTTACATATGCTGGCAGTCTGACAATGTTTTCACAACATGTCATGTGTGTGCGTGAAGATGTGTCACGTGACCAATGGTATCTCATCTTTACGTAAAAGTCTTTCGGTCTTTTTAGCTTTAGATAAAAAGTTGAACTCTAATAAAAAAAACAACAACCTTCAACTAAGTTTTACATGAAATAAATAAAGTACAGCTTAAAAGTGGGTAATTATTTAGGAATAATTAATGTGTTATTAATATGCTATCAATATATATATATATGAATGTTTTACATACTCAGCATGTAAGTGTGGTTATTATTCTATAATAACACTATGTTTTAACAACTCAAGAACATAATAGACAGTGAAGTGTTTAGTGAAGTAAATAAATGTCCTATAATTTAAAAAGGAAATGCTTTGGTGCAAAGTAGTTCCCCCAAATTTTTGTTTGAGGCGTACATTTAAGTTCTCATTCACAATGGACAACTGAAAAAAAGAAGAATGAGATTAATGCAGCAGAATCAGAATCTGAGAGGATGTTTTCTTCATTTCCCATGATGCAACCTAGCTGAAGCATCTTTCATCAGAGATTTGGATGCTTTACGCTAGAAGTGGTTAAAGTGACCTCTACCCTCAAGCAGAGATGAGCAAAAATCCACAGAGGTTTGGTGAAAACCTGTAAACAGACGTTATTATGAATGAATAAAATAGGCGGAATACCCTTTAACTTGGACTCCACTGAGCGGGTCCAGTCTCACAGAACCCTGAACGTGCGTGCTGGACTAACTGTACCTCTCCCCCACATTCAGCCTGATTGTGGGTGGTCTGCTGAACGTGTAGACTGCATCCATGTTTTATTTTGCTTCTTTTTATAGCCTAATCTCTCCAACTGCACTCCAACCATCTCAACCCAAAACAACAAACAGAATCATTTGCATCTTTGTTTTCTTTTTCTCCATGTTAACTCTTTGTGATGTGTGTGTATATATATATGTTTGTGTATGTGTGTGCATGTGTGTGTGAGTGTGTGTATGTGTGTGTGTGTGTCCTCTCTGGCAGACGTTTAGTCGACAACGGGAAGTTTTGTGGATGCTATCTATAATGCTCTATAATGGGCATAAATTGTTTCCGTGGCTATAAAACAGGGGGATGTGTATTTTGAAGGGCTCTTAACGGGGCAATTGGAGGTCTCCCGTGAGGCGACAGAGGCCAGAAAACAGCCCGGGGTCTGCCAGGTCTGGCAGGCCTCTGTGTGTGGCCTCAGTGGAGCAGGACAGGCCTATGGACCCATGCTGTAAACGGGCCTGGACCAGAGACCTTAGACCCTCCTCTTCATCTCTGATAGATTTAATAAAGGAGGTAATGATGAGAGCATTTATGATATGGTCCCAATTTCATTCCTCCATTTAAAGTTGTGGTTGATCCTCAAGTGTGTAAAGAGATCAGCGCAATTTATTACTTTTATCCGTACATGAAATGTTTTTTGTGACGTTGAGGGGAAATATTTCCTACATGAAGGTTGTCGTAATCAAAAAAGAAACTGTCCACTGTGAGCACACAGACCAGACCGTTCCAGTTACATGACTTCTCTCTGTCTGAACGTTATTCACTGTCACGTTTGTGGATCGACTCATAAATAGATGTAAATTTAGATTTGGATTGAAAATCATTCAGTGACAATGTAAGAAAGACATTTAATACATCAGTTCTTCTTTTGTTGTAAATAATGAACCATGTTTAAATTTAGAAAATACTTACTCACTCATATGAAGTCATAATGTAAACTTTTTTCTTCTTTTTTTTATCCCCTTACAAATGCTGTCCTTTATTGTTAAATTCATAATAAAAATAATCTTTTTTTTTCTGGCTTGTCAACAGGATTACCCGGGGTGTTGGTTATTTATTTATTCTCTCCAGCATTGTTGACTGTTTTTTATGACATTAGTATTTTATGCATTGATGTAAATAAATTTGGAAAAACGATACGTCATCTGGCAGTAATAAGAATTAAAGAATATATAATGTTAAATAAGAATTTAACATTATATATTGAGTCTCTTCATTTTTTTTCTTATCATTACCTCAAACTAACTTTTTTATTTATGATAAATCAAACTTCTCATGAGGAAAGCCTTGAATTTGATTTTTATTCATAATTTAATGATAATGTATATTTACTCTTCATCCTCAATCAGTATTGCCTAAAAAAGTTTAAAAAAATCTTGTAGCCCAGGTATTCCTGTGTAGTCTATCATTTTATACAGTACTGTACAATTACTCGAGTACTTTCATGATCATTCATTCTTCTCCATACTACATTTAGAGCGAAAATAGATCAAACGACATTCACACACAAAATTATGAGACAATAAATATTATGTATCAATAAAGGCTATGTCTTTTTTTATAAAGCATATAAAACACATTCTGTTAAAAATACTCAACATTACAATGCACATCAACGTGGAAGTTCATATTTCTATGATATTGGTTTAAACTGTCACAGTTTTTACTTCGTATCCTTGAGCCTCACAACAACAGAACCGACTCCATGAGTCAACGGGTCGTTTCCAGGAGTCGTCTGGGTCTGGTTCCTCCAGACCAGAACAAACCCTGTCTGATTCAGACAAATCTGAGTGCAGACCAGCAGAGAGAAGCAGAGCGGAGGAGAGCAGAGAGCCAGTGTCTCAGGCTGGTTTGGACCGGGATCTGATAAGCACCTCATGGTTCACTCCCATGACCAGACCTCCCCCGGCGTCCTGTCTGTGGCCGGCCGCCATGATTACAGCCCCTAGTTGTCCTCTGGTCACTCTCAGGCCGTCTGATGGTTGTCTCAGACTTTGCTTCCTCCATCCATTGCTCTGTCTGCCTGTCTGCCTGTGTGTGTGTGTGTGTGTGTGTGTGTGTGTGTGCATTTATGTAAACCATCTAAGTACCTCTTCCAGAGGCTGTTCTGTGAGGAAAGGTTATCGAAACACAACAGTGCACTGGGAACCGTAAACACACTCATGCACACAACGTGGGCTGGGGGCCATTTTCCTTCGCACTGTGCCGTGAAGTCATCCTCACCGCCGCCGTTCACCCTTCACATCAACACCGCATCACACCGAGATCCAAACAAAACCTCCAGACAACAGGCCAGGGCTCACCTGGTGTTCGTTCTGCAGCAGGAAGTCGGATTCACGGGGTCCATCAAAGGACCACTTGTCATTTTTTGTAAAAATAGCATTAAGAGAAGGGGGGGGGTACTTTAAAGGGCTGCTCCATCTGAATTAAAAGGAAATAGTCTTTTTTATCAAACATAATAACAAGCTGACGAGAAGTGATGAGAAAGCCCTTCAAAGTAAAATGGGAAATAACCCATGTGACGATGAAAAAGGGTTCATTAAAACATTTCATTTAAACATATAAACAGTATGTGAAATTCACATAGTGGAGCAGCGGCGGGTCAGGAGGTGGAGCCCATCTGAAGATCCGCGGGTCGACATCCAGACGGCCCCTGCAGGCAGTAACAGGTTCTTTAAGTTTTATGGAATCTACTGATCACTCAGGCTTCACAGGGTCCACAATTATTATACACACTTAAGTCAATGTACCAACACCAACCTGTAGAAATACATCAGCAGTAAAAGTCCGGTAATATGTTATGGTTCTTTTGTCTAAATGAAGTTACTTACAACATTTTAAATCATTATCACATTTGAGAAGCTGGAGCCATAAAATATTTTCTGTCTGATTATTTCAGCAGAATTTGGACATTTTCATATATTATATATATGAAAATACCATCTGTATATATATAGATAGATAGATAGATAGACAGACAGATAGATAGATAGATAGATAGATAGATAGATAGATAGATAGATAGACAGACAGACAGACAGACAGACAGACAGATAGATAGATAGATAGATAGATAGATAGATAGATAGATAGATAGATAGATAGATAGATAGATAGATAGATAGATAGATAGATAGATAGATAGATAGATACA